>CM046036.1:34309839-34349839 GCA_025215565.1 Flaveria ramosissima
TGTTAGGTCTAGAATCAGTAGATCTAGTCATTATGTATAGGCTTAGTACTTGAATTAATATCTGTAATGAACGTTTGTACTTCATTATTGTGTATGCATTAAATATATAGGTTAACCCATTTATATATGTGTTGGTTTATGTATGGTTGCAGGTACAAACATAATACTTGGTCAATTCTGAAATTGACCAAGTGTAAGAAACATCTACGGATGAACATTTTGTTCTTCCGTAGATATATTTCTTACAAGTAACAAAACATCCGAAGATCATCTACGGATGAACAAATCAACTGGAGTTCCAAGTGAATGAGTTCAAGTAAGAAATGCTGCGGAAGAACAAGATTGCTTTTGAACAAGACTTCTGCGGAAGAACAAGAATCTGCGGAAGAACAAAACATCTACGGAAGACAATATTTCTGCGGAGTCCAAACACTTGTATAATACAAGTGTTACAAGTCAACAAGTCAACAAGTCAACAAGGCGGTTATACGAATCCCGAGAAATCCGATGATTCCTTAACAGAAACAAATCAAATCCCAAGAGATCCGGTGTTTCCTATAACTGAAACACCTTTGTCTATAAATATGGATCCTAGGTTTCGATTCAAGGACGATTGAGTTAGACGATTGATTGATTGAGAACAGCAATAGCAATACAACAATCATCAAAAGTCTTTCGATCAACAAAACATACACAACATCATAGCATTCTTTGATATCGTACATTCAATTCTTTTGTAATCACCAACACATTATAATAAATATTGATTAATCATTAATTGTGTTTTGTTTCGTTGTGTTCTTGATATTTCATTGATATTTAAAGTTGCTTAAACACAATTAAACCAAATCAACGTTAATTCCGCTAACGTTGACTTGACATCGATTCACACTGATAATTCCTGTTGACGATCCTTGGATTCACAGGTGGTATCAGAGCCAAGTGCTCATTGATTTAGATCAATTGATCTATCAGTGTTAGTTGTGTTTTAATTGTGTTTGATTTCGTTTAACAGCAATCGTTTTTAATTAACTTGTTTCTATATTCAAATCAATTGAATAGCAGATCTTGTTAACATCATGAGCAACTTCAGTGGTTCATCTTACCAACCTCCGAAGTTGGAAACAAAAGCAGATTTCAAGTCTTGGAAAATCAAGTTCAGGAATCATGTAAACTATACTGATTCTGACTTGTGGATTTCCATCACTGAAGGTCCTTATATTCCACCCACTCTTGGGCCGGATTATAATGACAAAAATCAACCAATCAGTACGAAATCTATCACCTGATGATGTCAAAAAGGTTAAAGTCGATATAAAAGCATACAGTTTGCTTAGTATGGCTTTACCTGAAGAGATATTAATCAGGTGTGAGAACTATAAAACAGCTCACTCCTTATGGAAGATACTTCACACTCTCTGCGAAGGGAGTGATGAGATAAGAAGTATAAGGAGAGACACCCTCAGATCACAATATGAAACTTTTCATCATATTGAGGGTGAATCAATTCCTCAGCAACTTCATAGATTCATGCAGTTAGTCACTGAGATGAATATTCTAGAGTTGAAGTATACTAGTGAGGAATTAAACAAGAAAATGCTCCACACTTTGCCAGAAAGTTGGAAGCATACTGTGTCCATGTTCAAGAACACTATAGATCTGAAAGCAACTGGCTTAGATACTCTGGTTGCAAAAGTGGAAGCTCTTGAAATGGACGAAAAATCAAGAAACAAGAGTGTGAGAACTCATGTCTCACCCTATCACTTCAAAGAAACAAATAATGTAGGAAGTGCATTTATTTCAAACAATGAAAGTGATAACTCTTGTGCTAGGAGTGATGATGAGGAGGAAGTTAGCTTCTATGCTTCAAAACCCTCAAAGAAATCATCTCAAGACAAGCAGCAGAAGAATAAAGGAAGAACTACTGATAGACAAGATACAACTGCAGCAACAGCTAAGTCTTCCTTTTCAGCAAATCAGTCAGAACCAATAACTGTGATATTGGACTCTGAAGAACAAAGAGCAGCCTTTGCAGCTTTTAGCTCAAGTTTTCAAGCATATCTGGGAAGCTCTCTAACATCAGCCAATATCTGCCAACAAGACTTAGAAGAACTACCTCCAGATGTAGTGGAAGAGATGGATCTACAATGGCAGATGGCCATGATTGCTTATAGAGCTAAGCAATATCTCAGGAGAAATAAGAACTTGGCTTCAGCAAGCAAAACATCAAAGATTGGTGTTGACAAATCAAAAGTGAGATGCTACAAATGCAATCTCTATGGACATTTCTCAAGAGAATGCAATCAACAGTCTTATCCAGAGATGAGACAACATCAGCAGCATCAACACACATCAGATTCAAGCAAATCAACAATCTTCTCAAAGACCTCTGCACAAGCAATCTCAACTGATCAATGCTTCCCCACCAGCCACCAAAGAATCAGCAGGACCTAGTAACTCAAAGGAGTCAGGGCTGATCATACTTCAAGATGGAACGTGTGATTGAGTTTGTATGAGAAGGAAGTTTTGGAAGAGAATCAAGCTTTGATGGCCCATATGGATCAAACAGTTCCACCAATGGCAAAAGAGGTAAAAGAAAGATTGTGTTCATCAACTTGTTTGAGGAAGTTGAACGATATAGAGTCCATGCTCAACAGTTGGCTGATAAAGTAAAAGAAACAATGATTTTGAATGAATCCCATGTTAGAGAACATAAATTATATCAAATAAAAATTAATTCTTGCAAAAGGATTTAGAAAAATTTGTTTCTGAAAATTATAGCCTAAAAGCCCAAGTTGAGCATTTGACTACTTCCTTAACAAAATCCATGGCTGATCATGCATCAACTGAAGTGAAACTTCAGAAGTTTCAATTATCATCTCAGCAATATGAGAAATTACTAAATTCTCATATTGAATCAAAGAAAAGGTCTGGGTTGGGTTATAATGCGGTTGCACCACCTATAAATGATAATTACACATCCTTACCTACAACAATGACAAACACTCTGTCAAACATTTTGTGCCTGGCACTAAGTTTGAAAAAGATTCAACTAAAACTACAATTAATGATAAAGCTGAGGTGAGTGAAACTGAATCATCTGAATCAGAATCATTAGATCAAAATGATTCAGAATTTGATTATGATAAGTGTGATGACTTGGATGATTCTGATGAACATGATGTTGATCAAACAAGCACTGGTAAAAATTTTCAACTGAAAGCCCATATCCCAAAAGTGCTTGAAGAAACAAAGTTGCCATACCCTCCTAAACAAAGAAACATGTTGAAGACCATCTGCAAGAGGATAGCTCAATTGAATGAAGGTCTTCAAGAACTAAGTATGCAAGACTCCTCCAAGAAATTGACTGATGAATCTGTCATCACTGAGGAAAGAGGAAAATTCAAAGGAAAGAAAAAGGCTTCAGTAGATCATCAACTGAACAAGAAAACTTCAGCTGCTGATCTACGGAAGAGAAATTCAGCCCAAACAATCAAAATGTGCACAAAATTGAAAAAGGTGAAGCACATTCAAAGCTAAAGAAGAAAGAGCTACAACAAAGATCAGCAAACAAAAGGAATGATTCTGAGAAAGAATCAGAAGAAAAGTATTGCAAATGGTGTGACATGAAAAATCACAACACTGAAGACTGTTACTTCAGCAGCTACTGTTCTATTTGCAATATGAACAATCATATGACTGCTGATTGTTACTTCAACAAACATTGTTCTATCTGCAACAAAATAATCATTCCACACAGGAATGTTATTTCAACAAAAGAACAAGACAAAAGCTCAAAGAAGAAAGAATCAGACAAATCTGAATCAGATTCTCAATCCACGGATTCTGAAAAGAGCTCAAAACTGAAGAAGTTTGAACAAAAATCAAAGCAAAACCAAAGGTCAAATCAGCATCAAGTGTTCATATACTGCGGAAAAGACCATCTTTTCAGCAGTCAAAAACACCACACAAAAGAGTAGATTTGTCAGACAAAGAATCAAAGGATGATGATTCATTCTTTGATAAATTTGACAAAGGCATTCATATACCTCTTTCAAAAACAAAAGATAGTGAAACATTTAAAGGTTCAGTGTCAAAACAAAAGACTCAAACAAATGAAGTTACTCTGAGTAAAGCAGACAATGTGAATCATGAATCTACTTCATCAACATCAATTCAGCAGAATCATCCTCATCTAAATCAAATCAGAATGAATCAATTAAATCTGAAACTGAAACTTCAAAAATTGTTCATGAAAGAATAACTGTTTTAGATCCTGTTGATAAACCCAAGATCACTAAGACTTGGGTTGTCACTTCTAACTGATTTTCATTTCTGATTGCAGGAACAATATTGGAGAGCTGACAACATGTGGTATGTTGACAGTGGTTGTTCCAGGCATATGACAGGAAACTGTTCTCTTCTCCATGATTTTAAACATAAAAATGCTTCTTATGTGGCATTTGGTGGGGATAAAAAGGGAGGTAAAATTGTTGGTGAAGGAATGATAACTAATGGTGTACTTATATTTGATAAAGTAAATTACTGTAAAAACTTACAGTATAATTTACTTAGTGTATCTCAAATCTGTGATCAAAACTACACTACATTGTTTGATGACACTAACTGTTACATTCTTAAGCCAGGATTTAGTGTGTCCCTGAAGATCGAATTCTCCTCAAAGCAGCAAGAAAAGGAAACACTTATGTTTTGGATATGAACAACACTTCACTCACAAAACATGAAATTGTCTATATCTAAACTTTCAGAGATTTGTCACAATTATGGCATAGAAGGCTTGTTAATTCTAACATGAATACATGAATAAATTGGTAAAACATGACCTGGTCATTGGATTACCAAATAAAGAGTTCCATTGCTCAACTCATTGCTCTTCTTGTTACAAAGGAAAACACACAGAGTGTTCACATAAACCAATACAATCATACTACTACTACACCACTCAAATTGCTTCACATGGATCTTTTTGGTCCAACTAATGTAATGAGCATTGGAAAAAGGCAATTTGTTTGGTGATATGTTGATGATTTCACTAGATTTACATGGGTCTTTTTCTTAAAACAAAGAGTGAAACATCAGAAACATTAATGGACTTTGTCATCAAGATTGAGAATCAACTTGATACAAAAGTCAAAATTTTTTCAGGAGTGATAATGGTACTGAATTTGTCAACTTTGAACTAGATTCTTTTTGTAGGAGCAAAGGTATTGCAAGAAATTCAGTGCACCAAGGACTCCACAACAAAATGGAGTTGCTGAAAGAAGAAACAGAACTCTCATTGAAGCAGCAAGAACAATGCTAGCTGATTCACAACTACCTATTACCTTTTGGGCTGAGGCTGTGAATACTGCATGCAATGTTCAAAATAGAACATTAATTGTCAAAGAACATAACAAAACTCCTTATGAGCTCCTATTTAAAAGAAAACCTTACATAGGATATCTAAGAGTATTTGGATGTCAAGTAACTGTTTTGAACATAAAAGAGTCATTAGGAAAATTTTCAGAAAAAGCATATGATGGTTTCTTTGTTGGATACTCTTCAACATCAAAATCATATAGAGTGTATATTCCACAACATAACATTGTGGAAGAGACCCCTAATGTATCTTTTGATGAAAATGTTTACTAAGTCAGTTAAAGGTTCATCATGGTTATTTGACATAGATGCTTTGTCTAAATCTTTTAACTATGATCATTTGACAAATGCAGGATCTGATGAAGTATGCTATCCATTTGTTCCACCTATTATGACTGAAGTAACTTTATCTGCTGATCCCCCAAGGATACATCCATCTTCAGGTGAAAATACTTCAGCAGAAGCAGATATTACATGTGGAACTGAACAAAATGCATCTGGAGTTCCTTCGGAAGATCAGCATGTATCCGGAGAAATTCCTTCGGAAGACCAAAATGTATCCGGAGAAATTCCTTCGGAAGACCAAAATGCATCCGGAGAAATTCCTTCGGAAGATCAACATGCATCCGGAGAATTCATTCGGAAGACAAAATACATCCGGAGAACTTCCTTCGGAAGACCAAAATGTATCCGGAGCAGCTCCTACGGAAGAACAAAATACTTCCGCAGAAGTTCCTGCGGAAGAGCAAAATCCAACTGCAGATACTTCTGTAGCTCAATCAACAGAGACTCAATTTGATTATTTCTTGAATTCTCAAATTGAGATGAATCAGTCAGAGGCAATGGAAATGACTAATCTGGAATCATCCATTCCAGTTGAGTCAACTCCCTCAATGAGAATTCATAAGTCTCATCCACTTAACAATATCATTGGAAATCCTGAAAAGAGAACTACAAGGAGCCAAAGTGGTACAGCCAACCTTTGTCTCTTCAACTGTTTTCTTTCTCAAGTGGTGCCTCCAAACATTACAGCTGCTTTAAAAGACAATAGCTGGATTGAAGCTATGCAAGAAGAGCTTCAACAGTTCAGAAAGCAAAAAGTATGGTCTCTTGTTGATTTACCTGAAGGTCAACATCCTATTGGAACTAGATGGCTATACAAAAACAAATTGGATGATAGAGGGATTATTGTCTGAAACAAAGCAAGGTTGATAGCACAAGGATACACTCAAGAAGAAGGCATAGATTATGATGAAGTTTTTGCACCAGTTGTAAGAATTGAGGCAATAAGAGTGTTCTTGGCATATGCATCATACAAGAAATTTACTGTGTATCAAATGGATGTCAAGTGTGCATTCTTATATGGGAAAATTGATGAGGAAGTTTATGTCTCTCAACCCCCCGGATTTGAAGATCCTCATTATCCTCACAGGGTATACAAACTAGATAAAGCCTTATATGGTCTTCATCAAGCACCAAGAAAATGGTATGAAACACTATCATCTTTCTTACTCAAGCATGGCTACAAAAGAGGAACTATTGATCAGACACTCTTTCTCAAACAAGAACATCAAGATCTCTAGTTCAAGTATATGTTGATGACATTATATTTGGATCAACAAATAAGAGATTGTGTGTGAATTTTGAAGAACTGATGAAATCTGAATTTCAGATGAGCTCAATAGGTGAATTAACATTCTTCCTTGGCCTTCAAGTTCATCAAAAAGAAGATGATATAGTCATCAATCAAGAAAAATACATACATCAAATACTGAAGAAATACAATCTTGCTGAAGTATCCTCATGCAAAACACCAGCATCAACAATTGATAAGATTGCTCCTGATCCCACTGGAAAATCTATTGATCAAAAATTATTTAGATCCATGATAGGTTCACTTATGTACTTAACTGCCAGTAGACCTGATATTATGTTTGCTGTGTGTGTATGTGCTAGGTACCAATCTGATCCAAAGGAGTCACATCTCAATGCTGTCAAAAGAATTTTCAGATACCTCAAGGGAAAACCAGGACTTGGTCTATGGTATCCCAAGGATGGAGACTTTACACTCTACTCATACTCAGACAGTGACTATGGTGGATGTAACAGCAATAGAAAATCAACAACCGGTGGATGTCAATTCATTGGACCCAGGCTAGTGTCATGGCAGTGCAAGAAACAAACAAATGTTTCTGTATCCACAGCTGAGGCTGAGTACATTGCTGCTTCAGCTGGGTGTTCTCAAGTACTTTGGTTACAAAACCAATTGCTTGACTATGGTTACAACTTTCTTCAAACTTCAATCTATATAGACAATTCTGCTGCTATGTTTATCACTGCTAATCCTGTGCAACATAGTAAAACAAAACATATAGAGATTAGGTATCATTTCTGAGAGATTGCTCAGAAAAGGGATTGATTAAGTTAGTCAAAGTGGATACATCAAATCAGCTTGCTGATTTATTCACTAAAGCCTTTGATTCAGTCAGATTTAATTTTCTGATTGAGTCTCTAGGTATGATTAACTTAGATTAAATCAAGTCCAAACAAACAACATGCTGTGTGCAATAATGCATCAGTATGACTTATGCATGGGAAATGATAGTACACTATAGCTTTGCCTATTTCTGCATAAACAAATAACAATATATCTCAACAAGTTTCTTGATATGTGAGTAGGTTCATCTTGAGTGGAAACAAAACTTAGTGCATGCAAAACATAATACTATAATAATTGTCTGTGGGAAACTTCATTTTGAGAAAACAAAGTGAGTCTTATCCTAATGTGATCAAATCATTCATCTAAACACACTATGTAAAACACTTTATACTATCTATCTTTGCAAATCATACTCCCTCTGTTTTGTGTGAACAAAGACCTGGGTGTATGATCACCATACTGAATATCAGTATCAAAGGTGAAAAGATCATGCTCATCATCATCCCTCTGTTTTGTGTGAACAAAGACCTGGGTTAAAGGCACCTCTGTTTTACGTGAGTAAAGACCTGGTGACCTGATGATGATCATATCTAAAGCTCTCAAAAGAATCCTAAGTGATCAACTGTATATTATCTTGAGCTTTATCAACATCGCATCAATGAGATGCCAAATACATCTCAAGATAGCTATTATAATTTAAAGTACATAGTCTTAAGTGTGAAAAAGTGATGATTTGACTTGCAAAGGGAGGACAACACCTTTGTGAATCAAATGTGAAGCCCGTGACAGTTATTTCTAAAACAATAAAACATGATAAACAGCATGCCTAGTTGATACATGAGCTCTTGTATGGATTTATATGGACAATATACTTGCAAACAGAACTTGTTCTAGTATCAACTATACAACATAACTAATCAGGAAGAGGCTTAGCATTATAGTATGATCCATCTTATGTGTATCTGATCATTATCATATATTTAAAGTTCATGTTATTCCTCTTAAAGAAATTTTGATAAATGCTTATGTTCATCATTAATCACAAATTTAGGGGGAGTAGAATTCATGAAAAAGCATCTAAATCAGCAGCAGCAATGTCTATATCTTTATCAATTTGAAGAAATTGAAATCTAAGCATCATCTTAGCTGTTGGTTACATGAAATTTTTTTGTAAAAATCTCTATTTTAAATTTTCTTGTACTAAATTGTCATGTATACAAAGCCAACGAGGTCCTATAGCAATAATTGGTTCAACCAATGGAGTTGGGCCATACATACAACTGTGTGTAAATCAATATTAGTATATTAATGTTTATCCGTAGATTGGTAAACTACGGATGAATAAAGATCAATAAATTAATGATTACAATTTCACATCAGTAGAAGTTGTTGATCCGTAGATGTACTACGGAAGAGTAAATTTTGGATCACACAATTAATGAGAAATTACTTCTACGGAAAATACAATGTGGGACCCACTGAATAAATCAGAGAAAATTAATATGTCTGAGGGTATAAATAAAGAGATTTGACCTGTCAAATTCATTATTCAATTTTTCAGCTCACTTTTTCAGACCTAGAAAATCTCACTCAACAAAATTTTTCCCACTTTCTCAACATTCAAAATTTACCAAATCAAAACCTTAAGCAAACATATATCTGTGTTCTTAATCAGCGTTTATTAAGGTAAAACATGTCGTAATCATCAAGAATGAACCAGTTGATTCTTGTTTTATCTCACAACTGTTCGTATTCTCATATCAATAATGTGATTCTAACGAAGTCTTTTCTTATGAACAGATGGATCAACGATTTGCAAAAGAACATAATGTGTGTGCTTTCTTGAACCCTTGTGTCAGAAGGATGTCAAGAAATTATGAGATATTTGAGAAGATCAAGGATATTCTATGCCCTATCTGCAGAGCCAACGATTTATCGCTCGCATATCAGTGATTTCTGGAATTATGCACATATAGAAGAAGATGATGAAGGCATTATTGCAGAAGTAAAGAATCGAAGGCTGAGAATAGACGAACAAACAATAAGAAGGGTACTAGAACTGGGAGATGTTGAAGTTGGACACCCTGATGTATTTGATAATGAATACATAGAAAAGGTTTTTCTCCTAATGGGGTATGATGGAGACTTTGAAAAGGGAGAAATTAAGAAGGGAAGACTATGTAAGCCATACAGATTTTTGTGTCACACTTATCTGAAGTGTATGTCAAACAGAAAATCCGGGCTTGACAGATTTTCAAGACATATATCATCTAGTATCATTGGCATCTTAGAGGGAAGGACCTACAACTATTCAAAGTACATCTTCAATTGTTTGTGTGATCACATTCGAGTACAGAAGGCTGATAAGATGTATATGTTTCCAAGATTCATTCAGCTCATCATTAATGCAGATCTGCCTGGAACATCTGTGGAGGGTGGTGTGTTTATCCAAGCACACCTTTGCAGATCTGTGCTAAACAAAATCTCAGGGAAATATGAAGGAGGTGACATAGACATGTTTGCTTATGTGATTGATCCAAATGCAGACATACCTCAAGATCTTGTTTGGGAAATTGGTGAAGAAAACTCTGCTACCAGCTCTGCTCAAGACACTCCATTACCAGAAGCATCACCTCAACAACAACAACCACATCAACCACCATCTCCTCACAGCCAAAATACAGAACCTATGTCTCCAATCCTCCACCTATCACCACAACAACAACAAACACCCCAAACACAATCACCAGCCAGTCAAAATACTGAACCAATAACTCTCATTCAACCCCAATCACCAAATCAACTTCAGATGCAACTTTACCAACAACCTACAAATTCAAATACTGAGAGCATCTACACTGGGAAGACAGAATTAGTCTCAAAAGCAAGTACAGTTAAACTGTCATTATCCAAGACTGAATCCCCTGTGCATTCAAATGAAACTGAACAAGTTTCTCCAGTGACTGATCAGCAACAACAACAAACTCTTCAAGAGCATGAAGATCAAGCCACTGAACCAAAGTCAAGCTCAGCAAGTGTTGATCATGAGGAAGTAAAAGAAGATGAGATTGAGTCTCAGCATCAGGAAGTAGACACAGAAGCAGATCATGTTGATGTGATTGCTTATAATGAAGATGATCTAAGTGAAGATGACATTCCTGTGAGCAAAAGTTATCTGGTGGCTGAGTACAACAAGCTGGTGCTCAAATCAAATAAAAGAAAGGAAAGAATACAAGAGCTGAAAGGGATGATAAAAGAAAAGGATGAAGAATTGATAAGACAGCAAGCAAGAATAAAAAGACTGAGAGAAGATGCTCAAAGTGATAAAGAAGTCATTGATGCTCTGCTAGACAAGGAAGCTGAGCTTAAAGAGTCAGCAGAGTCTGAGAAGAAAGAAAAAGAAAAGATCATGAAGAGACTTGAACAAGCATCTGGCACTATGACTGCTCAGTCAAACATTATAAAGAGAAAAGAAGAAGAAATTGAGCAACTTAAATTGAAGATCAGTTCATTGGAATCTCATGCTAAGGCTTCAACTGCTCAAACAAAACAAGGTCCTGAGGCATCAAAAGAAATGATCTTGTACTCAAGGAAAAGAAAGTACCTTGGTACTGCTGAGAAGAAGCCAACTACTTATGAAAGTGTTTCAAAGAAACAAAAGCTGACTTCTCCTGAACACACCCCCTCAATAGATTTATCTACTGAGAAGCCCATCTCTCAAAAGAAAGATGAAAGTGATAAAGAGTGGGAAGAATTAATCAGAGAAGACTCTCCACCAAAACAAGAAGTCTCAAAGGCTGATGATCTTCTGACTACAAGTGACATATTTGAAGAGAGGCCTGAATCAACCATGTTCATGACACTTATAAACCATGGTTTCCCTTATGACATGGTTGAAAGACTAAACATCACAGAGATGAAGAACATGTTAAAAGAATTTGAGCTTGCATGCTTTATGATTCCAAATTGTGATTATGAAGCCTTCAGCACCTTTCAATCAATTCAGAAAACAAAGAAGGAGTTGGGACATTGTGACACAGCCAACTAAGCAAATACAACATGACTTGCTGGTTACAAGGACATAATTACAAACCTCATGAGCTTAAAGGAAGATCAGTAGGGGAACTCAGAAGGATGATGGAGCATGTGATGAAAGTTGAGCTAGATACTGGAGTAAAATTCAGAACTGAAGCTCCACATCCATCTTATGAACAACAAAGCAAACTTCCTGCTGAACCTATAACAGTTGAACCTAAAGATCAGCACAAAAGAAAGGAGAAATTGATTAGAGAGCCAAGAGAAGTTATACCCGGAAAAGTATGGCAACTTGGGACTGCAGTTTGAGAGATAACTGAGCAAAAGTCCACTCTAATTCAACTGATAGATCACCTCACAACTCCCAACTCTGTGGAAGAAAACAAGATCATGGCCTGGAAATATGATCCAGACTGGGATTGTGTTGTTATTAAAAGAACATCTGGAAGAGTTGAATACTTCCATGATGTACTCTCAGTGGTGAGTCTGCCAGAGAATGACATCAAAGATCTTCAAAGTTTAATCATAGCAATTATCCAATTCACCCTAGAGGAAGAGATTTCTCAACCCTAGTGGGAAAGTTGAAAACAAAGTTTAAAGATGATGTGCTTATAGAAGCCAAAAGAGAAGATGTAGAACATCAAAAGAGAATCAAAGGGCTCAAAAGATTCAAGACCAATGCCTCAGAACATGTAGATGATGAATTCTTGAAGAGGATTGGCTACAACAACAGAAACAAAGCAGCACTTAAATGCATTGAAGGGACTCAATTCACATACTCAATCACTGAATGGGGATATGTTGAGAAGACAAAAGAGTTGGTCCTGCTGAGAAATGCTGAGAACAAGAAAGCTAAAAAGATCAGAATCTTTGATCCTGTGGAAATCAAACTGCTCCATCCCAGCTACACCTCATACCTTAATGACAAATTCTTTCCCAAGCTGACTGATGAAAAAGCACAAAATGATCTGTTCCTACATGTCCATGTGATTCAAGTAATAGACAAACTACATGCCAAAGCATATAAAAGAAGAAGATTTAATGCTGGACTGCTGAAGGGAACAACCTTTGATGAAGTAACAGAACTCAGAATAACAGAACAAGATGAGCTAGAAGTGGTGAATAACAACAAGGTGTTAGACACACTCACTACAGAGGAAGATGTTCTGAGAATCAGTTATGAGACTCTGAAGAAGATCAGCAAGATGAAGATCAACTATAAGTATGATGATCAGAAGACTGCTGTTTCCTACTTCTACAACAAGATGATTGCCAGAATCAAGGATCTTGTAGTTTTGAAGAACTGATTGCAAGTAGCTAAGCCTAAGGGGGAGTATTGTTAGGTCTAGAATCAGTAGATCTAGTCATTATGTATAGGCTTAGTACTTGAATTAATATCTGTAATGAACGTTTGTACTTCATTATTATGTATGCATTAAATATATAGGTTAACCCATTTATATATGTGTTGGTTTATGTATGGTTGCAGGTACAAACATAATACTTGGTCAATTACTGAAATTGACTAAGTGTAAGAAACATCTACGGATGAACATTTTGTTCTTCCGTAGATATATTTCTTACAAGTAACAAAACATCCGAAGATCATCTACGGATGAACAAATCAACTGGAGTTCCAAGTGAATGAGTTCAAGTAAGAAATGTTGCGGAAGAAAAAGATTGCTTTTGAATAAGACTTCTGCGGAAGAACAAGAATTCTGCGGAAGAACAAAACATCTACGGAAGACAATATTATAATACAAGTTTCAAACACTTGTATAATACAAGTGTTACAAGTCAACAAGTCAACAAGTCAACAAGTCAACAAGGCGGTTATACGAATCCCGAGAAATCCGATGATTCCTTAACAGAAACAAATCAAATCCCAAGAGATCCGATGTTTCCTATAACTGAAACACCTTTGTCTATAAATATGGATCCTAGGTTTCGATTCAAGGACGATTGAGTTAGACGATTGATTGATTGAGAACAGCAATAGCAATACAACAATCATCAAAAGTCTTTCGATCAACAAAAACATACACAACATCATAGCATTCTTTGATATCGTGCATTCAATTCTTTTGTAATCACCAACACATTATAATAAAATATTGATTAATCATTAATTGTGTTTTGTTTCGTGTGTTCTTGATATTTCATTGATATTTAAAGTTGCTTAAACACAATTAAACCAAATCAACGTTAATTCCGCTAACGTTGACTTGACATCGATTCACACTGATAATTCCTGTTGACGATCCTTGGATTCACAAAGTGTTCTAAGAAACTCTCCTCATTGTGTTGTTGTGTTGTAAGTGCATACCCTTCACCGGTCCTGCATTTGGTATCAGAGCATTTCAGGCTCTTGATATAAGATCTCAGTATCTTAAGATCCCTCACACACACAAAATACTTAACAACTCAAATGGAAGCTATAACCAAAGCTGATATGGAAACTGGAAGTATGACAAAGTCTCCACTAATCACTCCTGAAGACTTTGATACTTGGTGTTAAAAAATGGAAGGCTTCATCAAGTCTCAAGACTCTAGGATGTGGGACTCTGTTGTTGAAGGACCTTACATACCAAGCACCACTTCTGCTACTGGTGGAGGTTTGATTCCTAAGGCTGTGGCTATTACTCTGAAGCAGATAGAAAGAGAATAGAGATTGATCAAAAGGCCATGACAGCCCTTCAAACTGCTCTTCCAAACTCCATCTACAGAGGCTTCAAGAAGTGCAAAACTGTCAAGCAACTATGGGAGGCACTAAAGCTAATGTATGAGGGGTCTACTGAAGCAAAGGAGAACAAGAAGGATCTCCTGAAGCAGCAGTTTGAAAACTTCACCTTCAAGGCAAGTGAAACCATGACTCAACAATACTCAGGTAAGTTGAGATTGTGGATACTCTAATGGATGTTGGAGTAACTCTTGAGAATAGGGACATTGTGAGGAAGTTTATGTCCTCTCTTCCTAGACAATGGACACATTATTGTGTTGTTTTCAAGAGGACTGAGAACCTTAAGACTCTTACTCTCACAGAGTTGTATGGTATTCTTAGTGGCTACCAGATGGAGATGAACATGCAAAACTCATCTGGTAACTCCAGCAATTAACTGAGTTCAGCCCTCCATGTGGTTGAAAGGGAGAGCATTGAACCACAGCATCATCATATATGCTTCCCTGAAAACTCACAAAAGAGCCCTTTCATCACCTTCCCAGAGACTCCAAGGGAAAGCTACACTCAAGGAAGTCCTTTCCAAGAGACAAGTTCTTCTCATGCCTTTGTCTCTGCTGATGAAACTTCGGGCAACTTTCTCTTCACTCTTGAAGATTTGGACTGTATCCATCCAGATGATCTGGAGTACATGGAGATAGTCCAGCAGATGACTCTTCTCACTCACAGAGCCAAGAAGTTCTACAAGAGGATAGGGAGAAAGTTTCCAAGCAATGCAGCCAGTGGAAAGTTTGGGCTGGACAAAAGCAAAGTAAAGTGTTACAACTACAACCAGATGGGACACCAAGGACAAATGGTGGCCAAGCACAAACCAGACCAAACTACACTAAGAAAGCCCTCCAGAATGAGAAGCCAAAGCAGCAAGCTGCAGTTGCTGTTGAAGAAGGAGGCTTTGACTGGAGCTTTTAAGTAGAAGATGCATCTCCAAAGCAAGCACTCATGGCAGACCACGATGAAGCCAAGGTATTGGAACATCTTTGCACTCCTGAATGCATTGCTAAAGTAAATAGATACAGGTCCTATAATTTAGAAATGAGATCTGACCTTGAGTCCTTAAATATATTAAAAGCTAATTTTAAAAGAGCTGAAAATGATTATAAACTAATGATAGAGGACTTAGAGAAAACCATTTCAACTCTTATACATGAGCATACAAACTACAGGACTCAGATCAAAGATCTCATTACTAAATTAACTGAATTCTAGGCTTAGCTTGTGATCAGCAAAGCCAAGGCAGAAAAATGTGTTCTTGAAGAAGAGACCTTCAAGAACATAATATCCTCATCCTTGCATGAAAAAGTTTGTTATCAAAATAAGCTTCCCCTCATAGATCCTGTGACTGAAGAGGATCTTATAAAGATGAGCTTCCCCTCATAGATCCTGTGACTGAAGAGGATGAAGAAGAGATGATGGAGAATAACTCTAAGAAGAGTGAAGAAGAGCATTCTAAGAAGGGTCACCATACCTTTGAGGAGAGCAAAGCTGTTAGGATAACCAAGTCAAGAAGAACGAACTTGATCAGGAAGGCCAAAAAGTCCAAAAAGGCTCAAGAGATCAAGGCTACCTTTAATTCTGCACAGAAAGAAGTCTTCATCTCTGCAGGATTTTAAGTAGTAAAGGCTGAAGACACAAACTTGAACTCTATCAACAAGAGTTATAATTCATGTCCAAATCATCCCATAATTAAGAAGAAGGCTGATCGGTTATGCATTGGTGCTGTACAACCTGAACCATCCTGCTCCAAAGGTAGTTCTAACCCACAAGAATTGCCACAACATCTGAAAAGGCGAAGATGGAGAAGGAAAGTGATGAAGTTCAGCTTTGTTCACAAAGAAGAACTCCTAGAAGGAAGAAAAGGGATTGTGTTATATGTGGGAGTACCTCTCATCTTGCTAAAGATTGTGTTTATAATCCAAGGAGTACTCTCCACATGACCAAGAAAGAAACTTCTAAGAGTTTGGAGAAGAAGAAGCAAGTTTCGAAAGGAAAATCTGTTTCCTTCGGAAGCTCCAAAATGAAGAAGAAGACACGTGGAAACTTGCCTTCGGAAGAGAATTTGGTCTCGAAAGAAAGGAATACTTCTGAAGCACTGAAGCCTGCTGCAGTGAAAGCAAGATCTTCCGAAGGGCCAGTTATCAAATCTTCCGAAGTCATCAAAACTTTTGAAGTATTGAAGGTCAAGTCTAAGCTTCCAAAGGTGGTAAAGAAGTCAAAGAAAGACCAAGCGATTGAAAGTTCTTCATCAACATCAGCAAATGAACCCTCTAGCATGACTATAGGATCAATTACTATTGCATTGTCTTCAACTTCTTTTGATGAGCCCAAGACCAATGAGGCTTGGGTTTCCAAATGTAACTAATAATCTCTTTTGTGAAGGGACAGCTCAAGACAAACATAAATGTATGGATCATTGATAGTGGTTGTTCCAGGCACATGACAGGCAATATGTCACTACTCCAAAAGTTGAAAGAATTGATGGAGGACCAGTTTCTTTTGGAGGAGATGCAGGAGGTTACATTACTGGAAGGGGCAAGGTCACAAATGGTAAGCTCAGCATTGAGAAGGTAAACTTTGTCAAGGATCTTGTGTACAATCTTCTGAGTGTATCCCAATTTTGTGATCAGAGTCATAACATGATCTTTACTGAGCATGAGTGCATTGTTCTCAGGCCCGGGGTGGTCATTCCTCATGAGCACATCTTGCTCAGAGCCCCCAGGAAAGGGAACATGTACAAGATGGACTTGCAAGAAACTTCTCCCCAGGAGAAATTTCCTGCTTTCTATCTAAAGCAAATAATGATGAATCTTTCCTCTGGCATAAAAGAATGTGCCATGTAAACTTTAAAAACATGAATAAATTAATTAAGAATGATTTGGTAATTCGAATACCAAAGAAAGAGTTTACAAGTGATGACCACTGTGTTGCATGCCTAAAAGGGAAGCAGCACAAGGTATCTCACAAGCCAAAGGAAAGAAACTCCATAATTAATCCCCTACACTTATTACATATGGATCTCTTTGGCCCCACTAGTGTAATGAGTCTAGGAAGGACCTCTTATTGTTTGGTGATCACAAATGATTTTACAAGATTCACTTGGGTCTTCTTTTTTAGAACTAAGGATGAGACTCCTGAGATTCTGAAGAATTTCATCTAAAAGATTGAGAATCAATGTGATCACAAGGTCAAAACCATAAGATGTGATCAAGGAACTGAATTCAAGAATCAAATCCTTGATACATTTTGTGATGAAAAAGGTATTACAAGACAATATAGTGCTCCCGGGACTTCTCAGCAAAATGGTGTTGCTGAGAGCAGAAACAGGACACTAATTAAAGCTGCAAGAACTATGTTGTCTAACTTTAAACTGCCCATCACCTTTTGGGCAGAGGCAGTGAACACTGCTTGCTATGTGCAAAACAGAGTTTTAGTGGTTAAGACACATGGTAAGACTCCTTATGAACTTTGGCACAAGAGAAAACCCTTCATTGATTTTCTCAGGTCATTTGGATGTCCTAGCACCATCTTGAAAACCAAGGATCAAACTGCCAAGTTTGCTGAGAACTCAGATGATGGAAACTTTATTGGATACACTTCTCAAGCTAAGGCTTATAGAGTATACAATCTTAGAACTAGAGTAGTTGAGGAGTCAGCCAATGTGACTTTCAATGAGCACACTCCCAGTGTGAAAGGTTCTGGTCCGGATTGGCTATTTGATCTTGATTTAGTTACTAACTGTTTTAACAAATCTTGTGAGAATGTTTTAGGACCTACAGATATATTACCAACTGGTGATCCTGACCCAAGATTTGAGCTAAGAACAGCCTCAGGATATACATCTTTAGCTCCAGTGGTAACTATTCCTGCAAATGAAGCTTCTACCAGCACATCAATGACAAATCCTGATGATGCTTCTGGGGTGCCTTCAAATTTCAGCTTAGAGGGATAAAACTCAGAAGAAGGAGCTTCAAATGTTGGAGAAAATGGTGGTGGTGAAAGTGATCAAGAATTTCTTGATGCTGATAGCCACTGCATTGAAGACAACATCAATAATATGACACACTCATTGGATCAAGTCAATCTTGATAAGTGTGGTAATGTGGAGGGTGAATCTTCTTTGCCAGATCTAAATTTTTCAAATCTAGATCTGTCTAAGCAACTTGCTATGATCCCTCAGCTAAGGATCCATAAGTCTCATCCTACCACACACATCATTGGAGATGTTGATTCAGGGGTGAGAACAAGAGGACAAATCCAAGAAGCAAATGTTTGTCTTCACTCTTGTTTCTTGTCCCAGATAGAGCCAAAGAAAATTGATGAGGCTTTAAAGGATGGAAGTTGGGTTGAAGCTATGCAAGAGGAGCTGCATCAATTCAAAAGACAAAAGGTTTGGAACCTATATCCTCTTCCTCAAGGGAAGACTATCATAGGAACCAAATGGGTTTTTAGGAACAAGAAGGATGATAAAGGACTTGTCATCAAAAACAAAGCAAGACTAGTTGTTCAAGGATATACTCAAGAAGAAGGAATTGACTATACAGATGTTTTGCTCCTGTGGCGAGACTTGAAGCTGTTAGAATATTCCTAGCTTTTGCTGCATCCAAGAATTTCAAGGTCTACCAACTTGATGTCAAGTGTGCTTTTCTTTATGGGGTGATTGATGAAGTGGTATATGTCAGACAACCACCTGAGTTTGCAGATCCTGATCATCTTGATTATGTCTGCAGGCTTGATAAAGCTCTATATGGGCTGCACCAAGCACCAAGAAAGTGGTATGAGACTCTATCTTAGTATCTCTGTCAACATGGCTACAAAAGAGGTACTATAGATGGAACTCTCTTCATCAAAGGAACATGAAATGACTTAATGCTAGTTCAAGTATATGTAGATGACATTATCTTTGGGTCAACTAATCCAAAGCTCTGCAAAGACTTTGAGAAGTTGATGAAGGACGGGTTTGAAATGAGTGCCATGGGGGAACTAAATTTCTTTCTAGGAATTCAAGTGAAGCAAGTTGAGAATGGCATCTTCATAAGTCAGTCAAAGTATGTACATGACATACTTAAAAGGTTTAACATGGCTGATTATAAGGTTGCTAAGACACCCATAGCCAGAAATCACTCCCTTAGACCTGATCTTGAGGGGGAGTGTGTTGATGAACACCTTTATAGGGCAATGATTGGGTCTTTTATGTACCTCACAGCTAGCAGGCCAGATATCATGTTTGCTACATGCATTTGTGCAAGATATCAAGCCAACCCAAAGATGTCACATCTGGTCACTGTCAAAAGAATTTTAAGATATCTCAAAGGTGCTTCATCACTTGGCCTTTGGTATCCAAAGAATTCTGACTTTAATTTGTATGCTTATACAGATAGTGACTATGGTCGTTGCAACATGACTGCAAAGTCTACATCTGGGGGATGTCAATTTCATGGTGGAAGAGTAGTCTCTTGGCAATGCAAGAAACCATCATGTGTGTCTGCATCAACTGCTGAGGCTGAATACATTGTTGCTGCAAGTTGCTATGCTCAAGTGCTTTGGATTCAAAATCAGATGCTGGATTATGGATTTAACTTTAAATAGACTCCCATCCACATATACAACAATAGTGCTATCTCCATCATAGAGAATCCTGTGCAGCACTGAAGGACAAAGCACATTAACATCAGGTATCATTTGATTAGAGATAACTTTAAAAAGGGATTAATCAAACTAGTCAAAGTAAACACACATGAACAATATGCTGATCTGTTCACCAAAGCTTTTGATGAGCAGAGATTTAAATATCTTGTATCAGCTATTGGGGATGATTAACTTTGAATAGCTTTTCTTAAAACTTAATCATATCTATTTCTACAACCTGTGTGTCCTAAGTTGTCTATTAAATCACCTTCATAAGCCCTTTGTTTTCATTGGAAGAAAAATCTTTTCAAAAGACTTTTCTTAGATTTTTTAAAATCTTGATCTCTTCGGAAGACTTTGAAATTACCTTCGGAAGTAGTTTATGTCTTAGTAAACAAATAATTGCTTCAGTAATTTTACCTTCAGAAGAAATTTCTGAAATATCTTCCGAAGCTTAAAATTAACTTAATTACTTTGTATGTTTTCAAAGAACAAGTTTCTTTCGAATGCAATTTACCTTCGGAAGTATTTATTCTTCTTGGAATAAAAATTCTGTGAGTGTAAAACTCTCTTCCGAAGCAAAATTTTCAAAAATCTTTGAAATCTCTTTCGAAGCCAATTTGCCTTTGTAAGCTTTTTCTTCAAAACTTCTGAAGCAAATAACCTTCGGAAGATGTCTCGACTTTCAAGAAACTACTTTTTGGGCAAATGTAAACTACTTTTCATAGGTGGGACCGACATCCGGATTTCAAATTTTATCCTCCTTCATTAACTTTGTCTCAAACCCTTTTCACATAAATGCCCAACGCTTCCCCCCTCTTTCACTATCTTCCTCAATTACACTATTCCTTAAACCTAAATTCTTCCAAACCGCCTTTTGTTCTTCATCTTTCTTCATTCTTAAGCTTCTAAAATAGCCAACCTAAACATCAGAAACAACCCAGATTTCTCCATGCAACTTCACAGGCAATATAACCAAGTTGCTCTGTTAAGCTTTGAGAAAGATGAAAGTTTCTCAGAGATTTGCCGTTTCTTAGCTCTATCAAACTACTCCACCTCCCTAACCATTGATCCTACTCTCTATGAGGATCATCTGCTTGAATTTTGGAAGACCTGCCAAGAGGTCATTATGAATGGGGAGAAGGCACTGTCTGCCACAGTGCAAGGGAGGACAATCTTCATCACTCCGGGCATCATTAACACTCATTTGCAGATGGATGATGAAGAAGGTGAGTTGTCTTTCCCAAAGGAAGCTGTAAATCATTCCTTTGAGCAGATGGGCTATGAGGGAGATTTCTCTGTAAAGACCTTCAGGAAAGGGAAGGTCTCATCCCAGTAGAAATACCTGCTTCATGTGGTTATCCACTACTTGTGAAACAAGCATGGAGGGTGGGACCAGATTCCTTAGGATCTCTCCTTCATAGTACATGGAATGGTTCAAGGGGTCAAGTTCAGGTACTCTCAATTTGTTTATACAAAGTTGCTTGCTAACTTAGACTCCTTAGAGTATTATATGTTTCGTAGATATGTTCAACACATTCTCAATTTTGAACTGGGCTCACATTTGAGGGAAATAGATAATATTCTTAAATTGGGACAGATGAAGCCCGACATCTTTAAAATTATGATGAAGCCAACTGTAGGCTTCTCAGGGGTAGAAACAGCCCTAGTCCCAAAAATGCTAGAGCTCATTGCTCAATGTGACAACCTAGCAACACAAGCTAGTGTTGAACCCACACCTTCTACCTCTCAACCACCAAAAAGGCCCCAAGTCACCCTCACCTACAAAAGAAAATCCACACGAACAGTTCATTGGTCAACTGGATGCTGAGGCAGACCCTGAGATTAGCTTCAAAGGGAAAACCTTGACTGAAGGCCCAGTGATAGAGCCTGAGAGCCCTGTCACAACAACAACTGCTTTAGAAATTCAATCCCTTAGTGAAACACCTGCTGGTGAAGGTGTCTCACAGCCTCTCTCTAGCCAGAGCTTGGATGGTACACCAAGTAATGAAGGCCAAACCTCTATCCACCCTTTGTCACAATGGTCTGTGGGTGACAAAGGGAAAAGGATTTTGACTTCTGAGGAGATTGAGGAGGAGGAAAGAGAGAGGAAGAGGTAGCTAAGGGGAGAAAGTTCCTCTAGGTCTTTAGGATTTATGCAAGCTGCAATCAGGGCTGCCCCCAGACCAAACACTCAAGAAGATGAGTTGAGGGTTGTAAGGATTGCTTACCTGCAGATCAGGAACTATGACATAGATGAGATTATATCTCTCCCCTTAGAGCAATTAAATGAACTGGCTGACATGGAAGTGTCAAGAGAGATGAAGGAAAAAGAGGATGTAAGATTTCTTCTCCAATTCAAAGAAGAGAAGATACAGAAAAGATTTGTCAGGATCAGCGATCACAAGTTTGAAGTATTAGAGTGTAATGCAGCGGAATGAAATCAAGAATTAGTCAAATTATAGCAAGAGTTTGTTACTTGTAAACAGATGCGAGAGAATATTTTTCTGTGATAAGGAATGTTTCAATAATGCCCAATGTTATTGCTAAATCATTCACGGTTACAATAAGGTTGGCACTCCTTATATAGAACGCAATCACTGCTGCAATCACGGGATGGTGATTACTAGCAGATCTAGTACAAAAATAACTAATACTTAACAAACTACTGAAATGTTCACAACTACTGAGAACATGTCAGAGTGCCAAGTATAAAACATAAAACAACTGAAAAGAAACTACTGATACTACAACGACTGAAGAACAAGCTCTTCAGTCGTTTTACAAAACTACTGAAAAGAGAAAACATAAAACTACTGAAAGTAAACCGTCACAACTACTGAAGAAGTCCTCTTCAGCTGTTATGACAACGTCTGATACTTTGTCTTCAGCACTTGTCTTCAGACTTTGTCTTCAGTACTTGTGTCTTCAGACTTTGTAATCAGTTGTTGTCTTCAGCTGTTGTGGACTTCAGTAGTTGTTGTGACGTCTGTGGGACTTAAAGGTTTTTCTGATCCGGCTCATTGGTTCTTTTGGTCCAACAAACTCCCCCTGAACCAATGCAGCCAAAACCTTTAACTTTATTGAGGTCCCACTTATTGTTGGCAAAATGGTTGGTCTTTTTCCTTCTTGATCAGTTGAGAAGATGACCCATATAAGCACCGGCCTGGAAGTAAGTCTCTGATGATTTGGTTGGCAAAGTATGGATGGGAGCTCTGTATTGGGGAATTGGACACTGGGCTGTTCCCCCATCCATGGGACTCACTTCCCATGTATAAGCCTGTAGGATTCTCTGGTGTATGCTCTGAGAAACATGATTTGTTCTTCCATAGTAAGATTCTCTGGTTCACCATCGAACAATCCTTCACGCCCATACAGCTCTGAGATGTATTTGGCCTGTTTGCCATTTTTGAGCTCAACTGTTGTGATCTGTCTGTAGGCAAACTCATCTGGGTGATTACCTTCAAGTAACAGACTGAGCTCATTTTGTTTGAAGTTCTCAAGCTTCTTGTAGACTAACCCCTTCTTGATTACTCTGTTTTCTAACATCTTTTTGGGAGGCTGTTTAGTCTCATAAGCCTTCTTGAAGTCTTCTACAATTTCCCAGGGTGATACTACAAGGACCACTGTGATCTCTTCATCTACGATCCTTTTTATCTGGCCCTTGTATCTTGCAGGAATGTCCTTCTTCACAATTCTGTGAGCCACCCTAGGATCAGGCCATATCCTCACCTTTTCCTTTTGATATTGAAATGTGTTGGCAAGGGTGTACAGTCTCAGAGCTTCTTTCTTCATACTTATTAGTGATGAAGAAGTAGCATAAGTTTTGTCTATGCTCTTCAGCATCTCCTCATCATGAAGCCTTTGCTGCTGCTCTTCTTCTATCTTTACTCTCACAGTCTCCATCTGTGAGGTGGGAGTGATGGGCATAGATTTGGCTTTAGGCAAAGTTAGGACTGCAAAAGAGGCAACCTATCTTCTTCCTCATCATCCTCTTCATCTTCTTCTTCTAGCCTCAACATCCTTCTCTTCTTCTTCTTGGATGCATCATCGGCTGTTGGTTTTGAGGGTAAAGAGTTGGTTTAATGGGTTGTGTAGTGATGATTTTTGAAGTGGTAGGTTTTGCAGGTTGTTCTAGCATTCTTGTAATGAGTGAGGCTTTGGAGTATTTTGCTAGTTCGTTTCTTTTCCCAGCACCTGCTTCTTTAATGCTTCAATCACTAATCCCTTAGTGTATGCTTCAGACGTACAGATCTTGGTGTTATTGCCAAGATACTGTCCCTGGTCCATGACTTAATCTCTATCAATGATCTTCCAAGATACTTTGCAATGAATCTGATCATGATCTCCAGTCTTTCTCTTTCTAACACATCATAACTTGCCCATCTTGAGTTAATTTCTTTCAACTTCAAGTCTTCTAATCTCTGAGTCAAGTTGTGCAGTATCGAACCCTTGTCTGTATAGTTGATCAATAATGGAGTCCATAGATTTACTATGTGTAGCATCCGCCATTTTGACCATCTCATCAAGTTGGAGTTCTTTTTCTTTTTTTCAATCTTCCTCTTCTTATATGTGATGTGAAAGTCTTTGTGACTTTCACTCACTTGATCAGTGTCAGCTCCCTTCACATACTCTTCCTCCTTCTCAGTCTCTTTCACAACCTCTTTCTCCTTCTCAGTCTCTCAACCTCTCTTCTGTTCTCTCTCTATCAATATGCTCTTCCCTTTGTCTTTTACTAACTGACTCTCCCCCTTTTTGGTTGCATTGGTTGCAAGGGTTTGAGTAGTAGAAGCCTTGTGCTCACAATCTCCTCCACCAGTGGCGTATGTTGAGGGAAGTCTGTCATCCAAGGTTTTGATCACAATGTCTGTGATCATTGGGGTGATGAGAGGTAGGGATTTATGAAAGATAGCAGCTTTTGCTCAGAGGGGTTCTGTCCCTGAGAAGCAGTGCCAGAGGTAGAGGCTGGTGGATTGAATGTTTTGAGTGGCTGAGTGTTTAGAGACCTTCAGGTGAAGGTGCCATCTGTGGGTGTATGGTGGTATCAGATGGACTTGCTTCTTGAGAGAATTGGTCAAGTAGTCTTTATAGTCTACTGACTTCTTCCTCAAGAATTGTGTTCTGGGCTAGAACATCATAAAAGAAGCCCAGGTCATCATCAGCAGATGCTGAATCACCTGACCTCCTGCTAGTAGCAAGATGTACATGCCCTGGGTGTAAACCAGATGTAGCATGTGCCCCTTTTTCTTGGAACTGGGGACTTCCAGCCTCAGGACGATGTCCTTCATCAGCTGTTGCCTCTGATGAGGTCTTAGCCATGTTACCAGCCTCAGTCTGATCATGTGCTGATGCAGAAGAGGTGGCAGCCTCACCAGATATTCTTATCTCCGTATCTACACTAGGAGACTGAACATTTAAACCCCTGTGCTGTGGGTTGTCAGAAGCATGTTGATCCTCTTCCTCAATATCTGTGGTTTTCCTTTAGGTGGTTGTTGGGGAGGAGGAGAGGCATGCAGCTGAGTCAGCACATTTGCAATTATAAGTGTTGGACTTTGGGGGGCATTTTCATGAGGAGATAGGGTAGTATGCACCTGGGGAGAATGGTGTGTTTCAATGGCAATTTCCTCAAATGAGGAAGATTCAAGATTTGTGGGTACCCCTTCTTTGGTTGCTTCAGGCTCCTTTTGAGAGGAATCCTGAGCGGCTGTGGCTGGGTGAGTCTCTGATACTACTGAGGGGTTTACACCAGTAAGTATATCCTGTCTTGGTGATACAAGAGCATCTTCAGGGGACTCATCTTCCTGAATAGCTGTTTTGGTTCGTTTTGTTTTTGGTTTGGTGGGGACTTTGGATTTTGTGGTGGTGGCTGTGGGTTCCAGCTGCGTGGGTTTGCGCAGCTTGGCAGCCATTTTGAGTGATTGGTCAGAGTTGTGCCTGGAGTATACTTCAGGCAATACAGCCATAGCAGGGACTCCCAGGCCAACAAGTCCCTCAGCTTGAAGCTGGTTTTCAATTATGGCCATTATGAACCGAGGATATAATATCCACCGGTTAGAAAGTTGTTTTTGGGCCATATCCTTGAGCTCTAAAAATAGTATTTCAGAAAAATTTAAAGGTTGTTGCTCAAGGATGGAGTACAATACCTGTTGCCACCTTGTGGACATTTGATCCCATGATGAAGTCTTGGGGGCCAGGCAGACATTGACCATTTGAAAGATAAGACGTTCAGCATCCTGGAAATGTTTCTTCAATATGGTAGAGGCACTCAGGTTGCCTTCGTATCCATGGTGGGCAAATGATAGATCAGTGGTGCCCTTTGGATAACTATTCGGGAAAGTGGCATCATCCAGATTGAGGGTTTGGCGAAGAATCTCTGGATTGATGACCACCTTTTGGCTATGGACAAACGAATGAAGCGACTCTGTGTCATTCTCCTCAGAGACAAGAGTGACGTTTGTCCAGAATTGGCTAAGGGATTCGGTATATATAGTGGGGTTTAACAGAAAAGCTGTTTGGTAAGGTGACTGGACCATTAAGTCAATGGCGTTGTGAAACTTGGTCCAGTATGGTGATTTGGTAAGGTGAGCGACACAGTTGTGTCGTGGTTTTAGTTGCATGGTCGCCATGGATGAAGAGAGGGTACAGAGTTTTTGAACGTTAGGTTTGAGAGAAGAGGTGAGAAAAACTCTGGTGAGATAAGGTATTTATAGGGTAGGGTTATGAACCGACTGAAGGTTTTGGTGTTAGTCATCATTTGTTGAAACTACTGATGACGTGGCATTAACATTCAGAGGTTTGAAATGACTGACCATATTGATGTGATCATCAGTTGTTATAAAACAACTGAAGACTTGGTTTTAACCGTCAGACGTTGAAACAGCTGAAGTCTTTGATTTAGTCTTCAGTAGTTATAAAACTACTGAGGACAATTTCGACTTCAGGTGGTGAAACAACTGAGGACATGGTGTTTGTCATCAGTAGTTGTGAAACTACTGAAGACAGTGGTTTTGTCATCAGTTGTTGTAAACAACTGAAGACTTAGTGGTAGTCTTTAGTAGTTGTAAACTACTGAAGACATAGCTGTGGCTTCAGTTGTTTAGAAACAGCAGTTGTAGAAACAACTGAAGAGAAATTACTCATCAGCTGTTTTCGTCAATTCATAGCTTTTCAGCTGTTTCAGTCTGACCTCCACATTTAAATCCGAGTTTGATGTTTCATTGGTCATCAGTACTTATCTGCATTTGTGACATCAACAGTTGTAGTTACATCAGCTGTTGTGATTTCATCAGCTGTTATAACTACATCAGCTGTTTTAACAAATGAAGTACTTATATATGACATGGTTACCAATGATCATCAGTATTTATTACTGAGATTATCGGTAGTTGTCACTTATTCTAGCTGCAGCATACCAAGCCTTAACACCAGGTTGTGGAAGGTTGAACTATCCAAAGGCTTAGTAAAAATGTCTGCAAGCTCATCAGCACTAGGAACAAATTTTGGATCAATCAGACCTTTTTCAAAACAATCTCTAATAAAATGGTGTCTGATTTCAATATGTTTAGTCCTAGAGTGCTGGACAGGATTCTTGACAATACAAAGAGCTGAAGAGCTGTCCATTAACAATGGAGTCTTAGTCTCAGTTATGCCATAATCCAATAATTGGTTTTGAAGCCATAATACCTGAGATGTACAACTTGCAGCAGCAATGTACTCGGCTTCAGCAGTTGATGTAGCAACTGAGGTTTGTTTCTTACTCTGCCAAGAAATCAAACAGTTGCCTAGGAATTGGCATCCACCAGAAGTTGATTTCCTGGTCAACTTACACCGTGCATAATCACTGTCAGAAAAAGCAACTAGTTTACCAGAATGTCTAGTAGAATACCATAAACCTAGAGATGGAGTGCCTTGCAAATATCTAAGGATCCTCTTGACTGCAATCAAATGAGACTCTTTAGGTGCAGCCTGAAATCTAGCACAAACACATGTAGCAAACATAATATCTAGTCTAGAAGCTGTTAAGTACATCAAGGACCCAATCATACATCTGTAAAGTGTTTCATCAACCACTTTACCTTTCTGATCTGTATCCAGTTGTGTGGTGTTGCACATGGGAGTAGAACAAGGTTTACAATTTTGTAAATCAAATTTTTCCAAAAGATGTTTTGTATATTTGGACTGATGAATGAAAATTCCATCAGCCTTTTGTTTGATTTGCAAACCCAGAAAGAATTGTAATTCCCCCATTGCACTCATTTCAAACTTTTGTTGCATCAACTTTGTAAAGCCATCACACAACTGTGGATCAGAAGATGCAAAAATAATATCATCTACATAAATTTGAACAAGTAAATTATGCTGCCCTGCTTTCTTAATGAATAAAGTTTTATCTATGGTGCCTCTAGTAAAATTATTTTCAAGAAGAAAGTTTGATAATGTCTCATACCAGGCTCTAGGAGCTTGTTTCAACCCATAAAGAGCCTTATCAAGCTTATACACCCAATTAGGATGTTTGTTGTCCTCAAAACCTGGTGGTTGACATACATAAACCTCTTCTTTAATTTTCCCATACAGAAAAGCACTTTTGACATCCATTTGAAAAACTTGAAGATTTTGATAAGCAGCATAAGCTAAAAACAAACGAATTGCTTCTAGTCTGGCTACAGGAGCAAAGGTTTCATCATAATCAATACCTTCTTCTTGTGCAAACCCCTGAACAACCAGTCTGGCCTTGTTCTTAACAATAAGCCCATTTTCATCAGTCTTATTCCTAAACACCCATTTAGTGCCTATTGCACACTTACCTGGAGGTAGAGGAACCAGTTCCCACACTTGTTGTTTCTTGAACTGAAGAAGCTCGAGCTGCATGGCATTAACCCATCCATTGTCCTTTAAAGCAATGTGATAATTCTTTGGCTCTTGCTGACTAATGAAGAGAGCATAGAAGCAGAAATTTGACAATTGACTTCTTGTTGATACTCCAGCAGTGATATCACCAATGATTTGAGACATAGGGTGATTCTTCAGATCTTGGTACACAATGAGAGCAGTGCAAGTGTTTGTAGCAGGCTCAGCAGCAACAGATGGTGATGGTGAAGTATTTCCTTGAAACCAATCAGTAGATGGTAGTTCAAAGGAAGTTGAAGTTGTAGAAATCTCATCAGCATTTGTTGTGGATTGAGCTGCTGGAGCTACAGGAACATCAGGTCTAGCTGAATCAGGCAGTTGATCAGTAAATCTGAAGAGGTGAGTACTACTATCATCATCATCAGCACCAGCAGTACCACCAGGTGGAGAACTGTTGACAGGAGCAACAGCAGGAGTTTGATGAGGAGCATATTGTAGTTTGTCCAAATCAAATATCTCCACAGGGTTTTGTGGAATCTTGTCCTTTGGAGATTCATTAAACTTAACATGTAGAGTCTCTTCAACCATCTTTGTTCTACAGTTGAAGACTCTGTATGCTTTGCAAGTTGATGAATAACCAACAAAATATCCTGCATCCACCTTAGAATCAAATTTTTGGAGTTGATCCCGTGTGTTGAGAATGAAACAAGGACATCCAAAAGCTCTGAAGAATGAAATTAGAGGGGCCAAATGATGAAGAACTTCATATGGAGTTTTCATCAACCTCTTATTCACTAGAGCTCTATTTTGTACATAGCAAGCTGTATTGATAGCTTCAGCCCAAAAAGTCATTGGCAATCCAGAGTCAGCCAACATGGACCTTGCAGCTTCAATAAGGGTCCTGTTCTTTCTCTCCACTACTCCATTTTGTTCAGGAGTTCTTGGAATGCTAAAATACCTCTTGATTCCCTTTGAGAGGTAGAACTCATCAAGTGTATTATTTCTAAATTCTGTTCCATTATCACTTCTAATACACTTGACTGAGAGGGAATACTGCTTCTCAACATACAACACAAAGTTGATAATCTTCTGAGCTGCTTCATCCTTTGAATGCAAGAAGAAAGTCCATACAAATCTGGAGTAATCATCCACAATTACTAGACAGTATTTCTTCTTAGCCATACTCATCACTCTCACAGGACCAAAGAGATCCATGTGAAGAAGCTGTAAGCAGGCTGTGGACTTAGGTTCTTCTATGGAGGGAAATGAAACTTTGTGCTGTTTTCCTTTTAGACAAGCAGTGCAGTCATCTTCACATTTAAACTCCTTCATAGGCAATCCCCTTACTAAACCATGGTTGATCAGCTGATTTATGTTTTTGAGATTAACATGACCCAGCCTTCTATGTCATAGTGTAGATTCTTGATGGGAAGCCTTGGAAAATAGGCAAGGATGGCCTTTGAGATCTATTTTCTTAGAAAGATCTAAGGCATACACTCTTCCTGTCTTGTTGGCCTTAAAGAGAGTGTGTTTATCCAACACCTTGTCAATCAAACTCAGAACTTTGGATGACAGAATCCGGCAGTTATGACTTGTGAAAAGAGCAACATGGCCTTTGTCACACATTTGACTGACACTCAAGAGGTTGTACTTGAGATTTTCCACATGGTTAACATCATCAAACTTTATTTCCCCATTGGAAACAAAGCCTTTGCCGATGATGTAACCCTTTGCATCATTGCCAAAAGATACAAATCCCTTCCTTCCTTGAGAGTAGTCATTAAGAAGTGATCTGTTTCCTGTCATATGCATGGATCCTCCACTGTCTACATACCAGATGCCTCTGTGGCATGTTGAAGAACCCTGCAAAACAAAGCAAATTAGTTAGATTTTGAGACCCAAACCTTTTTGGTTTTGGGCCTATTCACATCAACAGATGGTGGACTAACAAGTTTGCTGCAAATAACAGCTTGAGAGGAAGAAGATGGTGGAGAAGAGGGATCCTTTGGCTTGGACCTCCTTTTCTGTGGATTCAACATAGGAACATTTAATTGGTTGACTCTTCCCAATAGATGTTGAACCATCATAACCAGCTGTGTCTGATTTTGTGATAAAGCTTTCAGCTCTTCAGACACATTAGCACTGGAGTTTGATAAGTTCTTATGTTGCACCTTCTTCTTTTGAGCAACCTCAGCTGTTACCTGTTTAACCCCTTCTTTTTTGGATTTCTTTTTGGACTTAAGGATTACAGGATTTGATGTTGCTGGTACAAATGTGGCTTTAAACTCATTTTTCATTTTAACCATTTTCTCTTTAATTTCATCTTTATGTTTGAGTTTGGATCCTCTTTTGTACCAACAATCATCAGTGAGATGATTAGACAAACCACATACTTCACATGGTTTCTTTTTCATCTTATGTTGATCATCAACTAAAGAGGATGAAACTACTGAAGACTTGCTCTTCAGTACTTTGGAAGCACTATTTGCTTTCTTGACTTCCTCTTTAGTAGTCTTCAAACTCTTTCTACTGACAGTTTTCTTCTTTTTAGTGCTGTCAGTAGTTGGAGCTTGAACTTCAGGAGTTAAATCTTGCTCTCCAGTCCTTTCAGAACTCTCAGAAATAACTCCTGAGTTGACCAACTCTTTGATCATGTGAGTGTCAGCAATTGAACCATCAACATCAGCTGATAGGTTCTGAGAGGACTTAGTGCTGACTTCTACTTTTGAGGATGCTCTATCAAAAAGTGAATCACATGATGAGGTGGATTGGTTATTGCTTTCTCTATCAGATTTCACCTCTACTCTTGGAACAAAATCTGTAGGAGGAGCAGTGTGATTATAACCAATGCCAAACTTCACATTGGAAGCTGATTGCTTACTAAGAAGCATCTCAAAACCTTTGCATGATTGTACCCATCGATCACACTCTACTTGGGTGACTGCAAGGGTTTCTTTAAGACTTTTCTGGTCTTCCAGAATAACCTCTAGCTTAGCCTTTTCATCATTTAATTGGCATTTAAGCTTATAAATCTCATCATTTTTACTATTAAGAGAAGACTCATACTCAGCTTGTCTTTTGGAAATTGTTTTCTCAAACTCAAGTTTTTCATTTATTAATGCTACATTTGCCTCTCTAATAGAGACAAAGGAAGCAATGCAAGATTCAGAACATAACTTGGCTTTAGCCTCTGAAGATACCTGAGTTACCTGTGAAGATGATGCAGTTGAGCAGGAACCCTCAGTTGATTCCAGAGCCATAAGTGCCAGATTCCCAAAAGGACTATCACCACCATGTTGATCAGCACTTGTGAACAGTTGTTCATGACCAGACATGTCATCTGGCAAGCTGCTCCAGTCAACAACTTCTGGGGTGAAGAAGCTATGTTGTTGAGGTTGAGGGGGTTGATGAGATGGTTGAGGTTCTGGGAGTGCATGAGGTTGTGATACCATAGGAGCTTGAACTTGACTGGTTTGTGGCATGTAATAACACGGGTAAGGGTAAGGCATTTGACCCTGAGGAACAAAATATGCAGGAGATTGTAGTTGAGACTGATGACTAGAATTGACAGGATGTTGCCCTTTGTTTTGTTGACTATTGCTAGGAAAAGTCACAAAAGGTGCAGAGGAATTAGATCCAGATGATCTACATTCTCTAGAAAAGTGTCCAAGCCTTTGGCATTTGTGACACCTCAACTTACTCTTGTCAAAACCAACTTTGGTTTTGCCAGAGAGTCCTGGGAACTTTCTTCCAGTTCTTTTGTAGAACTTCTGAGATCTGATATTTATCAAGGCCATTTGGCTCAAAATATCCATCTCTTCTAAGTCATCATCAGCAATCCCCTTGAGATCATCCATGATGAAGCATAGATTGTCATTATTACACCCAGTAAATTGACTATCAACACTCACAAATGCTGAATCAGAAATGTTTGAAGAGAAATCAATATGCTCATCATACTGGCATTCAGATGAAGCATATTCTGACTCATGACTAACCAGAGCAGTGTTGCCTGGTACAAAGTCCTCAGTGAGCTTACCAGATGAAGACAGTTTTCTCTTTTGTTCTATCTCTCTCTCAAATGTGAGCAATTTCCCATGAAGTTGGGTGAGAGATAGTTTGTCCAAATTTGCACTGGAGCGTAGGACAATGGTATATGTATCCCATCTCTCAGGCAGTGATCTGAGAAATCTGTTATTCATCTGAATATTAGTATACTCATGTTTGACCATTTTCAATTCAGAGATCAAACAAGAGAACCGCTCAAACTGTTGAGTCAGTGTCTCACCCTTCCTATGAGAGAATGTCTCATATTCTTGGGCAAGGATCTCTCTATTATTTGCCAAGACCTCATCTGTTCCTCCAAATTGTTCTTTCAAGGCATTCCAGAGGTCATGGGTAGATTCATAATGCATTAGCCCAGAATAGATTTCATTGGGTAGTGCCATGGCCAGAATTCCATGGGCTTTTGCATCAATCTCAAACAATTTCTTATCCTCATCTGAGTATTGATCCTTCCTCTTCGAAACCATTTGATTGGTTTCCGGGTTATTCACCATAGGCTTGTATGGACCATGTACCACTGATGTCCAACAACCTGAGCTGTTAACAGACAGGTGATGGAGCATACGACGTTGCCATATGTTATACTCATTCCTAACCAGCATGGGAGGCTTGGTTGAGGAACCAGTATTGTGAGGATCATTGGAAGGAGTAGTCATTTTGGATCCAAAACAATTTTATTCAAGCTTAAAAAATTTAGACACACCACAACAAACTCAATGAAAACCAAGAATAGGTCTCAGGATGAATGATTAAAAGCACAGAAAATTCAATCTCTATAACAGTTTCTTGCAAAAAAAAATGCTAATTCAATCAAGCTTGGATCTTGAAGGGCAGTTTCAATGATCAATTATTAGATCGATCAATGATTAACCTGCTCTGATACCATTTGTCAGGATCAGCGATCACAAGTTTGAAGTATTAGAGTGTAATGCAGCGGAATGAAATCAAGAATTAGTCAAATTATAGCAAGAGTTTGTTACTTGTAAACAAATGCGAGAGAATATTTTTCTGTGATAAGGAATGTTTCAATAATGCCCAATATTATTAATAAATCATTCACAGTTACAATAAGGTTGGCACTCCTTATATAGAGCGCAATCACTGCTGCAATCACGGGATGGTGATTACTAGCAGATCTAGTACAAAAATAACTAATACTTAACAAACTACTGAAATGTTCACAACTACTGAGAACATGTCAGAGTGCTAAGTATAAAACATAAAACAACTGAGAAGAAACTACTGATACTACAACGACTGAAGAACAAGCTCTTCAGTCGTTTTACAAAACTACTGAAAAGAGAAAACATAAAACTACTGAAAGTAAACCGTCACAACTACTGAAGAAGTCCTCTTCAGCTTTTATGACAACGTCTGATACTTTGTCTTCAGCACTTGTCTTCAGACTTTGTCTTCAGTACTTGTGTCTTCAGACTTTGTAATCAGTTGTTGTCTTCAGCTGTTGTGGACTTCAGTAGTTGTTGTGACGTCTGTGGGACTTAAAGGTTTTTCTGATCCGGCTCATTGGTTCTTTTGGTCCAACAGATTACAAAGTCTGAAGACAAGTGCTGAAGACAAAGTCTGAAGACAAGTGCTGAAGACAAAGTCTGAAGACAAGTGCTGAAGACAAAGTCTGAAGACAAGTGCTGAAGACAAAGTCTGAAGACACAAGTGCTGAAGACAAAGTCTGAAGACACAAGTACTGAAGACCAAGTATCAGACGTTTTCATAACAGCTGAAGAGGACTTCTTCAGTAGTTGTGACGGTTTACTTTCAGTAGTTTTATGTTTTCAGTAGTTTTGTAAAACGACTGAAGAGCTTGTTCTTCAGTCGTTGTAGTTTCAGTAGTTTCTTATCAGTAGTTTTATATTTTGTACTTAGCACTCTGATATGTTCTCAGTAGTTGTGAACATTTCAGTAGTTTGTTAAGTGTTAGTTATTTTTGTAATAGATCTGCCAGTTATCACTATCCCGTGATTACAGCAGTGATTGCACTCTATATAAGGAGTGTCAACCTTATTGTAATAGGTGAATGATTGAGCAGAAATATTTGGTATAATTGAAACAGTCCTTATCACAGAAATATATTCTCTCGTATTTGTTTACAAATATCAAATTCTTGCTACAAATTGTCTAGTTCTTGATCTTATTCCGCTGCATTACACACTAATCCATCAAACTTGTGATCACTGATCCTGACAAATGGTATCAGAGCAGGTTAATCATCAAACGAATCTGAAAGCTCAGATCCAAATTGCACAAAGTGAGGCATTGAAAGAAGAAAACCTTGCGGGAGAAGAATTCCGAGGGTTGGATAAACAGATGAGTTGCAAGGATGATGGTATACAGTACTTCATGGATCGTATATGGGTACCCAGATGGGGAGGTGTACGTAGCTTAGTCATGGATGAAGCCCACAAGACGTGATATTCTTTTCACCCTGGTGCAGACAAGATGTATCATGATCTCAAAGATCCGTACTGGTGGCCAGGTATGAAGAAAGACATTGCCATGTACGTCAGCAGATGCTTGACATGTTCGAAAGTTAAAGCTGAACACCAGAAACCATCGGGATTATTACAGCAACCTGGAATTCCCGATTGGAAATGGGAGAATATAGCTATGGATTTTATTACCAAACTATTAGAACGAGCAGCGGGCATGACTCGATATGGGTCGTAGTGAATCGGATGACGAAGTCAGCTCATTTCTTGCCGATCCGAGAAGACTACAAGATGGATAAGTTGGCGAGATTGTACATCAAGGAGGTCGTCACAAGACACGGAGTACCAGTGTCGATTATATCCGACCGTGACAGCCGATTTACTTCATGATTTTTGCAGACATTGCAGAAAGCGATGGGCACTCGATTAGATATGAGTACCGCCTATCAACCTCAAACAGATGGCCAAAGTGAACAACTATAAAGATGCTAGAAGACATGTTGAGGGCGTGTGTAATCGACTTTGGTGGTAGTTGGGACGCTCATCTACCGTTGATCGAGTTCTCTTACAACAACAGCTACCATACAAGCATTGGAGGTGCTCCGTTCGAAGCATTGTATGGAAGGAAATGTAGATCACCCGATTGTTGAGCCGAGATTGGTGAAAGTCAGTTAACAGGCCCAGAGATCATTCAAAAAACAACCGACAAGATCTTTCAAATCAAAGACCGACTGAAAGCTGCTAGAGATCACCAAAAAAGCTATGCCGACAACCTTCGGAAGCCTCTAGAATTCAACATTGGGGATCGAGTTTTACTCAAAGTCTCTCCTTGGAAAGGAATCGTTCGGTTTGGAAAGAAAGGGAAGTCAGCCCCAAGATATGTAGGACCATTCGAGATTACAAAAAGAATCGGTCCAGTGGCTTACCGATTAAGGTTGCCACAAGAACTCAGCGGTGTGCATGATACTTTCCACGTGTCGAACCTCAAGAAGTGTTTGGCTGACGAATCTCTTCACGTACCAATTGAGGAAATCAAGATCGATGAAAAGCTTCATTTTGTTGAGGAACCCATTCAGATCATCGATCGAAACGTCAAGCAATTGAAGCGTAGTAGAATACCAATTGTTCACGTAAGGTGGAATTCAAAACGAGGGCCAGAGTTTACACGGGAACGGGAAGATCAGATGAAACTCAAATATCCACATCTATTCGAGGACGACACTCTTGGACCTAACTCCAGCTGAATTTCGGGACGAAATTCTCTCAACTAGGGGATACTGTGACATCCGTCACCAAAAGGTCCATCAATTAATGTGGACTTCGTTAACTTTTCTTCGCTCGTTCATTCCTCATCTTTATAAACTATTCGTGTGGATATTATACTTGCTTCATCATCTTTATGCTCGTGTTCTCATCAATAACGTATACTATCTTTAAAAACTTTTACAACTTTCATCATCGGTACCGTTAAATATACCATTTTTATATAATATTAACGTCACTAATAAAACCATTTTTAAGTTACAAATATCATTAAATACATTTTTATCATTAATATAACTAACCTAATAAAGTCGTTTTCAACCGAAACAAATTTGGGAAACTCGGGGGGTTAAGTGCAGGGACTAAAATTGACATTTTGCAAACTTGGGATGGGTATAAAAACCCCATTTCCAGCCCTAGCCCCATGCACTTCATCTTCTTCTTCATTCTTCTTCTACACCTTTTCTTCATCCTCCTTGCACCAAAACCGCCCCGTTTGGTCTCCTTTTCACCGTCTAGACTTCATCTACAACTGAGTCTACTCCATTCTAGCAGGTAGACGACCTTGGTTGTCCATTTTCTTGCTTATTCACGGCTGTCCAAACTAGGGTTTCGGGTGTTCGGGTTCAACCCGAACACATGAGGTCGTGTGGGTGCGTGTGATGTCTTTCTGCGTGTGCTTCATGTTTGTGTATGTTTGTAGTGTGTTTTTGGAAGTCCTTGTTGTGTAAAACCCGTGCTCGGGACTGCTCAGCCCTCCTGCAGTCGCGATTTTCTGTTCAGGCGACTGGGTCTGTCATGCGACTGTGCTGTGCGACTGGGTGAGTCGTGCGACTGAGCCATACGTCTGAGTCAATCATGCGACTGTGTATATGTGTGCGATTGAGTCATGCGAGTGAATGAATGTGTGCGATTGAGTCATGCGAGCGAATGAATGTGTGCGATTGAGTCATGCGACCGAATGAATGTGTGCGATTGAGTCAGGCGACCGAATGTATGTGTGCGATTGTGCGTATCGCACGATTGAATTCCAGTCGCACGAATGAAGGATCAATCGTACGAATGTAGCTGATTCGTACGAATGAAGGTTGATTCGTGCGTATGGAGGTTGAGTCGTGCGATTGAGTGTTTTGTGGTACGATTGAATGCCAGTCGTACGAATGAAGGTTCAATCATACGAATGAAGCTGATTCGTACGAATGAGGGTTGATTTGTGCGAATGGAGTGTTGAGTTGTGCGTCTGGTCCTGTTGTGCGATTGAAGTTGTTGTGTGTGAGTTTCTCCTTGTGTGTGGTGTGTGTATGTCGAGTGATGTTAAGGTGACATCGACGCGGTTGTCGTTGCAAATGACAATATTTAAGTTAACGCTATCAAACTTACTAATGTTATTCCAAATCAAATCAACTTAATATTTTACAAGTATCAATAACTGATTCGTAGCTATTAATATTTACCAAATACTTCTCTAATAACAATGGAACTTTTACTCAAACATCATCAACAATGGCAACGATATCTAGTACTTGGATCTACATAAGATCTAATACGTGTGTCTGTTTGTGTGTGTCACACACGACCCAACCGATACAACCCGAATCGACTGAACGTTATTATACGCTTTATACATATCGTTAATGCTTAACAATAACTGTCAATAGGTGTTTGACCATTCATACATACAACATTTGGGAACCTTGATCATTCATACTTACCACTTAACAAGTGAGTTTCGTGACCCTTTTTTATGCTTATACAACATTTCAATCATTTACAAACATGGGGGAAAAGTGTGCTCACCCATTTTCAATGCTGTACAATTTACATACTTGGAATCAACGTGATACTGTTTTGCGAGTACTTATCTGATACATGCTTGAGTTCGCTGTGTGGTACTTTCTTTGCAACTATTTAATTCCAGTGTGGGAACCGACGGATAGGTATTGGTAGTACTACTGGGTTGACACTCCCACCCTTGTTTGTGGGTATACTAGTTAGTACAACAGTGGCCAGGAACGGGCCCTTGGGTGAGTATATTCCAACAAGATCTTTGTGTACGTCATTTGGTTTGGTTGCAAAGCTCATTGTCATGTGATTTTACTTACTTATAACTGTATTCACGGTATTCCACATCACTTACTATTCAACATCAATTACTTATTTACTATTTAAACCTGCGAGCTCACTAACAATTTTGTTGACCATTTTGAGCATATCTTTTCAGGTGATCATGCTAATTGAGGATCTAGGTGTGCTGCCTTAGTGGAGACCCTAGGATGCATTTTTGAGACTAAACATATTGACAAACAATCATTTTGATACAATTGTTGTAGTTTGATTTAACAACATTACATTCTTTTGATACTTGTTCCCGGGTTATGGGAAATACATTACAATGTTATCTTCCTTGTTTATGTGAATCATTTAACATGTTTATGCTTATGGCTATGTTGTCGTGAATATTGACTAAACACGACACAAGTCCCCTTGTTGTCGGGTGTCGTCATGACACGCTTGTCATCATTTATTATATTGCATCTCTATTGCTTACCATGTGTTATGACGATCCCGATCTCGTTACATCCCCGTGTTTCCGCTTTTAGCGGGGGTGTGACAATATAACTCTTGAAAAGGAAATTCAAAAGCTAAAGGATGAAAATTCGAAGTTAAATGAAGAAAATTTACTGAAAGATGAAAAGCTTGTGAGCTATGCAAAAGATAAAGAAGATGTCATCAAAAATTTTGAAGTTAAGATAAAGGATTATGACATTCTTGAAGAAAAATTCAAGAAATTATCTTAAGAATATGAAAAATTGAAAGATGAATTAATAAAGGAAAAGGAATCTCAAAAGCCTATTTCACCAGATCAAATGATAAGTGCTGAGATGATTGTTGAAGAAAATCTTGAGGTGCTTAAAGGAAAAAGGAAAATTGATGATGTAGGAGATACAAGTCTAACTGAATCATCTTCCAAAATGCAAAGAACAGAAGAAAATGTTGAAGAACAAAACGTTTAAGAACAGATTGAAGCATTAGAAGATATTGAAGAAGTTTATAATGATGATTGGTATGATGAAGTTTTGGATGAAGAAGATATAGATGAAGCTCAATTTGTATCACATTTCTCTTCACAAGAACAAATTCAAGAACAAGACGAAATTCCATAAGACT
>CM046036.1:34357339-34631017 GCA_025215565.1 Flaveria ramosissima
AGTTAAAGATAGAGGACTTGGAGAAAACCATTTCAGTACTAAAACATGAACATACATATTTTGGACTCAAATCCAGGCATGAAATCCATAGTTTGAAGATAACTAAGTTGACTGAGTGCCAGGCTGAGCTTGTGATCAGCAAAGCCAAGGCTGAAAAGATGTTCTTGAAGAAGAGACCTTCAAGAACATGATATCCTCATCCCTGCACAACAAAGTGTGCTATCAAAATAGACAGGGACTGGGATCAAATGAGATAGCTCCTCCACACACAATCTTGTCTGTAAGATCTCCTAGGTGTGGAACTTGTGAAGATGAGCTTCCTCTCATAGATCCTATAAGTGAGGAGGATGAAGAAGAGATAGTGAAGAATTCCTCTGAGAAGAGTGAAGAAGAGGATTCTTCCAAGGGCCACTATCCTTCTGAGGAGAAGAAATCTACTGTGATGACCAAATCCAAGAGAAAGAACTTGATCAGGAAGAGCAAGAGAAAAGCAAAGAAGGCTCAAGAGATCAAGGCTACTTTTGATTCTAAGCAGAAACAAGTTTTTATCTCTGCAGGTTTAAAGTAGTAAGACTGAAGACATCAACCAATACTCCTCAGCTAAGAGTCCTGGTTCTTGTTCAAATCATCTCAGTACAAAGCCCAAAAGAACTGTCTCAGCATCTACCAAGATGAAGGTGGAGAAGGGATGTGACCAAAGCTAGTCTTGCTCCCATAGGGAGACTCTTTTGAAGAAGAAGATGTTATGTGTCATGTGTGAAAGTACCTCTCACATTGCTAAGGATTGCCCATACAATCCTAAAGTACTATCCACATGACCAATACAAAGACTTCAAAGAGTTTCAAGAAGATTCAAGCTTCGGAAGGAAAGTCTGTTTCCTTCGAAAGCTCCAAATCAAAGAAGAAGGTAAACGGAAAATTACCTTCGGAAGAAAAATTGGTCTCGAAAGAAAGGAGTTCTTCCGAAGCACTGAAGTTTGCTGCAGTGCCTGTAGAATCTTCCGAAGGTTCAGTCATCAAAACTTGTGAAGTCCCAAAAGCTTCTAAGGTTTTGAAGGTCAAGTCCAAGACTCCAAAGGTGGTGTGGAAGTCTAAGAAAGACCAAATGACTGAAGTTTTCTCCATCACAACAGCTGAAGATCCTCTTAGTACAACCATAGGATCTATTACTGATGCATTACCTTCTATTATACTTAGTGAGCCCAAGACAAGTAAGGCTTGGGTTTTCAAATGTAACTAATCATTTTCTTTGTGCAGGAACAGCTCAAGACAAGCATGAATGTCTGGATAATTGATAGTGGCTGTTCCAAGCACATGACAGGCAATAGGTCTCTACTCTATAACTTTGAAAGAATTGATGGAGGACCAGTTGCCTTTGGAGGAGATGAAGGTGGTTACATTTCTGGAAGGGGCAAGGTCACAAATGGTAAGCTCAGCATTGAAAAGGTAAACTTTGTTAAGGAGCTTGGGTACAATCTTTTGAGTGTATCCCAATTTTGTGATCAGAGTCATAACATGCTCTTTACTGAATAAATTAATTAAACATGATTTGGTAACTGGAATGCCAAAGAAAGAGTTTAGAAGTGATGATCATTGTGTTGCATGCCTGAAAGGGAAGCAACATAAGGTATCTCACAAGCCTAAGGAAAGGAACTCCATCACTACTCCCCTACACTTGTTACATATGGATCTCTTTGGCACCACCAGTGTAATGAGTCTAGGAAGGACCTCTTATTATTTAGTGATCACAGATGATTTTACAAGATTCACTTGGGTTTTCTTTCTTAGAACTAAGGATGAAACCCCTGAGATTCTGAAGAATTTCATCTTAAAAGTTAAGAATCAAAGTGATCACAACGTCAAAACCATAAGATGTGATCAAGGAACTGAATTCAAGAACCAAATCCTTGATACATTTTGTGATGAAAAAGGTAATTACAAGACAATATAGTGCTCTCAGGACTCCTCAGCAAAACGGAGTTGCTGAGAGGAGAAACAGGACACAATTGAAGCTGCAAGAACTATGTTGTCTGACTCTAAACTGCCCATCACCTTCCGGGCGAGGCAGTAAATACTGCTTGCTATGTGCAAAACAGAGTTTTAGTAGTTAAGACACATGGTAAGACTCCTTATGAACTTTGGCACAGGAGGAAACCTTTCATTGGTTTCTCAGGTCATTGGATGTCCCTCACCATCTTGAATACCAAGGATCAAATTGCCAAGTTTGCTGAGAAATCAGATGATGGACACTTCATTGGATACTCTTCCCAAGCTAAGGCTTATAGAGTATACAATCTCAGAACTAGAATTGTTGAGGAGTCAGCCAATGTGACTTTCAATGAACACACACCCTGTGTGGCTGGTTCTGGTCCTGATTGGCTATTTGATCTTGATTTAGTTTCCAACTGTCTTAACAAATCTTGTGAGAATGTTTCAGGATTTGCAGAAAATCTAAATACAGGTGTTCCTGATCCAAGATTTGAGCTAGGAAGACCTCAACTCATACATCTTCAGCTCCAGTTGGAACTACTTCAGCAAATGAGGTTCTCTCATCAGCACTACAATGACAAATTCAGCTGATCATTCTTGTATGCCTTTAAATTCCAGCTCAGAGGCTCCCAACCAGATAAAGATCCCTCAATTGTAGAAGACAACAATGGTGATGGTGAAAGTGATCAGGAATTCCTTGATGCTAATAACCCACCCATAGATGACAACATCAATGATGTCACACACTCGATTGGATCAAGTTAATCTTGATAAGTGTGGTAATTTGGAGGGTGAATCATATGCCAGATCTAAATTTCTCAAATTTGGATCTTTCTCAGCAACTTGCTGTGATCCCTCAGCTAAGGATCCACAAGTCTCATCCCACCACAAACATCATTGGAGATGTTGTCACAGGGGTAAGAACAAGAGGACAAACCCATGAAGCAAATGTTTGTCTTCACTCTTGTTTCTTATCTCAGATAGAGCCAAAGAAAGTTGATGAAGCTCTAAAGGATGGAAGTTGGGTTGAAGCTATGCAACAAGAGCTGCTTCAATTCAAAAGGCAGAAAGTTTGGAACCTTTGTCCTCTTCCTCATGGGAATTACCATTGGAACCAAATGGGTTTTTAGGAATAAGAAGGATGATAGAGGAATTATCATCAAGAACAAGGCAAGACTAGTTGTTCAAGGATACACACAAGAAGAAGGGATTGACTACACTGATGTCTTTGCTCCTGTAGCAAGATTAGAAGCTGTTAGGATATTCCTGGCATTTGCTGCATCCAAGAACTTCAAGGTCTTTCAACTTGATGTAAAGTGTGCTTTCTTATATGGAGTGATTGATGAAGAGGTTTATGTCAAACAGCCACCTGGTTTTGTAGACCCTGATCATCCTGATTATGTCTGCAAGCTTGACAAGCCTCTTTATGGGCTGCATCAGGCACCCAGGAAGTGGTATGAGACATTATCTGAGTATCTTTGTAAACATGGATACAGGAGAGGTACTATAGATGGAACTCTCTTCATCAAAGGACAGGGAAATGACTTATTGCTAGTTCAAGTATATGTAGATGACATCATCTTTGGTTCAACTAATCCAAAGCTCTGCAAAGACTTTGAGAAACTGATGAAAGACAGATTTGAAATGAGTGCAATAGGAGAAATCAATTTCTTTCTGGGAATTCAAGTGAAGCAAGTTGAAGATGGCATCTTCATAAGTCAGTCAAAGTATGTTCAGGACATACTCAAGAGGTTCAACATGACTGATTGTAAGATTGCTAAGACACCCATAGCCAGAAACCACTCCCTTGGACCTGATCTTGAGGGGGAGTGTGTAGATGAACATTTATACAGGGCTATGAGTCTCTTATGTATCTTACAGCTAGCAGGCCTGATATCATGTTTGCTACATGTATTTGTGCAAGATATCAAGCCAACCCTAAGATGTCTCACTTAATCATTGTCAAAAGGATTCTAAGATACCTCAAAGGTGCTTCAACACTTGGTTTATGGTACCCAAAGAATCCTGACTTCAATCTGTATGCTAATACAGATAGTGATTATGGTGGTTGCAACATGACTGCAAAGTCTACATCTGGGGATGTCAATTCCTTGGTGGAAGGGTTGTCTCATGGCATGCAAGAAACAATCCTGTGTGTCTGCATCAACTGCTGAGGCTGAATACATTGCTGCTGCAAGCTGCTGTGCTCAAGTGCTTTGGATTCAAAATCAGATGCTGGACTATGGATTTAACTTCAAGGAGACTCCTATTCACATAGACAACAATAGTGCTATCTCTATCACTGAGAATCCTGTGCAGCACTCAAGGACCAAACACATCAACATCAGGTATCATTTAATAAGAGATAACTATGAAAAGGGATTAATTAAACTAGTCAAAGTTCATACAGATGAACAATATGCTGATCTGTTTACAAAAGCTTTTGATAACAGAGATTTAAATATCTGATATCAGCTATTGGGATGATTAACTTTGAGTAGACTTTTTCTTAAAACTAATTCTAATTATTTCTTCTTAAAATATGTGTGTCCTAAGTTGTCTAGTTCATCACTTTCATAAGCTCATGTTTTCTTTGGATGTCAAATTCTTTTTGAAAACTTTCCTTAGATTTTGAAAATTTTCTGATACTTGGAAGATAAAATTTTATCTTCGGAAGAAAATCATGTCTTCAAAATAAATAACTGTCTAAGAAATTTTACCTTCGGAAGAAGTCTAAATCTATCTTCCGAAGCTTAAATTCTTATCTCAGACACTTATTTGTTTTTAAAGACTTTTTCCTTCCGAAGCAAAATTAACTCTCGGAAGCTTTGTTGTTCCTTATACAAAGCATTCAAGTGTTTATTTCTCTTCCGAAGCAAAATTTTCAAGACTCTCAGGAAAATCTTCCGAAGCCATTTTAGCTTCGGAAGCTTTTTCATTAAAACTTCCGAAGTCAATTTACCTTCGGAAGCTTTTCGAATTCCAAGAAAACTACTTTTTGAGCAAAAGTAAACTACTTTTTCAGAGGTGGGACCGACTTTCGGATTTCAAAGTTTATCCTCTTTCATTAACTTTGGTTCAAATCCCTTTTCACATAAATACCCAACGGTTCCCCCTCTTCCTCACTATCTTCCTCAATTCCACTATTCCTCAACCTAATTCTCTAAAACGCCTTTGCTTTCTACCTTTCTTCACCCTTAAGCTTCTAAAATGGCCAACCTTAACCGCAGAAACAACCCAGATTTCTCCATGCAACTTCACAGGCAACACAATCAGTTTGCTCTGTTAAGCTCTGAGAAAGATGCAAGTTTCTCAGAGATTTGCCAATTCTTAACTCTATCCAACTACTTCACCTCCCTGACCATTGATCCTACTCTGTATGAGGATCATTTGCTTGAATTCTGGAAGACCTGCCAAGAGGTCATTATGGATGGGGAGAAGGCACTGTCTGCCACAGTGCAAGGGAGGACAATCTTCATCACTCCGGCCATCATCAACCATCATTTGCAGCTGGATGATGAAGAAGGTGAGTTGTCCTTCCCAAAGGAAGCTGTTAATCATTCCTTTGAGCAGATGGGCTATGAGGGAGATTTCTCTGTAAAGACCTTCAGGAAAGGGAAGGTCTCATCCCAGTGGAAATACCTGCTCCATGTGGTTATCCACAGCTTGTCAAACAAGCATGGTGGGTGGGACCAGATTCCTGAGGATCTCTCCTTTATAGTGCATGGAATGGTTCGGGGGGTCAAGTTCAGGTACTCTCAATTTGTTTATACTAATTTACTTGCAAACTTAGACTCCTTAGAGTATTACATGTTTCCTAGATCTGTTCAACACATTCTTAACTGTGAACTGGGCTCACAGTTGAGGGAAACAAGTAATATTCTTAAATTGGGACAGATGAAGCCGCACATCTTTAAAATCATGAAGAAGCCAACTGTAGGCTTCTCAGGGGTAGAAACAGCCCTAGTCCCCAAAATGTTAGAGCTCATTGCTCAAGGTGACAACCTAGCAACACAAGCTAGTGTTGAACCCACACCTTCTTTTTCTTTACCACTAAAAAGACCACAAATAACCCTCACCTACCAAAGAAAATCCAAACGAACCCCTGCTCAGGCTATTGAGTCTGTGCAGGTCCCTATATACTCACCCTTACAGGAGGAAGTGGACACTAGAGCTCCCACTTCCCCTGAGGAGCAAACCACTCCCATTTCTTCACCTATCAGGGCTGAGGTTCCTCATGCTCACCCTGATGAGCTCACAGCCCAACAACCTTAAGCCTTCACTCTGAGTCTCAACACTCAAGTGAACAACCTTCAGGGGACAGTTACCATCCCCAGCCCTTAGATCTAAACCAACCAATTCCCAACCTATCCTTCTATACTGATGAAGACTTAGGATTCAGTGAGTACCATGAGTCTCTCTTCTCCTCCCCTACTCAAAGAGAGATAGTACCTCTGATTCTCCTCAGTCTATCCCACATCAGTCACCTGTTACTGAGGTGGACACTTCTGAACATGTTCAGGATGTCCATATGGAAGAGGCTCTCACTTCTGAAAGTGATTACATCATTAAGACCTCAACCATGGCAACTCAGCCCACTGGCATCTCAACTGAAATTGCTAGTGAGCAGAGGAAAACCAGCAGCCAAGAACCTCAAGGTGGTGGTGAGAGAGAGGACTTTGGTCCAATCATCTCATCCCCCAATGATTCTTCTGATGAAGAAGAGGGGAATTTGAGACTAAAGGTGCAGAAACTGTCAAAAACATGCTCCTATTTAGTCTCTATGGTTAGTCACCTTGAATCTCAGGTGACTACCTTACAAAACAGGGTCAATGATCAGCAACTTCAGATTTCATATCTTAAGGAAAACTAGCTGGGAGACCTTTAAGGAGAGCTCAACCAGGAACACAAGAACCTGTGGAAGTGATTGACTTATCCTCCAGCTCACCTATGCAAGTGGGTGATGCTACCAAAAGGGGAGAAAGTTATTGCAACCACAGAACCTGGGAGTTCTTCACAGAGAATGGACATAGAGGACTCACCATCCTCACTTGCTGTTGTACATTCTCAGCAACTTCCTCAAGTTCATATTAATATGGACTCTATAGACTCTATCATCAGGAGTCTCTTTGAGGAAGGGATACCAAGGGCTGTGTCATCTCCACCACAAGGAACGTCAAACTACATCATAAGGTGGAGGTATGATGCTGACAGAAGAGCCCTTATCCTTCACAGAGTTCAAGGGCAACAAGTTTTTGATTTTCAAAGCTTGAACTTCTATGAAAGACTGGATCTAGTCAACATGCCACTTGTCAATCCAAGCAACTCAAGACAAGCTGACAGATTGGCTCAAAGAATCCAAATAGGATCCTTGCAGAGTTCACTCTAAGAAGGAGACTTAGGCAATCAGGCAATGTCATCGGTCAACTGGATGTTGAGGTGGACCCTAAGATTAGTTTCATAGGGGAAACCTTGACTGAAGGCCCAGTGGTAGAACCTGAGACCCTTGTCTCATCATCAACAACTGCTGCAGAGGTTCACACTCCTTCTGAGACACCTGCTGGTGAAGGTGTTTCTCAGCCTCTCTCTGGCCAGAGCATGGAAGCTACACCAAGCAATGAAGGCCAAGCCTCTATCCACCCTGAGTCATAAAGGTCTGTAGGTGACAAAGGGAAAATGATTATGACTCCTGAGGAAATTAAGGAGGAAGAGAGAGAGAGGAAAAGGAAGCTAAGGGGAGAAAGTTCCTCTGGGTCATCAAGCTTTATGCAAACTGCAATCAGGGCTGCCCCCAGACCAAATACTCAAGATGATGAGTTAAGGGCAGTTAGGATTACTTATTTACAGACAAGGAACTATGATATTGATGAAATCATCTCCCTCCCCTTAGAAGAATTGAATGAACTGGCTGACATGGAAGTGTCAAGAGAGATGAAAGAAAAAGAGGATGCAAGGCTACTTCTCCAATTCAAAGAGGAGAGGAGACAGAAAAGACTCTACAAGCATGCTCCCACTCTCTCTCCCAGTTCAAGAAAGTCCTGTACAGGAAGATGTGGCTCACAAGAACCTCAGGTAGACAAAGAAGAAGATAGGATCAAGATGATCAACTACCTGAGTGCCACAGGCTTCTATCAGGCAGATGCACTTCTTCCCCTGTCCTATGACTTCATTGAGTTTGAGTACTTGAAACAACTTGAACTTGAGCTAGTCAAAGAAAGAAAAACAACTAAAAGGAAGCTAAGGGAAGAAGCTGCAAAGTCAAGAGCCATCATCCAAAAGAGTATGAAGAAGTCTGCTGATAGACAAAGGATGATGAGCTTCTTGAAGCTATATGGATTCTCCGGAAGGAGACTTGGCCCTATGTCTCTATCCATAATGGATGAGCATATAAGGGTAATCAAGCAGAAGATTAAGAGTGGTGAACTGATTGACTTGCACTCTCTTCCAAGTCAAGTCCCACCTGAAGTGGAGGTTAAGTTTGAACAACCTGAGACACCTCAACCCGGACCACCAGCTGAGACTCAGCAAGCTTCATCTTCTGATCCAAGGCAGGGTCAAACTCCCTCTCCTTCTGAACCTGTGAGGGAGGAACACCCAACTGAGAAAGACAAGGATGATCAACATGGTGCTGCAGACCAGTCTTCTCAGTTAAAGTCATCTAAGAGAAGAAGAGAATGGCTTCTAAACCAAAGTCAAAAAAGAAGAAGCCTAAGTCATCTACCTCTACACCTCAGGCTGAATCAGATCAACCTGAGGAAGTGCATGATGAGGCAGCCCAATCAACTCCAATGCAAGTGGGTCCTCTGACAACTGAGGCACCCATCTTGTCCTGGACTTACTCTACCAATCCAGAAAGATGGCGTGTAATCAGAGATCAAGGTGTTGAGAATGTCTATACTTGGCAAGACATAATCAACTTACCTCTGCATGATCTCTTTAAGATGAGAAGATACCATGAAGGTCTTGATGATCCTGAGCATCTAATGAAGAAGGGTATGGTCATGATTGTACTGAAGACCACCAACATCTGAAGATATTCTAAGTGTTTTGGTAGCATCAGCCTAGGGGGAGTTTGTAAGGATTCCTTAAGTCTGATGCAACCCAAAACATCCAATGTCTCTGTGCAACATGCACTAAGTACTGAAGTAAGAAATGCTTCGGAAGTTTTACACAATACACTAGAAAATACTCTAAGTGTAAAATCTTCCGAAGCCAAGACCAATATCTTCCGAAGCCAAACATGAAGTCTTCCGAAGCCTCAGAGACAAAGTCTTCCGAAGCTTCAACCTATGAAGACAGATTTCTTCCGAAGACTTTTAGTATACATGCTTTATCTGATGTACTGTTCCATAAAGCTGGACACCTTTCCGCTGCATCTCTGTAAAGTCACCAACTTACATGAGTTGGTGAAAAGGTCCATGCTTTTGGTAACTGTACATTGAGGTCTTGAGTCTGTAACTTTCTACTTTATGTACTTTATCAATTTTGTAATAGATATGGATGTGATCAATGGCATATCATAGTCACAAGGTCAAAAGGCAGATATGCCTTTTGATCCTACAATTGATTTTGTTAGTGTCTAGTCAATTGTATCCAGCTGGCTTTCACTATAGCCGGCTGTAGGTTGTAGTATAAGTATTCCAAGTTCTTGTATCTTTCTTTGCTTTGTAACACTTGTAAAAGAACTTGAGAAAGCAATATACTGCCTCCTTGAAACCCAACTCTCTTGTTCTGTCTCTTTACTTTACTTGTGTTCTTAGTATCATCATATTGGTTAATCCAGTTCACTGTTTGATCAAAGTTTAGTTGTTCTCCTCATTGTGTTGTTCTGTTCTAATTTGTTCAAGCCCTTAACCGGTCCTGCAATATATATATATATATAGATATATATAATATATATATATATATATATATGTATATCTATATATCTAATATTAATATATTATATATAGATATATAGATATATAATATATATATATATACATATTGTATATATATATATATATATCATTACATATACTGTCTATATCTATTCTATATCTCTCACTCTAGGTATATCTATATATATATATACATATATTATATATATCTATTATATATACATATATGTCTCTCTCCTCTCTATACATCTCTGTCTCCTCTCTTCTCTCTCTCTCTCTCTCTCTACTCTCTTCTCTCTACTCCCTGTCTCTCCCTATACTATAGCTTTATGTATCTACCTATCCATCTATCTTTCTGTCTCCCTACCTCTACTATCTCTCTCATATCTCTATCTCTCTCTCTACTCTCTCTCTCTCTCTATCTCTGTCTCCATCTCTCTCTGTCTGTCTCTCTCTCTCTCTCTGTTCTATATATAGTTATACATACGTACTACCCCACACTATGCATGCATGCGATCAACACCCCACTACGCATATGTGCATGCGGGTGCATGCCCCCGATATATACACACACTCGTATATACATTCATGCATACGTACACCCGCACGTATACACACACCCGAACATACATACATATTCGGTACACACACACATACACACACACACACACACACATATACATATATATATATAGATATTATATATATATATATATATATATATATATATATATATATATATATATATTCTAATAAAACTTACTTAAAATGGATAAACTAGATTAGTCAAATCACCATCCACCTTAGCCAATGCATGGAGGTTGAGTCCTTAGGAACCCTCAACCCCTCAATCTCAATAAAATCTTGTGCTAACCAATGGCTAGAACTAGAATCTACACTCCCACTCTCCCTCTAATTCCCCTCTCTCGGCCGCAACATACACAACAACCACACACTCACTTCAAATTTTGCCTTCTTGCATCAAAACTCTCTCTACTTCTCACCACTTACATTCACTACCAAAAACTCTTTGCAAACACAAGAACACTGTTGATACATATGTACCTAGTTTAGGACCTTAATGTAAAATGTCTTTCATGTCTTACATATATGTAATGAATGAGTTGAATGAAATGAAATATGTGATTGATGCTTATATTGTTTAATGTTTCATTGCTTATTGTATCATAACGCATATTGAACTAACAATATAGGTTTGTGGTTGTTTACATAGTTCTTAGTCAAGAATGGTTGAGAAATGTGTTTAAACTTAATCGTATGAAGTATTCATGCGAATGGACCATCCTAATGGACCATACGCATGAACACTTCATGCTAATGGACCAGTCGCACGACTAAACCAGGAGACTGGATCAGTCGCACGATTGAGACATAAGATTGGCTCAGTCGCACGACTGAACCTCCAGTCATGCTTATGGACCAATCGTATGATTCAGTCGCACGACTGAACCATACTAATGGTTTAGTCGCACGATTGACAAACCCTAACCTATAAATACCATCTAATTCGTGGAAAAACAGGACACTTGAAGAATTTCGACTCACATACGTACCCTAGCCGTCCAGAGACCCTAGAGAACCTGTTCCAACTTCATAGATCGCAGTTGATTGTGTTCTAATCGTTCATAACGTTTCATTAATCTCTAGATTGATCGAAACTGCGTTCTCACTGATTGGATCGCCAATTAAATAGGATTCCGCACTATTTGATTAGGTATACACGCATTATCAGTTAGTACTCCGTACGTACACGGTCCTAACAAGTGGTATCAGAGCCTTGGCTCTTGATTTTGCGTGTTGATTCGATTAGTTTGGGTGCAAAAATCACGTTTTTCATTCAAAAGAGTCACCTTTTTGAGTAAAAGAGTGTTTTCAGTGTCTCCAGATCTAAAAGTTTAAGCTTTTCGGCATACGACAGATTAGGGTTCTTGAAAACTCGTGTTTTTAATCAAAATATCAAAAACCTTCGGATTTTCATTATCAGCAGCCTTCAGTCACACGATTGGATCAATCGCACGACTGAACTCAATCGCACATCCCATACGCACGATTGAACTCAGTCGCCCCTCCATTCGTACGACTGAACCAACCCATTCGCATTGTCCATCCGCATTTGCCCAATCGCACAGTTGTTCATCTGTATTAGTCCAATCGCACGATTGATCTATCTGCATTGGTTCAATCGCACGACTGGCCCATTCGCACCTCTCCATTCGCACGAGTGAATAAGTCTTAAGTTAAAATTTAAAATTTATAGAAATGGAAGATCAGTATTCCGCGTTTACTGCCAGTAGAGACTCTCGAATTCAGAACCTTCGGCTTCTTGAGAATGAGGTTGGAAATCACAATAAGCCCCCTAAACTTATAACATTAGATGAGTACCCACAATGGAAGCAAATGTTTGAGATTTATCTAAATGGAGTTGATCCCAATCTGTGGGAATCAATCGAGACAGGTTATAGCATGCCGGTTGGTGCTGATGGTGTTAAACTTACCTTGGGTGGCATGACTGATAGCCAGAAGGTGAAGTACAATGCTGAGAAGAAAGAGTATGCTCTGTTGACTCAGTCGATACCTAAGGATATATTCCACCAGTTTTCTGAGAACAAACAGGCAAAGAAGCTATGGGAAGCCTTGGAGAAATGATACAATGGGAATGCATCGTTGAAAGCTCTAAAGGCAAAGGCGTTGAAGAAGGAGTTTGATAACTTCTCTTCAATGGGTAAAGAGAGCTTGGATGATGTCATAGATAGATTCTACCATTTAATGAGTGAGTTGCACACTCATGAAGTCACAACGTCAATGAAAAATAAGGTCTCAAGCCTTGCCGATGGTCTGCCAGAGAAGTGGGACTCTTTTGTGTCAAATTTGAGAGAGAAAAACTTACTAGCAAAATTAGACATAAACGACTTCATCCTGAAATTGAGAGAGGAGGAACTGAGAATGAAATACAGGTCACAAAAAGGATCCTATGACCAGAATCCTTCACTTTATAAATCCTCTTCCACTTCAACAAGTTCAGGAGCACCTCTTCAAACGGCATTTGTGTCTAGTTTAACTGCTCCTTCCCAATCCACTGCTTCGGGATCTGAAACGTCAAGGTCGTCTTGCACCCAATATATTGTGCCTGAAGCAAATGCTACTAAGTTGAAGACTGAGAATCTCGGGAATATCACTGTGGAGGTTGCAAAGGAGCATATGGACCTTTTAGCTACGGTCGTTCATTCTTATGATGGTCTAGTTGCAGGAAAGATCGAAAATTGCTATCTGGCTGATGAGGATTACGAGCAGGTGGACGAGAATGAATTAGAAAGAATGGACATTATGTGGGCTTTAACAAGTGCTGTCAGGCGAGTGAAAAGGTTTGTGAAGAAGACAGGATAGAACTTGATAGCCACAAAGGATACAACCTTTGGTTTTGACAAAACCAAAGTTACCTGCTTTAACTGTGGAGAAAAGGGGCACTTCAAACGTGAATGTGTAAAGCCCAAGAAGACAGGTAATGGGAATCCTTTCTCATCATTCAACCGTCAAGACAAACCCACAAGTGGAGCTGTTTCGTCAAGCAAAGATCCAAAGGCTTTGACTGCAAAAGATGACGAAGGTCAAGATTGGACCTTTCGTTTCGTATCTCTGACTGAGTCAAATATTGCAAATGTTGAGGGTCTGGATGATGACACTGCAAGTGAAGGTGAAATAGAAGTTGAACTAGTGATGTCAGATCATGAAGATACCACAAATGTGGTCAATCACCTGATTGAAGAAGATCTCAGAACGACATGTTCAGAGTCACCAGCATCTGAAGAGTCAAACTCTGCGCTGATGGCTAATTCAACCGAATCTTCACAGGTAAGTACCAAAGACCAACTTTTTGAAGGTCATGCATGTAATGAATGTAATAAGTTTAGAGAAAGCATTTATCTTAAATTTGCTTGGTTATTAGATCACAATGATAGCTTAGTAAATGACTTACAACTGTGCACAGAAGCTAATCGGATTTTAAAACAAAATGAGTGCAGTTACAAAGAGAAAATAGAACTTTTAAATAAACAATTAAGGGAAATCGAGGTTGTTGCTTTTAATCAAGAAAATGATATAAAGTTTTATTTAAACTCTTTGGAAGAAACAAAGAATGAAAAAGCAATTTTAGAAGTCGAAGTCAACTCATTAAAACAAAAACTGCACACTTGGACCAGTTCTTCTCACATAGTTCAAAACTTAGTGAAAGAACAAAACAATGGGGAAGGGTTGGGTTACAAAGTAGTTCCACCACCACATGAGATCCTATTAAATACAAAATGTAGACCAGTAAATAACAACCCAATTAAGGATCATGTGGTGTCTACTCCTCTGGTTAGTGATCCGGATTCTACGGGTAAACCGATGAATTCTGTCACTAAACAGAAGGAGGCTACTTTGAAGTCTAAAGGTAAGATGCCCATTGTAAATTTGGAAGAACAATTTGAAAAGGTTAATGTATAGTCAGGTTCAAACATGTCTTCTTTAGAATCCAAACTGACCAAAGCAGTTAACCAAACACATGCTTCACGTCAAAGTCCAAATAAACAAAAGGCTTAAGATGTTAAAAACGTTCAAACAATAAATTTTGTTAAAGAAACAAAAACATCTAAACAAGAAGTGTCCAAACCCAACCAGACTAAAGTCACACCTGTTTCACACACTTCCCCACAAAGACAATTTTCCCAATATGTAGAAGGTAGATCATCCTACAATTATGGAAAGAGAGGACACATCACTTCTAATTGTCGCCATTATTAGACACCAAGAAAGAAAATTGAACTTTATGATACTAAACCAATTTCTTCAAAAAGGAGTTCTATTACTCCACTAAAAAGAAGTAATGAACCTAAAGTTCAAACCGTAAGCCAGTCGTCTGTTTATCACAAACAGGTCTTACACAAAACTGGCTTATGGAAAGCAAAATCAAGTTTAGTGTCTGATACTGAGAAAACTAAGAAGCATGATATGCCCTCACCCTCTAATGGACAGTGGGTTGATTTTATGATGTGTGATTCCTCTGGGTCACCCAAGCCAGTTAAGGCTTGGGTCCCACACCTATACTAATCATTTCCTTTTAATGTGCAGAGTGTCCGTTACAGTGCTATCACAAACACCTGGATTGTTGATAGTGCGGCGTCTACGCACATGACCGGGAACCTGTCTCTCCTTTTCAATGTCAATAAAGGAGGATACATCACGGCTCAAGGCGAAGTGGGAAACCAGAAAGTCAAGTTTGACAAGGTCAACAACATTTAACAATTATAAAATAACTTGCTTTCTGTATCCCAGATCTGTGACAAAGGATTCAAGGTAGTCTTTGACAACAAGAAGTGCTATGTGTTGAAGAAGGAGTATGTAATCCCGGAGGACCAAGTCTTAATGTCACCTTCAAGATATAATGATTTATATGTCTTGGACCAATCAAAGGCCTCCACAACCGATCATCAAGTTCAATGCTTCTTGTCAAAGGCAATAGGGAAAGACTCCATTTCCTGGCATAGGAGAATGGGAAACATTAATCCACGGAAGATGAATCACTTGAACCAGAATGATCTAGTGCGTGGAGTAAATGTTAAGAACTTCCAATTACCGGATTTTTGTGTCGCGTGTAAGAAAGGGAAACAGACAAAGAAGTCTCATAAGGAAAAGAAAGTTCACTCAATTGACCTACCTCTTGAGCTTCTTCACATGGATCTATTTGGGCCAGTCAGTACAATGAGCATTGCCGGCGATTTGTACTGCTATGTAGTTACAGATTATTACTCAAGATTTTCTTGGGTGATGTTTCTGAAATCCAAATAAGAGACATTTGCATCATTCAAAGAGCTGGTAACTACATTGGAGTCACTCTACAAGCTGAAGGTAAGGCAAATCCGTTCGGACAACGGTACCGAATTCAAGAACCAGTGGATGGAGGCATTCTGCAAAGAGAAAGGAATTGTACACCAGTTCACATCTGCCTACACTCCACAAATGAATGGAGTAGCTGAGCGAAAGAAGAATAGCTTGATAGAGACAGCAAGAACGATGCTAGCTGACTCGAAACTGCCTATCCAATTCTAGAATGAGGCAGTTGCCAATGCTTGTTACACCCTCAATCGAGTCTTAGTGGTCAAACGACATGGTAAAACGTGTTACGAGTTGCTCCAACGACGTAAACCTAATCTAGAGTACCTCGAACCGTTTGGCGCACCATGTACGCTACTGAAGAAAAATAAGTCAGGGAAGTTCAGTGAATAGGCTGAGGAAGGAATTTTTCTAGGATACAACATACCGAATAAGAGAGTTTACAACAACTCAACGGGTCAAGTAGAAGTGTGGTGCAACGTCTACGTTCAGAGATAACACCAACCCCCCTGCTGGAAAAGGACCCGCATTCTTCTTCGATTATGATGGATTTTTTAGGTCCTTCAACATCCTTCTCTCACCTTCTGATGATGAGTTAGCGACCAGAATGATGTATGATGTCTTAAACACACCATCACTAGACCCGACAACCTCCGCTTCACAAGGTGAGTCTTCTAGTTCTTCAGGGGGAGCACTTGAGGTAAGTGACTCTTCCTCTGATGATGAAGAAGTGGAGACTGAACAGGTGAACCAGGAGGAACAGGTTCCTGCTATAGCAAGTACACAAGCATCTAACCCTGATGCCTCTAACACTTCGGAACCTCATACTCCAACAGCTTTAGATACTGAAGCTGTAGTTCACAATCTGGAAAATGAGGTAGTTGTTCCCACCACTCCTGGATCACGACTAAATGTTTATCATCCTTTGGACAATGTTATTGGAGATGTTCCATCAGGTGGACAGACTAGAAATCAGCTATACTCAGCTGATTATGCCTAATGGAAAAGGGCTATCTTCACGATGGTGCATATCGATGTTTTGTTTCTCAATTTGAGCCATAATATGTTAGTGAATCATTAAACGATGAGGCATGGGTAAGTGCGATGCAAGAAGAACTCCTATAGTTCAAGAAGCTAGGAGTATGGACACTGGTAGATAGACCAAAAGGTGCTAAGGTGATTGGCACCAAATGGGCCTTGAAGTGCAAGAAAGATGACCAAGGGGTCATAATAAGAAATAGGGCTTGACTTGTAGTTCAAGGATTTCAACAAGTCGAGGGTATTGATTACAATGAAGTATTTTCACTTGTGGCAAGGATGGAAGCAATTCGTATCTTCCTAGCCTATGCATCTTACATGTAGATTAAAGTTTATCAACTGGATGTAAAGAGTGCATTCCTTCATGGTGAAATCTGGGAGACAGTGTATGTCAGCCAACCCGAAGGATTTGAGGATCCATATCATCGGGACAGAGTTTACAAGCTGGATAAGGCTGTCTACGGGCTCCACCAAGCCCCAAGAGCATGGTAAGAAAAACTCTCAACTCATCTTGTAAAACACTGCTTTCGCATAGGAGTGATTGACTGTACACTATTCATCAAAGAAAAGGATGGTGACTTGCTACTAGTTCAGATTTATGTTGATGACATAATCTTCGGTTCCAAAAATGAAGCATTATGTAAAGAATTTGAAGCAGTAATGAAAGCTGAATTTGAGATGAGTGCCATGGGAGAGATGAAGTTCTTTCTCGGGTTACAGGTGGATCAGACATCAAAGGGGATATTTCTACATCAGACCAAGTATGTAGGCAATATTCTCAGTCGTTTTGGTATGGAGAATGCTTCGGCAGCTGGGACTCCACTGGCTACAAACCACGATGTGGCACCCGACGAAAATGGTGATCTGATGGATGACACCATGTACCGAGGAATGATCGGATCCCTCATGTACCTCACTGCCTCATGACCTGATATCATGTACGCGACGTGTCTCAGCTCCAGATATCAGGCAAAACCAAAAGTCAACCATCTCATAGGAGTCAAAAGGATATTTCGTTATCTGAAGGCTACTCTAACACTTGGGTTGTGGTATCCTCATGACGATGACTTTGAGCTTACGACGTATAGCGATTCGGATTATGGCGGCTGCAAAATGAACTTTAAGTCAACATCTGTAGGATGTCAATTCTTTGGGAGAAGATTAGTCATGTGGCAGTGTAAAAAGCAAACATCGGTTGCTCTGTCAACTTGTGAAGCTGAATACGTTGCTCCTGTAAGCTGCTGCTCACAAATCATATGGATTCAACACCAAAAACGGGACTACGGTTTGAAATTTTCTAAAACTCCTATATTTGTTGATAATTCTGCTGCTATAGCCGTAACTAAAAATCCTGTCCAACATCCTAAAACCAAACATATCAAAATTAAATTTTATACATGATTGTTTTGAAAAGAATTTAATTGATGTTGTTAAAATTAATACAGACTTTCAACGCGCTGACCTCTACACAAAAGCGTTTCATAAATTAATCTTTTTATATCTGTTAGAGGTCAACGGCGTGAAAAAGAAATATGAAGTGATTCCTGAAGATGACCGTACATAGTCCGACGAGTAGAGTTATTTTTTATCTTTTATTTTCTTTTATTTTTCTTTTAATTTCTTGTTTCTATAATATCCAAAAACTCAAAAAATATTTTCGGTTTTAGAATTTTAGGGTAGAATAGGTTAGAGTAGGATTAAATTAGTTGTTTTATTTAATTGCTTAAAAAAAGGGGGGGAGAAGGACAACTTAGCTGAAAGGATTGAAATCAGATCTGTGATACTGATTCAATGCTTATGAAAAATGATAGTATACAGGAAACAAATTGTTTGGGACTTTAAAAGGTTTAAATGATTAAGATGAAAAATTCAAAATATAAATCTGAGAAGTCTAAGCAAAATAAAAGGAAAAATGATAGTATAACTAGTATGCTACTAAGGTAACATAGAGAAAGTAGACCTAGAGGTTGCATATTCATTATATGATGTGTCGGTAGATTCAACACAATAGATGAGTAGACCTCATTGGTGACTTATATTCAAACTAAATTGTTCAACTTGCTATGGGTTACCATCTTATCCCTGGTTAACATAATCAACGTAGTTCCAATAAGGGGTGACGAGCAAATAAACGCCACAAATGTGTGCGGTTGACCATAAAAAGAGCAAAGCACGAAAAAAAATGTGTAAGCGCTATCAAGCTAATAACAAATGTTGTTGGTGCGTTACGTGCAAAAAGAAAAAAAAATGCTCACACAAGAAGATAGGTTGTGTGCCTCTCTGCTGTGCGATGGCACTGACCTGAGGATAAGCATAACCTAAATATTCTAGAATTTATTGTTGTTTGCGCCTCTCTGTTGTGCAATGGCACTGACCTGACGCTTGGCATCTCTTTGAAAGTCTTAGAATAGTTTCTTCTTGTCAAAATACCCGTAGACCGCTCACAAATCTCTTGAGGAACGTTGATTACCATATAAGCGTGGGATCCACAAATGCTTGTTGAAATAATTAAACCTTAATTCATCACCAATGTGCATTAAAAATCAGTGTATGGATTTAAGAGGACAAGTATACTGACAATCATCGTGGCTGCAACTCTTGAAAGTCCAAATCAGCATGTGCATCTTATAGCTCTAGTATGACTTCCTAAACTTGCTAATGACTCTCGATAAAAACAAGAATCTTGCATCAAAAGGTTTTGGTAACATGTCCCAAATGATTCTGTAATACCTGTATGATTCCATAATGAATCGTACTAGAAATGATAAAATAGAATTGAAGCTGTGCTATCAAGGATGTAAAATCGGTTAGAAATACTCTAATAGGTTTAGATCCATCTCCAAATCAAAAAAAAATACAAAAATATGTCTCGTTATTGTTCTTAATTTCAAAGTTATTCTGTTCAGTTTTAATAAATTGTAATGTAAGAGTCGGACTCAACAACTCATCGCAATCTGTGAATCACTCACTCAAAAGGGTCACGTCTGATGTGACCAAAAGATTCAAAATAAAAAATAAGTCACGTCTAAGGTGACAAATTCCTTTTAAGTAAAAGGATCACGTCTGAGGTGATCAACAGGTTTTTCAAGTTAAAAAGGTCATGTCTAAGATGATCATTGCTGATAGCGTTTTATCTATTGTTAAAAGGATAAGTTTTTGAAAGTGCATAAGGTCAAATTAACAAGTAAGATTCATTCGCACGACTGGACTATAAGTATGGACCAGTCGCATGACTGGACGATAAATATGGACCAGCCGCATGAATGGGGCATGAGTATGAACCACTCACACGATTGGATCACAAGAATGAACCAATCGCATGAATGGAGGTGACCGAATGAGTCTGTCGCACGATTGAAACCTGATCGCACGACTGAAGGTGACCGACTGAGCCAATCGCACGACTAAGCTCCAGTCACACGAATGAAGAGTGGGAATGGATCCAGTCGTCCGACTGAAGACAGAATCAGTATAAATAGGGCTAAAGTCGGTCGCATAGCTTCATCACCCCTCAATCGCCCGAAAGTAGTGACACTCTACCAAAATTTGATCAAGTCAATTTCCCTTCCCCATTGTGTTACTAACAAGTTGTTACATCATCTGCAGGTAATAAACGATCCAAATCACACAAAATGCACGATGAAAACAAACCCTAACAGGCCTAAATTGTTTAATATCAAGAAATAAGTCATAATCCATAAATAGACCATATAAACGTGCAAATTGGTTAAAATGAAAGACATAATGTGACAATTAGAGTTCCTACGAGTCTAAAGAATCTAAACTCAATGTTTAACTTCCAGTTTTGACCTAGATTCAGGATTAAAGTGTCAAACAGAGAGGTATGCGACTGGTCACTCCGAATGAACTTCAATCGCACGATTGAACTGGTGACTCAATCGGCCGAATGAACTGGACGAATGATTCAATCGGCCGAATGAACTAGGCGTATGAGCTCAGTCGCCTGATTGAACTGAGCCGCATGCTCAGTCGCCCGATTGAACTCAGCCGCATGCTCAGTCGCCCGATTGAACTCAGCCGCATGCTCAGTCGCACGATTAAAACCATTCGCATACTCAATCAACCGACTGAACTCAGTCGTATGGTTCAATCGCACGATTGAACCAGACTGATTTCAAAATATTTTAAGTTTCAAGTGTTTCTGTTATGGATTGATCTAATGTTTATGTGTCTTATGTTCTAGAAACATGGTAGAGAGGTGGACTCTCAACTACAAGCACAACATATGTGCTCACCTTGATCCTACATCCCAGAACGCTGTTGAGTTCTCAAGGATTATAACTTTTCTGCGCCGATCACGAATCTTCAAGGCTATCTCCACTCCGTGTACACCTTACAGATCCATCCAGCCGTCCTTTTGGGAAGGTACATCGATTGACATATCTACTGAGCTGTGTTGTATACGCAACACCATCTGTGGGCAAGAGGTAGAGGTGACAGCAGCAGACATACGACGTGTTCTGGACCTGGGTGATGATGCTGCTCACCCAACCAGGTTACACCCCTTGACTGTTCGGGGATGTTTTCTCAGGATGAAGTACTCTGGGACATAAACGCAGGGGTGCTGAACAAAAGCAACCTGTGTCCCCAGTTTAAGTACTTAGCACACGTCATTCTCAAGTGCATTGCATCAAGGAGGGGTGGATTCGATGACCTCTCTAATCAAATTCAGAATGCCTACGTGGCAATGGTACTAAACCACCCCTTCAGCTTCTCCAATATGATCTTCACGTACCTGATTGAGAACCTTGAGCTAAAGGGAAAGAGAGCTTCTGCATGTACCCACGGTTCTTACAGCTGATTATTGACGAGAAGCTTCCGTCACTGCCCAAGGAAAAAGAAGATGTTGTGGTGCTTGAGGTGATGGATGATACCACCTTAGGCAGGATGAAGATCTACCGGGGCAAGCAAGTGAAGCCCCCGGTGAGGAGGTTGTTTGGGTATCTAGCCTAGGAGGATTATGTGGCGCCAGCTAGGAGGAAGTGGCGCCACGACGATAGTGACTCGAACGTTGAGCAGATTGCTCTACCCTTCGATGACTCTGACGGTGATGACCACGATGCTGATCAGGGAGGTGATGGTGAGGGTGGACCCGAGTCTGCTCCCATTCACCCTGATTTCTAGATGGAGGAGGAGGAGGAGTCTGATGAAGAGCCTCTGGTGCGAACGGTGGGGAGCCAGGTCGTAGCCACGGAGAGAGGTCTCAGTGCGGTTGGTGGACGCCACGGGGAGTCCAGGGATGCTGATATTGCTGATACAGATCCATCTTATACCCCAGACCTGCCCAACAGCCAAGGGGGAGCCACTGTGTCTAAGGGCTCGAGGAGGAAGAGAATGGCTAACCCTTATGGCAAAAAGGGGAAGAGTCCAAGATTTACAGTGACCACATCCACTGCCACTGCCACTGCCACCACTACTGCCACAGCCACCTCCACTACCAAACCCCCTACCACCACTTCCACTCTCCCATCCACCTCTACTACAGCCAACCCCTCACCATCCACTTATATACCACCACCCATATTCACCACAACCACCACTACCACCACCAGCCACCAAGCAGGACCATCATCCCAAACCACATTCACCACATGACCCACTCTACCCCCCATTGAGGTAGAGGAATAGTTGGCTGTACTTAACCGTATGTTGCTGAAGCTGCTAGCTGCTGATGAAAAAAAAAGCTGCTCAATTAAGTCAGCTTGTGGAGCTAAATGCTACCCAAGCACAGCAGGTAGCTCAATAAGCACAACAGATCTCCCAACTCCAGGAGCAAAACGACCAATCAACAAAGAGAATAGAGGAGTTGGAGGCCTTTAATAAGACTATCATGCTCAAACTAAAGGGATCAAAAGATGAGCCACTGAAGATAAGAGAGGGTGATGATGATTGTGATGATGATGAAGATGATGATGATAGTGATGATGATGAGACGAGTGAAGATGAAGGGCCAAGAGGAATGCAGGATGATGACAATGATGAAGAAGGAGATGCAGCTGCATCTGCCTCAGCCCAGGATCAAGAGAGAAGTACAAAGAGAAAACAATACCAAGGAGCAGCATCCTCTACCCCACCTACTGAGAAGCCAGCTATCCAAGACAAAAGTAATGCTTAGAAGTTTATGTATTTGAAAACTTTGTATTTAAATCTTGTTTAATATTATGTAATTAATGTTTATATATATCTTTATTAAATGGTTGATTGTCTTGATTAATTACTAATTCTTATGTGTTTACATGTTTAAATCAAGCAGATCAAACATCTCAGCAAGATGAGTATGATGTTGCTCCCCTATAGCAAATCAAGTCTCAATTCACAATGATTCTTGATTTGCAAGGGATTGTCAGAAGGTCGGTGAGCTACACTCCTGAAGAAGGAGAAATCATTCACGACCTTACTGATGAGCAACTTGCAGAGATGTTCAGGCTAAAACTAGATGAGATAGTCAAAGATGCGCCTACTTTTGATGTTGCGAGTGACGACGAGCTCAACGATGTAGATGAAATAGAGATCGAGGATGTCACTGTAGACTACTATCCAGAGTACACTGATCGAGAGGGAAATGTGATCCCCAACTGGGGTGAGACTCTTGGTAGTGATACTTTTGACAAACTGGATGAGGTGAAAAAAAAAACAGAAAAGAATGAAAGCCAAGCCCAAGCCTCGGACACTGATGTTGATATCAAGAAGGCTGAATGGGCGGCTTGTTTTGCTGAGATACGAGCCCAACGCACTGCTTCAAAGCCAAATGCCTACACCAAGCTCTACAAAGTCAAGAAACATCTAAAGGTCTCTAGCAAGATCATTGCATGGGCGTATTTTGAAGATCTTAATGTGTATGCAATTAAGAGGGAGAAGGGTATAGAGTACTTCAGATTCCCACACGATCTGAAGACTCTCTCTAGTTTTGAGCTCAACCAGCTGGCGCGCCTAAACTTGTTATACGCTGATCCGAGGAAAATGTTAGGCTGGTTTGAGGTTGCACTAAGGAAAGAATACCACACCAGGTGGGTAAACTTTAGACCTCAACAACCAAAGAGGTACATCCGAAGGTCTGAAGTGGACCCGAATCTGGAAAGCCAAAGGTCATGCTGAAGTGGAGTCCTCCGCGCACTATGTCTAAGATTCCCTTACGGGAAATGTCACAGGACTTCACTCCACACTTTAAATGGTGGTATTACGATTGGAGAACAGGTGAAGCGGTCATAGTCTTACAAAAAGAGAGCAAGATGGAAACTATCCGGGTGTTTGACCCTATGTGGCTGACCAACTTGTCTGCTGACGATGTCTATACCTTATACAAGTGGCCGCAATTCTATGACTCGCAAGATATTGTACAAGCCCTTTAGTTCCAAAATGTCATACGACTCTATTTCGCATTCGAGATATATGCCGGAGTTACAAGAGAGGAAAAAGTAAAAGAAGTTTGAGGAGCTAATGAAGAATATTAGAAAATGATGTAAACTAGGTCCATGGGGGAGTTTGTTGATACATATGTACCTAGTTTAGGAGCTTAATGTAAAATGTCTTTCATGTCTTACATATATGTAGTGAATGAGTTGAATGAAATAAAATATGTGATTGATGCTTATATTGTTTAATGTTTCATTGTTTATTGTATCATAACCCATATCGAACTAACTATATAGGTTTGTGGTTGTTTACATAGTTCTTAGTCAAGAATGGTTGAGAAATGTGTTTAAACTTAATCGTATGAAGTATTCATGCGAATGGACCATGCTAATGGACCATACGCATGAACACTTCATGCTAATGGACTAGTCGCATGACTGAACCAGGAGACTGGATCAGTCCCACGATTAAGACATAAGATTAGCTCAGTCGGACGACTGAACCTTCAGTCGTGCATATGCACCAATCATATGATTCAGTCGCACGACTGAACCATACTAATGGTGCAGTCGCACGATTGACAAACCCTAACCTATAAATGCCACCTAATTCGTGGAAAAACAGGATACTTGAATAATTTCGACTCACATACGTACCCTAGCCGTCCAGAGACCCTAGAGAACTTGTTCCAACTTCATAGATCGTAGTCGATCGTGTTCTAATCGTTCATAACATTTCATTAATATCTAGATTGATCGAAACTACCTTCTCACTGATTGGATCACCAATCAAATAGGATTCCGCACTATTTGATTAGGTATACATGCATTATCCGTTAGTACTTCGTACGTACACGGTCCTAACAAACACAAAAGGTTCCATCCATTGGAAGATCAAGTCGACACAAGTGTGGACACCATCACGTTGATCAACTAAGGTAATCATCCAACCCACACACACACTTGAACACCTTCATGTTCTTTAATCCTTTTCGTTCTATTTGTAAACTTGGCCTAACCTCCTCTTTTTCATAGCGTTTCCTTGATATCTCAAGGTCCTATTCCAGCCATTTGGACCCTCTCTCGGTCACTAAGCACTAAGGTAACTCATTACAAACCGAAAACGCGTAAAACATCGTGTTTCATCACGTTAGTGACACAACTAACCCCACGACACCCCAACTTCTTATGATATCTTAAAACATCTCATTTTTCAGTATCTAAAAGATACCCAAACCTATTTGAAACTCTATTGGGTCGCAAGCATGAACTTGTTACATCTAACATACCCGAAAACCCAGTTTTCACAAAAACATAAATGTATATTAATCGAGTCCAAAGGTGCAGGACCGTTTGAAGGGTATGCACTTACAACACAACAACACAATGAGAAGAGTTGCTTAGAACACTTAACAAATCAAATTGGGGACTGGTTAACTTGTTAATGAAAGATGCTAAGAACACAAGTAAATATGAGACTGAACAAGATGGCAAACAACACAAGTAATTGGTTTTCAAGAATGTTGTATATTGCTTCTCAATTTCTATTACAAATGTTACCAAGCATAAAGGAAAGTTACAAGTACTTAAGATACATATACTACATCCTACAGCCGGTCATACTTTGAAGGCCAGCTGGATACAATTGACTAGACAACTACAAAATCAAATATAGAGTGAAAAGGTAGATTTGCCTTTTGACTAGTGACTATGACATGCCATAGCTCACATCCTAATATATTACAAAAAGGATAAAAGTACATAAAGTAGAAAGCATGGACTCAAGACCTCAATGTACAGTTACCAAAAGCATGGACCTTTCACCAACTCATGTAAGTTGGTGACTTTACAGAGTTGCAGCGAAAAGGTGGTCTAGCTTTATGGTAAAGTACATCAGATAAAGGCATATCTCTAAAAGTCTTCGGAAGAAATCTGTCTTCACTCTTTGGCCTCGGAAGACTTTGTCTTTGAAGCTTTGGAAGACTTCACTTTTGGCTTCGGACGATGTTGGTCTTGGCTTCGAAAGATTTTACACTTAGAATATTTCTAGTGCATGGTGTAAAACTTCTGAAGCATTTCTACTTCTGTTTTCAGTGCATGCATGTAGAGAGACTTTGGATGTTTTGGCTACATCAGACTTATAGGAATCCTTACAAACTCTTCTTAGACTGATGTTACCAAAACATTTAGAAGATCTTCAGATGTTGGTGTTTTTTCAGGATGATGATGACCATACCCTTCTTCATCAGATGGTCAGGATCACTTAGACTTTCATAATATCTTCTCATCTCAAAGAGATCATGCAGAGGTAAGTTGATTAAGTCTTACCATGTGTAGACATTCTCAACACCTTGATCTTTGATCACATGTGTTGGACCAAAAGAACCAATGAGCCGGATCAGAAAAACCTTTAAGTCCCACAGACGTCACAACAACTACTGAAGTCCACAACAGCTGAAGATAACACCTGAAGACAAAGTCTGAAGACACAAGTGCTGAAGACAAAGTCTGAAGACAAGTACTGAAGACAAAGTCTGAAGACAAGTGCTGAAGACAAAGTCTGAAGACACAAGTGCTGAAGACCAAATATCAGATGTTGTCATAACAGCTGAAGAGGACTTCTTCAGTAGTTGTGACGGTTTACTTTTCAGTAGTTTTATGTTTTATCTTTTCAGTAGTTTTGTAAAACGACTGAAGAGTTTGTTCTTCAGTCGTTGTAGTTTCAGTAGTTTTCTTTTCAGTAGTTTCATGTTTTATACTTAGCACTCTGACATGTTCTCAGTAGTTGTGAACATTTCAGTAGTTTGTTAAGTGTTAGTTATTTTTGTACTAGATCTGCTAGTAATCACCATCCCGTGATTACAGCAGTGATTGCACTCTATATAAGGAGTGTCAACCTTATTGTAACTGTGAATGATTTGAGAAATAATATTGGGCATTATTGAAACATTCCTTATCACAGAAATATATTCTCTCGTATTTGTTTACAAATATCAAACTCTTGCTATAATTTGTCTAATTCTTGATCTCATTCCGCTGCATTACTCTTTAATACAACAAACTTGAGATCGCTGATCCTGACAAATGGTATCAGAGCAGGTTAATCATTGATCGATCTAATAATTGATCATTGAAACTGCTCTTCAAGATCCAAATTTGATCGAATTAGCATTTTTGCAAGAAACGGTTATAGAGATTGATTTTTCTGTGTTTTTAATCATTCATCCTGAGACTTATTCTTGGTTTTCATTAAGTGTGTTGTGGTCTGTCTAAAATCTTTTAAAAGCTTGAATAAAATTGTTTTTGGACCCAAAATGACTACTCCTTCCAATGATCCTCACAATACTGGTTCCTCAACCAAGCCTCCAATGCTGGTTAGGAATGAGTATAACATATGGCAACGACGTATGCTCCATCACCTGTCTGTTAACAGCTCAGGTTGTTGGACATCAGTGGTACATGGTCCACACAAGCCTATGGTGAATAACCCGGAAACCAATCAAATGGTTCCGAAGAGGAAGGATCAATACTCAGATGAGGATAAGAAATTGTTTGAGATTGATGCAAAAGCCCATGGAATTCTGGCCATGGCACTACCAAATGAAATCTATTCTGGGCTAATGCATTATGAATCTGCCCATGACCTCTGGAATGCCTTGAAAGAACAATTTGGAGGAACAGATGAGGTCTTGGCAAATAAAAGAGAGATCCTTGCCCAACAATATGAGACATTCTCTCATAGGAAGGGTGAGACACTGACTCAACAGTTTGAGCGGTTCTCTTGTTTGATCTCTGAATTAAAAATGGTCAAACATGAGTATACTAATATCCAGATGAATAACAGATATCTCAGATCACTGCCTGAGAGATGGGACACATATACTATTGTCCTACGCTCCAGTGCAAATTTGGACAAACTATCTCTCACCCAACTTCATGGGAAATTGCTCACATTTGAGAGAGAGATAGAACAAAAGAGAAAACTGTCTTCATCTGGTAAGCTCACTGAAGACTTTGTACCAGGCAACACTGCTCTGGTTAGTCATGAGTCAGAATATGCTTCATCTGAATGTCAGTATGATGAGCATATTGATTTCTCTTCAAACATTTCTGATTCAGCATTTGTGAGTGTTGATAGTCAGTTTACTGGATGTAATAATGACAATTTATGCTTCATCATGGATGATCTCAAGGGGATTGCTGATGATAACTTAGAAGAGATGGATATTTTGAGCCAAATGGCCTTGATAAATATCAGATCTCAGAAGTTCTACAAAAGAACTGGAAGAAAGTTCCCAGGACTCTCTGGCAAAACCAAAGTTGGTTTTGACAAGAGTAAGTTGAGGTGTCACAAATGCCAAAGGCTTGGACACTTTGCTAGAGAATGTAGATCATCTGGATCTAATTCCTCTGCACCTTTTGTGACTTTCCCTAGCAATAGTCAACAAAACAAAGGGCAACATCCTGTCAATTCTAGTCATCACTCTCAACTACAATCTCCTGCATATTTTGTTCCTCAGGGTCAAATGCCATACCCTTACCCTTGTTATTACATGCCACAAACCAGTCAAGTTCAAGCTCCTATGGTACCACAACCTCATGCACTTCCAGAACCTCAACCATCTCATCAACCCCCTCAACCTCAACAACATAGCTTCTTCACCCCTGAAGTTGTTGACTGGAGCAGCTTGCCAGATGACATGTCTGGTCATGAACAACTGTTCACAAGTGCTGATCAACATGGTGGTGATAGTCCTTTTGGGAATCTGGCACTTATGGCTCTGGAGTCAACTGAGGGTTCCTGCTCAACTGCATCATCTTCACAGGTAACTCAGGTATCTTCAGAGGCTAAAGCCAAGTTATGTTCTGAATCATGCATAGCTGCCTTTGTCTCTATTAGAGAGGCAAATGTAGCATTAATAAATCAAAAACTTGAGTTTGAGAAAACCATTTCCAAAAGACAAGCTGAGTATGAGTCGGCTCTTACTAGTAAAAATGATGAGATTTATAAGCTTAAATGCCAATTAAATGATGAAAAGGCTAAGCTAGAGGTTATTCTGGAAGACCAAAGGAGTCTCAAAGAAACCCTTGCAGTCACCCAAGTAGAGTGTGATCGATGGGTACAATCATGCAAAGGTTTTGAAATGCTTCTTAGTAAGCAATCAGCTTCCAATGTGAAGTTTGGCATTGGTTATAATCACACAGCTCCTCCTACAGATTTTGCTCCAAAAGTAGAAGTGAAATCTGATGGAGAAAGCAATAACCAATCCACCTCATCATGTGATTCACTTTTTGATAGAGCATCATCAAAAGTAGAAGTCAGCACTAAGCCCTCTCAGAACCTATCAGCTGATGTTGATGGTTCAATTGCTGACACTCACATGATCAAAGAGTTGATCAACTCAGGAGTTATTTCTGAAAGTCCTGAAAGGACTGGAGAGCAAGATCTAACACCTGAAGTTCAAACTCCAAATACTGTCAGCACTGAAAAGAAGAAAACTGTCAGTAGAAAGAGTTTGAAGACTACTAAAGAGGAAGCCAAGAAAGCAAATAATGCTTCCAAAGTACTGAAGAGCAAGTCTTCAGTAGTTTCATCCTCTTCAGTTGATGATCAACATAAGATGAAAAAGAAACCATGTGAAGTATGTGGTTTGTTTAATCATCTTACAGATGATTGTTGGTACAAAAGAGGATCCAAACTCAAACATAAAGAGGAAATTAAAGAGAAAATGGTTAAAATGAAAAATGAGTTTGAAGCCACATTTGTACCAGCAACATCAAATCCTGTAATCCTTAAGTCCAAAAAGAAATCCAAAAAGGAAGGGGTTAAACAGGTAACAGCTGAGATTGCTCAAAAGAAGAAGGTGCAACATAAGAACTTATCAAACTCCAGTGCTAATGTGTCTGAAGAGCTGAAAGCTTTATCACAAAATCAGACACAGCTGGTTATGATGGTTCAACATCTATTGGGTAGAGTCAACCAATTAGATGTTCCTATGTTGAATCCACAGAAAAGGAGGTCCAAGCCAAAGGATTCCTCTTCTTCACCATCTTCTTCCTCTCAGGCTGTTATTTCCAACAAACCTGTTAGTCTACCATCTGTTGATGTGAATAGGCCCAAAACCAAAAAGGTTTGGGTCTCAAAATCTAACTAATTTGTTTTGTTCTGCAGGGTTCTTCAACATGCCTCAGAGGTATCTGGTATGTAGACAGTGGAGGATCCATGCATATGACAGGAAACAGATCACTTCTTAATGACTACTCTCAAGGAAGGAAGGGGTTTGTATCTTTTGGAAATGATGCAAAGGGTTACATCATCGGCAAAGGCTTTGTTTCCAATGGGGAAATAAAGTTTGATGATGTTAACCATGTGGAAAATCTCAAGTACAACCTCTTGAGTGTCAGTCAAATGTGTGACAAAGGCCATGTTGCTCTTTTCACAAGTCAGAACTGCCGGATTCTGTCATCCAAAGTTCTATGTTTGATTGATAAGGTGTTGGATAAATACACTCTCCTTAAGGCCAACAGGACAGGAAGAGTGTATGCCTTAGATCTTTCTAAGAAAATAGATCTCAAAGGCCATCCTTGCCTATTTTCCAAGGCTTCCCCTCAAGAATCTACACTATGGCATAGAAGGCTGGGTCATGATAATCTCAAAAACATAAATCAGCTGATAAACCATGGTTTAGTAAGGGGATTGCCTATGAAGGAGTTCAAATGTGAAGATGACTGCACTGCTTGTTTAAAAGGAAAACAGCACAAAGCTTCATTTCCCTCCATAGAAGAACCTAAGTCCGCAGCCTGCTTACAGCTTCTTCACATGGATCTCTTTGGTCCTGTGAGAGTGATGAGTATGGCTAAGAAGAAATACTGTCTGGTAATTGTGGATGATTACTCCAGATTTGTATGGACTTTCTTCTTGCATTCAAAGGATGAAGCAGCTCAGAAGATTATCAACTTTGTGTTGTATGTTGAGAAGCAGTACTCCCTCTCAGTCAAGTGTATTAGAAGTGATAATGGAACAGAATTTAGAAACAATACACTTGATGAGTTTTACCTCTCAAAGGGAATCAAGAGGCATTTTAGCATTCCAAGAACTCCTGAACAAAATGGAGTAGTGGAGAGAAAGAATAGGACCCTTATTGAAGCTGCAAGGTCCATGTTGGCTGACTCTGGACTGCCAGTGACTTTTTGGGCTGAAGCTATCAATACAGCTTGCTATGTACAAAATAGAGCTCTAGTAAATAAGAGGTTGATGAAAACTCCATATGAAGTTCTTCATCATTTGGCCCCTCTAAATTCATTCTTCAGAGCTTTTGGATGTCCTTGTTTCATTCTCAACACACGGGATCAACTCCAAAAATTTGATTCTAAGGTGGATGCAGGGTACTTTGTTGGTTATTCATCAACTTGCAAAGCATATAGAGTCTTCAACTGTAGAACAAAGATGGTTGAAGAGACTCTACATGTTAAGTTTAATGAATCTCCAAAGGACAAGATTCCACAAAACCCTGTGGAGATATTTGATTTCGACATACTGCAATATGCTCCTCATCAAACTCCTGCTGTTGCTCCTGTCAACAGTTCACCACCTGGTGGTACTGCTGGTGCTGCTGATGATGATAGTAGTACTCACCTCTTCAAGTTTAGTGATCAACTGCCTGATTCAGCTAGACCTGATGTTCCTGTAGCTCCAGCAGCACAATCCACAATAAATGCTGATGAGATTTCTACAACTTCAACTTCCTTTGAATTACCATCTACTGATTGGTTTCAAGGAAATACTTCACCATCACCATCTTTTGCTGCTAAGCCTGCTACAAACACTTGCACTGATCTCATTGTGTACCAAGATCTGAAGAATCACCCTATGTCTAAAATCATTGGTGATATCACTGCTGGAGTATCAACAAGAAGTCAATTGTCAAATTTCTGCTTCTATGCTCTCTTCATCAGTCAGCAAGAGCCAAAGAATTATCACATTGCTTTAAAGGATAATGGATGGGTTGATGCCATGCAGCTTGAGCTTCTTTAGTTCAAGAAACAGCAAGTGTGGGAACTGGTTCCTCTACCTCCAGGTAAGTGTGCAATAGGCACTAAATGGGTGTTTAGGAACAAAACTGATGAAAATGGGCTTATTGTTAAGAACAAGGCCAGACTGGTTGTTCAGGGGTTTGCACAAGAAGAAGGTATTGATTATGATGAAACCTTTGCCCCTGTAGCCAGACTGGAAGCAATTAGATTGTTTTTAGCTTATGCTGCTTATCAAAATCTTAAAGTTTTTCAAATGGATGTCAAAAGTGCCTTTTTGTATGGGAAAATTAAAGAAGAGGTTTATGTATGTCAACCACCGGGTTTTGAGGACAACAAGCATCCTAATTGGGTGTATAAGCTTGATAAGGCTCTTTATGGGTTGAAACAAGCTCCTAGAGCCTGGTATGAGACATTATCAAACTTTCTTCTTGAAAATAATTTTACTAGAGGTTCCATAGATAAAACTTTATTTATTAAGAAAGCTGGGCAGCATAATCTACTTGTTCAAATTTATGTAGATGATATTATTTTTGCATCCTCTGATCCACAGTTGTGTGATGCCTTTACAAAGTTGATGCAACAAAAGTTTGAAATGAGTGCCATGGGGGAATTACAATTCTTTCTGGGTCTGCAAATCAAACAAAAGACTGATGGAATTTTCATTCATCAGTCCAAATACACAAAAAATCTTTTGGAAAAATTTGATTTACAAAATTGTAAACCCTGTTCTACTCCCATGTGCAACACCACACAACTGGATACAGATTAGAAAGGTAAAGTGGTTGATGAAACACTTTACAGATGTATGATTGGGTCCTTGATGTACTTAACAGCTTCTAGACCAAATATTATGTTTGCTACATGTGTTTGTGCTAGATTTCAGGCTGCACCTAAGGAGTCTCATTTGATTGCAGTCAAGAGGATCTTTAGATATCTGCAAGGCACTCCATCTCTAGGTTTATGGTATTCTACTAGACATTCTGGTAAATTAGTTGCTTTTTCTGACAGTGACTTTGCAGGGTGTAAATTGACCAGGAAATCAACTTCTGGTGGATGTCAATTCCTAGGCAACTGTTTGATTTCTTGGCAGAGTAAGAAACAAACCTCAGTTGCTACATCAACTGCTGAAGCCGAGTACATTGCTGCTGCAAGTTGTACATCTCAGGTATTATGGCTTCAAAACCAATTATTGGATTATGGCATAACTGAGACTAAGACTCCATTGTTAATGGACAGCTCTTCAGCTCTCTGTATTGTCAAGAATCCTGTTCAGCACTCTAGGACTAAACATATTGAAATTAGACATCATTTTATTAGAGATTGTTTTGAAAAAGGTCTGATTGATCCAAAGTTTGTTCCTAGTGCTGATGAGCTTGCCGACATTTTTACTAAGCCTTTGGATAGTTCAACTTTCCACAACCTGGTGTTATGGCTTGGTATGCTGCAGCTAGAATAAGTGACAACTACTGATGATCTCAGTAATAAATACTGATGATCATTGGTAACCAAGTCATATATAAGTACTGATGAGTTCCTTTCCCCTCAGTAGTTTTTATAACCACTGAAGGCTACATTCCTCACAAGTACTGAAGTACTTTATTTGTTAAAAACAGCTGATGTAGTTACAACAGCTGATGTAGCTACAACTACTGATGTCAGAAATACAGATAAGTACTGATGACCAATGAAATCTCTGAAATTCAGATGTAAGTCTGATGAGTAAGTGTGGAGGTCAGACTGAAACAGCTGAAAAGCTATGAATTGACGAAAACAGCTGATGAATAATTTCTCTTCAGTTGTTTCTACAACTGCTGTTTCCAAACAACTGAAGCCAAACCTATGTCTTCAGTAGTTAAAACCTACTGAAGACTAACACCAAGTCTTCAGCTGTTTACAACAACTGATGACAAAACCACTGTCTTCAGTAGTTTCACAACTACTGATGACAAACATCATGTCCTCAGTTGTTTCACCACTTGAAGTCAAAGTTGTCTTCAGTAGTTTTATAACTACTTAATACTAACTCAAGACTTCAGCTGTTTCAACGTCTGACGGTTAAAACCAAGTCTTCAGTTGTTTTATAATAACTGATGATCATACCAATACGGTCAGTCATTTCAAACCTCTGAAAGTTAATGCCACGTCATCAGTAGTTTCAACGAATGATGACAAATACCAAAACCTTCAGTCGTTTCATAACCCTACCCTATAAATACCTTATCCCACCAGAGTTTTTCTCACCTCTCCTCTCAAACCTAACGTTCAAAAACTCTGTAACCTCCCTTCTTCCATGGCGTCCATGCAACTAAAACCACGACACAACTGTGTCGCTCACCTTACCAAATCGCCATACTGGATGATGCCACTTTCCCGACTAGTTATCCAAAGGGCACAACAGATCTATCATTTGCCCATCATGGATACGAAGGTAACCTGAGTGCCTCTACCATATTGAAGAAACATTTCCAGGATGCTGAACGGCTCATCTTTCATATGGTCAATGTCTGCCTGGCCCCCAAGACTTCATCATGGGATCAAATGTCAACAAGGTTGCAACAGGTATTGTACTCCATCCTTGAGCAACAACCTTTAAATTTTTCTGAAATACTATTTTTAGAGCTCAAGGATATGGCCCAAAAACAGCTTGCTAACTGTTGGATATTATATCCTCGGTTCATAATGGCCATAATTGAAAACCAGCTTCAAGCTGAGGGACTTGTTGGCCTGGGAGTCCCTGCTATGGCTGTATTGCCTGAAGTATACTCCCGGCACAACTCTGACCAATCACTCAAAATGGCTGCCAAGCTGCGCAAACCCACGCAGCTGGAACCCACAGCCACCACCACAAAATCCAAAGTCCCCACCAAACCAAAAACAAAACGAACCAAAACAGCTATTCAGGAAGATGAGTCCCCTGAAGATGCTCCTGTACCACCAAGACAGGATATACTTGCTGGTGTAAACCCCCCAGTAGTATCAGAGACTCAACCAGCCACAGCCGCTCAGGATTCCTCTCAAAAGGAGCCTCAAGCAACCAAAGAAGGGGTACCCACAAATCTGGAATCTTCCTCATTTGAGGAGATTGCCATTGAAACGCACCATTCTCCCCAGGTGCATACTGATTTTACCCTATCTCCCCATGAAAATGCCCCCCAAAGTCCAACACTTATAATTGCAAACGTGCTGACTCAGCTGCATGCCTCTCCTCCTCCCCAACAACCACCAAAGGGGAAAACCACAGATATAGAGGAAGAGGATCAACATGCTTCTGACAACCCACAGCACAGGGGTTTAAATGTTCTGTCTCCTAGTGTAGATAAGGAGATCAGAATATCTGGTGAGGCTGCCACCTCTTCTGCATCAGCACATGATCAGACTGAGGCTGGTAACATTGCTAAGACCTCATCAGAGGCAACAGCTGATGAAGGACATCATCCTGAGGCTGGAAGTCCCCAGTTCCAAGAAAAAGGGACACATGCTACAACTGGTCTACACCCAGGGCATGTACATCCTGCTACAAGCAGGAGGTCAGGTGATTCAGCATCTGCTGATGATGACCTGGGCTTCTTTTATGATGTTCTAGCCCAGAACACAATTCTTGAGGAGGAAGTCAGTAGACTACAAAGACTACTTGACCAATTCTCTCAAGAAGCAAGTCCATCTGACACCACCATACACCCACAGATGGCACCTTCACCTGAAGGTCTCCTAAACACTCAGCCAATCAAAACATACAACCCACCAGCCTCTACCTCTGGCACTGCTTCTCAGGGACAGAACCCTTCTGAGCAAACAGCTGCTATCTTCCAGAAATCCCTACCTCTCATCACCCCAATGATCACAGACATTGTGATCAAAACCTTGGATGAGAGGCTTCCCTCAATCATACAGCCCCTGGTGGAGGAGATTGTGAGCACAAGGCTTTCTACTACTCAAACCCTTGCAACCAATGCAACCAAAAAGGGGGAGAGTCACTTAGTGAAAGCAAAAGGGAAGAGCATATTGGAAGAACAGGAGATTGAGAAGGAAGAGGAGGTTGTGAAGGAGACTGAGAAGGAAGAAGAGCATGTGAAGGGAGCTGACACTGATCAAGTCAGTGAAAGTCACAAAGACTTTCATATCACATATAAGAAGAGGAAGATTGAGAGAAAAGAAAAAAACTCCAAAAAGAACTCAAACTTGATGAGATGATCAAGGCGGATGCTATACATAGTAAATCTATGGACTCCATTATTGATCAACTATATAGACAAGGGTTCGATACTGCACAGCTTGACTCAGAGATAAGAAGACTTTAAGTTGAAGAAATTAACTCAAGATGGGCAAGTTATGATGTGTTAGAAAGAGAAAGATTGGAGATCATGATCAGATTCATTGCAAAGTATCTTGGGAGATCATTGATAGAGATTAAGTCATGGACCAGGGACAGTATCTTGGCAGTAACCACTAAGATCTGTACGTCTGAAGCATATACAAAGGGATTAGTGATTGAAGCACTAAATGAAGCAGGTGCTGGGAACATAAATGAACTAGCAAAACACTCCAAAGCCTCACTCACTACAAGAATGCTAGAACAACCTGCAAAACCTACCACTTCAAAATCACCACTACCACAACCCATTAAACCAACTCCTTTACCCTCAAAACCAACAGCCGATGATGCATCCAAGAAGAAGAAGAGAAGGATGTTGAGGCTAGAAGAAGAAGAAGAAGAGGATGATGAGAAAGAAGATAGGCTGCCTCTTTCCGCAGTCCTAACTTTGCCTAAAGCAAAATCTATGCCCATCACTCCCACCTCACAGATGGAAACAGTGAGAGTAAAGATTGAAGAAGAACAGCAACAAAGGCTTCATGATGAGGAAATGCTGAAAAGCATAGACAAAACTTATGCTGCTTCTTCATCAATAATAAGTATGAAGAAAGAGGCCCTGAGATTGTACACCCTTGCCAACACATTTCAATATCAAAAGGAAAAGGAAAGGATATGGCCTGATCCTAGGGTGGCTCACAGAATTGTAAAGAGAGACATTCCTGCGAGATACAAGGGCCAGGTAAAAAGGATCGTAGATGAAGAGATCACTGTGGTCCTTGTAGTATCACCCTGGGAAATTGTAGAAGACTTTAAGAAGGCTTATGAGACTAAACAGCCACCCCAAAAGATGTTAGAGAACAGAGTTATTAAAAAGAGGTTGGTCTACAAGAAGCTGGAAAACTTCAAACAAAATGAGCTCAGTCTGTTACTTGAGGGTAATCACCCAGATGAGTTTGCATACAGACAGATCATAACAGTTGAGCTCAAAAATGGCAAACAGGCCAAGTACATCTCAGAGCTGTATGGGCGTGAAGGATTATTTGATGGTGAACCAGAGAATCTTACCATGGAAGAACAAATCATGTTTCTCAGAGCATACACCAGAGAATCCTACAGGCTTATACATGGGAAGTAAGTCTCATGGATGGGGGAACAGCTCAGTGTCCAATTCCCTATTACAGAGCTCCCATCCATTCTTTGCCAACCAAATCATCAGAGACTTATTTCCAGGCCGGTGCTTATATGGGTCATCTTCTCAACTGATCAAGAAGGAAAAAGACCAACCATTTTGCCAACAATAAGTGGGACCTCAATAAAGTTAAAGGTTTTGGCTGCATTGGTTCAGGGGGAGTTTGTTGGACCAAAAGAACCAATGAGCCGGATCAGAAAAAACTTTAAGTCCCACAGACGTCACAACAACTACTGAAGTCCACAACAGCTGAAGATAACACCTGAAGACAAAGTCTGAAGACACAAGTGCTGAAGACAAAGTCTGAAGACAAGTACTGAAGACAAAGTCTAAAGACAAGTGCTGAAGACAAAGTCTGAAGACACAAGTGCTGAAGACCAAATATCAGATGTTGTCATAACAGCTGAAGAGGACTTCTTCAGTAGTTGTGACGGTTTACTTTTCAGTAGTTTTATGTTTTATCTTTTCAGTAGTTTTGTAAAACGACTGAAGAGTTTGTTCTTCAGTCGTTGTAGTTTCAGTAGTTTTCTTTTCAGTAGTTTCATGTTTTATACTTAGCACTCTGACATGTTCTCAGTAGTTGTGAACATTTCAGTAGTTTGTTAAGTGTTAGTTATTTTTGTACTAGATCTGCTAGTAATCACCATCCCGTGATTACAGCAGTGATTGCACTCTATATAAGGATTGTCAACCTTATTGTAACTGTGAATGATTTGAGAAATAATATTGGGCATTATTGAAACATTCCTTATCACAGAAATATATTCTCTCGTATTTGTTTACAAATATCAAACTCTTGCTATAATTTGTCTAATTCTTGATCTCATTCCGCTGCATTACTCTTTAATACATCAAACTTGAGATCGCTGATCCTGACAACATGCTGATAGGATCGGATCAATTAGATTTGAATTTTGCAGCGGAATATAACAAAATAAGATCGAATTCAAGCAAGAAAAGTGATGAATATGCAAACACACAATAACAATTATAGAGAGAGAATATTTCTGTTAAAGGAATGTTTTCATTCATGCGTAATGCTTCGGTTAGAATACAACTAGGTCAACATCCCTTATATAGTGGAATGTGACGTCTGCTGATGTCACTTGATAGTGACATCTAACAGAATTATACAAAATAACTGAAATAATGCAAACTACTAAAATGTTCTCAATAACTGATCACATCTCAGAGAATGCTAAGTACAAAAACATAAAACTACTGACCTATAACTACTGAAACAATAAACTACTGAAAGGAAAATTACAAGTACTGAAAAGGAAAAACCATCACAACTACTGAAGTTAACAACTTCAGCTGTTGTCACAACTACTGATCACTCTGGTCTTCAGTCTTTGTCTTCAGTACTTCACTTTCAGACTTTGTCTTCAGTTCTTTACTTTCAGACTTTGTCTTCAGACCTTTGTAATCAGCTAATGTCTTCAGCTGTTGTGATCTTCTTCAGCAGTTGTAATGTCTGTGGGACTTAGAGGTTTTTCTGATCAGGCTCATTGGTTCTTTTGGTCCAACAAACTCTCCCTGAACCAATGCAGCCAAAACCTCTAACTTTATTGTTGATCCCACTTATTCTTTGGCAGAAATACTCTCTTGATCAGCTTCAGAGGTAATCATATAAGCATAGGCCGGAAAAAGGTTTCTAATCTTTTGATTGGCTAAGTATGAAAGGGAACTCTGTCTTGGGGAAACTGGACACAGAGTCTTGTCCCAACCATGAAACCTATTTCCCATTAATGAGTCTGTAAGACTCTCTTGCATAGGCCTCAAGGAGAACAACTTATTCCTCCTTGGTGAGTTCTTCTGCTTCTCCCTCAAAGAAGAATTCAGGCCCATAGTATTCAGACAGATACCTCACTGTCTTCCCATTCTTCAACTCAACAGTTGTGATCTCTCTGTATGCAAATTCATCTGGATGAGAGCCTTCAAGCAGTAACTGGAGTTCACTCTTTTGAAGATCTTCAAGTCTTTTGTATAACAACCCCTTCTTGATCATTTTGTTCTCAAGTATAGATAGAGGGGTTGATTTTGAGGTGTGAGCTCTCTTGAATTCTTCAATAATTTCCCAGGGTGAGACTACAATGGCCAACATAATTGCAGCATTCAAAGTCTTTCTCACTTGGCCATGATATCTACTTGGTATGTTCTTCTTGTGTATTTTGGAACTTACCCTGGGGTCTGGCCAAATCCTCACTCTTTCTCTTTGATGTTGGAATGTATGTCTAAGAGTGTACAGCCTCTGAGCTTGTTTCTTCATTGCTTGAATGGATAAGGATTGAGGGAAGTCCTTGTCAACCATTTTAAGAAATTGCTCATCATGCTGCTTCTGCTGTTCTTCTTCTTCAATCTTAACTTTAACCATTTGCCTTTGAGTTTCAGGAGCTATTGTTTGTGATTGAATCCTAGGCTTAAGTTTCTTCATTTCCATAATAGCAGATATTGGCAGATTATCCTCTTCATCCTCTTCTTCTTCTTCTTCCATCCTCAGCAGCCTTCTTTTTCTTTTAGGTGCATCACAGGTGGTAGATTGAATGGGTTTCTTAGGTAAAGGGGTTGGTTTAGAGGGTTGTGAGGTTGGTTGTTTTGAAGATTGTGAGGGTAAATGTTTTGGAAGTTTTGAGATTGGTTGTTTTGGTTGTGAGGTTGGTTTTGAAGGTTGTTTTGGTAAGGGAGATTTGAAGGGCTGCTCTATCATTTTGTTTGTGAGGGTGGCTTTGGATAACTTATCCATGTCAGATCTCTTCCCAGCACCAGCTTCATCCAAAGCTTCTATGATTAAACCTTTGTTGAAGCTTTCAGAGGAGCATATTTTGGTGGTTATCTCCAAAATGCTATCTCTGGACCATGACTTGATCTCAATGATAGGTCTTCCCAAGTGTTTGGATAGGAATCTGATCATAGCCTCTAGTCTTTCCCTTTCTTCTTCATTGCAGCCTGCCCATCGGTTCTCAATCTCCTGAATCTCAAGCCTTCTGATCTCTGAATCAAGTTTGGCAGTATCAAATCCTTGCCTGAAGAGCTGATCAATAATCCTGTCCATGGATCTGCTATGTTGCTCATCAGCTTCTTTGATCATCTCATCCAACCTCTTCTCATCCTTACTTTGTTCACCAACACTCTTCTTTCTCTTGTAAGTGATGATCTCTTTTCCTTTATTTTCCTCCTTGGCTTCTTCCTCTTCAACTCTTTTCCTTTTATCATCTTTCACTGACTTAGACTCCCCCTTTTTGGTTGCATTGGGTTCAGGGGTTTGAATGTCAGAAAGTTGCTTTGACACAGCATCATCCACAAGGGTTTTAAGATCTGAGGAAATCCTCTCATCAATGGTTTGATGGACAATTGTAGTGATTATGGGAGTGATGAGAGGTAAGAAGGATTTGAAAGCAGCAGCAATTTGCTCAGAGGGGTTCTCTCCCTGAGAAATGGTGCCTGAAGCAGAGGCTGGTGGCTTGTTTGATTTGAGTGGCTCAGTGTTTGGGAGAGCTTCAATAGAAGCTGCCATCTGTGGGTTAATTAGGGCAGATGGACTTGATTCCTGAGACATTTTGGCAAGCAGTTCTTTTAATCTGCAAACCTCAGTCTCAAGAATGGTGTTTTGGGCTAAGACTTCAAAGAAAAAGCCCAGGTCATCATCAGTATAAGCTGAATCAACTGACCTCCTGAGTGAATCAGGATGAACATGTGCTGAGTGTAGATCAGTAATCACATGTGCCCCTTTATCTTGGAACTCGGGACTTCCCGCCTCAGGAGCAAGTCCTTCATTGGTAGTTGCCTCTGGTGAGGTCTTAGAGATGATACCTACTTCATCCTGTTCATGTGTTGAAACAGGGGAAGAGGTAGCCTCACCAGATGTTCTAGTCTCCACATCTACACTAGGAGATTGAACTTTATAATCCCTGTGCTGTGGGTTGTCAACTACATTTTGATCCTCTCCCTCAGCTGTTGAGGTTTTCCCAGTGTTAACAGGTTTCTGGGGAGGGGTAGAGGAATGTAGTTGAGTCAGCACTTGTGCAATGACTGCAGTTGGGCTTGTAGGGGTGGTATCAGTGGGAGATGGAGGTGAAAAGGTTTGCACCTGGGGAGAGTGGTGCTCTTCAATGACAATCTTCTCAATTGAGATAGATTCCAGTAATGTGGTTTCCCCAATGTTGGTTGCATTAGGATCCTGTTGAGAGGATACCTGAGCGGTTTCAGCTGGTGGAGTCATTGAAACTACAAGAGGATTAAGGCTTGTAGTTTCATCCTGCGTTTGTGCTGCAGAGGCATCATCAGGGGACTCAACTCCCTGAGTAGCCTTTTTAGTTTTCATTGGTTTTGGTTTGGAGGGGACTTTAGATTTGGAGGTGGCGGCTGTGGGTTCCCTCTGCTTGGGTTTTAGCAGTTTGGCTGCCTCTTTGAGTTGTGGGTTTGAGTTGTGCCTGGAGTATACCTCTGGCAAAACTTCCAGAGCAGGGACTCCAAGGCCAACAAGGCCATCAGATTTTAATTGATTTAGAATTATAGCCATAAGAAACCTTGGATATAATATCCATCTATTTGCCACAGGTTTCATTGCCAAATCTTTTAATTCCAAAAATATGATTTCAGAAAAATTTAGGCTTTGATGTTCAAGGATAAAGTACAATACTTGTTGCCATCTGGATGACATTTGATCCCATGAGGATGTTTCGGGGGCAAGACAGACATTGATCATGTGAAAAATGAGTCGCTCAGCATCATGAAAGTGCTTCTTCAGAATGGTAGTAGCACTTAGGTCACCCTCATAACCATGATTAGCAAAAGATAGATCAATGGTGCCTTTGGGGTATTTGGTGGTATAGGTGGCATCATTCAGGTCTAGGGTTTGACGAATGATCTCAGGAGTGATGACCACCCGTTTCTGGTTGACAAGCGACTGGAGAGTGATGGTGTCATCATTCTCAGCAGTATGAACAGTGACATTTGTCCAAAATTGGCACAGGGTATCGGGATAGATGGTAGGATTCAAGAGAAAGGCTGTGCGGTAAATCAACCATCAAGTCAATAGCAGCATCAAACTTGTTCCAAAATGGTGATTTGGTAAGGTGAGCGACACAGTTGTGTCGAGGTTTGATTTGCATGGTCGCCATTAATGGAAGATGAACGTTTGGAGAGTGGGTTATGAAAAGTTTGAAGTTAGGGTTAGGTATATATAGGTTATGAAACGGCTGAAAGAAAACAACTGAAAGTTTTGGTGTGAGTCATCAGGTGTTAGAAAACAACTGAAGACATGGTTTTAACTTTCAGATGTTGTAAACAACTGAAGACTTGGTGTTGGTCATCAGTAGTTGTAAAACTACTGAAGACTTGGTTTTGGCTTCAGTTGTTTGGAAATGAAACAGTAGTTGTCGTCAATTCACAAAGTTCAGCTGTTTCAATGACCTTAACATTTACTCATCAGATCATCTGATTTTCAGATGTTTCATTGGTCATCAGTACTTATTTATTATAAAAGACATCAGTAGTTTGAACTACATCAGTACTTTGCAACAAATGAAGTACTTCAGTACTTTTTAAGTAATTTAGTCTTCAGTAGTTATAGAACTACTGAAGATAAAATGACTTATCAGCACTTATTTTTGACAAAAGTATACTAATGCTCATCAGTATTTATTGACTAAGTGCATCAGTAGTTGTCAAATTATTCTAGTTGCAGCATACCAAGCCTGAGTACAAGATTATGAAAAGTCGTACTATCCAAAGGCTTAGTAAATATATCTGCAAGCTCATCAGCACTAGGCACAAACTTTGGATCAATCAGACCTTTTTCATAACAATCCCTGATGAAATGATGTCTGATCTCAATATGTTTGGTCCTAGAATGCTGGACAGGATTCTTAACAATACAAAGAGCTGAAGCACTATCCATTAATAACGGAGTCTTAGTCTCTGTAATGTCATAATCCAATAATTGATTTTGAAGCCAGAGTACCTGAGATGTACAGCTTGCAGCTGCAATATACTCTGCTTCAGCTGTGGATGTAGCAACTGAAGTTTGTTTCTTACTCTGCCAAGAAACCAAACAGTTGCCTAGAAATTGGCATCCACCAGAAGTTGATTTTCTGGTTAACTTACACCCTGCATAGTCACTATCAGAGAAAGCAACCAATTTGCAAGAGTGCCCATTGGAATACCAAAGTCCTAGAGATTGAGTTCCTTGCAAATATCTAAAGATCCTCTTAACTACAATCATATGTGAATCCTTAGGAGCAGCCTGAAATCTGGCACAGACACAAGTTGCAAACATAATATCTGGTCTAGAAGCTGTTAGGTACATCAAGGAACCAATCATACATCTGTAAAGAGTTTCATCAACTACTTTACCTTTTTGATCAGCATCCAGTTGTGTGGTGCTGCACATGGGAGTAGAACAGGGTTTACAGTTTTGTAAATCAAACTTGGTTAACAAATCTTTTGTGTATTTTGACTGATGAATGAAAGTTCCATCAGTCAGTTGTTTGATTTGCAAACCCATAAAGAATTGTAATTCTCCCATTGCACTCATTTCAAACTTTTGTTGTATCAATTTTGTAAATGCATCACACAACTGTGGATCAGATGATGCAAAATAATGTCATCAACATAAATTTGAACAAGGAGCTTATGCATGCCTGCTTTCTTTATGAACAAAGTTTTATCTATGGAGCCTCTAGTGAAATTATTTTGAAGAAGAAAGTTAGATAATGTTTCATACCAGGCTCTGGGTGCTTGTTTCAACCCATAAAGAGCCTTATCAAGCTTATACACCCAATCAGGATGTTTATGATCTTCAAAACCTGGTGGTTGACACACATAAACTTCTTCTTTTATTTTACCATATAAAAATGCACTTTTGACATCCATTTGAAAAACTTTAAGGTTATGAAAAGCAGCATAAGCTAAAAACAATCTAATTGCTTCCAGTTTGGCTACAGGGGCAAAGGTTTCATCATAATCAATACCTTCTTTATGTGAAAACCCCTGTACAACCAGTCTGGCCTTGTTCTTGATAATTTGGCCTTTTTCATCAGTATTATTCCTAAACACCGATTTAGTGCCTATTGCACACTTACCTTGGGGTAGAGGAACCAGTTCCCACACTTGCTATTTTTGAAATTAAAGAAGCTCAAGCTGCATGGCTTCAACCCATCCATTGTCCCTTAGTGCCACATGATAATTCTTTGGCTCTTGCTGACTGATGAAGAGAGCATAGAGACAGAAATTGGACAATTGACTTCTTGTTGAAACACCAGCATGAATGTCACCAATGATCTGGGACATGGGATGATTCTTCAATTCTTGATATGCAATAATATCTGTGCAAGTGTTTGTAGGAGATTCAGCAGCAACAGATGTTGATTCAGACTCTTGAAACCTAGACGGAGATGGCAGTTCAAATGAAGTAGAGGATTCAGAGATTTCATCAGCATTTGTTGTGGATGGAGCTGCTGAGGCTACAGGGACATCAAGTGTAGTAGAAACAGGCAGATGATCACTACAACTTGCATTTGTATCATCAGATGGAGAGGATGGAACTTCAGAAACAACAACAGGTGGAGGCTGATATGGAACATATTGCAGTATGTCCAAGTCAAACATCTCAAAAGGGTTTTGAGGAATCTTGTCTTTTGGAGATTCATTAAACTTGACATGCAAAGTTTCTTCAACAATCTTTGTTCTGCAATTGAAAACTCTGTATGCCTTGCAAGTAGATGAATACCCAACAAAATACCCTGCATCCACCTTGGATTCAAACTTCTGAAGTATATTCTTTGTGTTAAGAATATAACATGGACACCTCAATGCTCTAAAGAATGAAATCAAAGGAGCCAAATGATGTAAGAGCTCATAAGGAGTCTTCATCAACCTCTGATTCACTAATACTCTATTTTGAACATAGCAAGCTGTGTTGACAGCTTCAGCCCAAAAGGTTAGTGGCAAACCTGAGTCAGCCAACATTGTCCTTGCGGCTTCAATAAGGGTCCTGTTCTTTCTCTCCACCACTCCATTTTGCTCTGGAGTTCTTTGAATACTATATTGTCTTTTGATTCCCTTAGACAAATAGAATTTATCAAGAGTGTGATTCCTAAACTCTATCCCATTATCACTCCTCACACATTTGACTGGAAGTGAATGCTGCTTTTCCACATGTAACACAAAATAGATGATACTTTGAGCAGCCTCATCCTTGGAATGCAAGAAGAAAGTCCATACATATCTGGAATAATCATCCACAATCACCAGACAGTACTTTTTCTTTGCCATGCTCATTACTCTCACAGGACCAAAGAGATCCATATGCAGTAATTGCAAGCAGGTAGTGGACTTGGGTTCTTCTATTAGAGGGAATGAAGCTTTGTGTTGCTTTCCTTTTAAGCAAGCTGGACAGTTATCATCACACTTGAACTCCTTCAATGGCAAACCTCTCACTAAACCATGATGAATGAGCTGATTCATGTTCTTAAGATTCACATGACCAAGCCTTCTATGCCATAGTTCAGATTCTTGAGGAGAGGCTTTGGAGAACAGACATGGATGGCCTTTAAGATCAATTTTCTTTGATAGATCTAAGGCATATACTCTTCCAATCCTGTTGGCCTTCAGGAGAGTATATTCATCCAACATCTTGTCAATCTTGTGCAAAACTTTAGAAGACAGAATCCTACAGTTTTGACTTGTGAAAAGTGCAACATGCCTTTTATCACACATTTGATTGACACTCAAAAGATTGTATTTGAGATTATCCACATGGTTAACATCATCAAATCTTATCTCCCCATTTGAGACAAAACCTTTCCCAATGATGTAACCCTTGGCATCATTTCCAAAAGAAACAAATCCCTTCTTCCCTTGAGAATAGTCATGAAGAAGAGAGCTGCTCCCTGTCATATGCATGGATCCTCCACTGTCTACATACCAGATGCTTCTTTGGCATGCTGAAGAACCCTGCAATTTTCACAAACATTAGTTAGCCTTTGAGACCCAAACCTTTTTGGTTTTGGGTCTGTTTTCATCAACAGATGTTAACAGATTGTGCATGTTTAACAGCCTTTGAAGATGTAGATGGTGCTGAAAAGGATTTCTTGGATTTTGGCTTAGGTGTCCTTTTTAGTGGTTTAATCACAGAAACATCTAATTGGTTAACTCTCCCCAATAGATGTTGAACCATCATCACAAGTTGTGTCTGATTGGTTGTCAGAGTTTTCAACTCAGTTGACACATCAGTACTTGTAGATGATTTGTTCTTGTGATTCACTACATTCTTCTTTTGAAAAGACACAGACTTAGTCTGAGTTTTTAATATTCCCTGAGGAATATTTTCAGCTGTTGTTTGACAAACCCCTTCCTGCTTTGTGACTTTTTGAGAAAGCTTTGGTTTATCAGATTGAGATGATTGAGGTACAAACTTGGTTTTAAATTCATCTTTCATTTTATGCATTTGATTCTTAATGACTTTCTCTTTGTTGAATTTTAAACCCTTGTTATACTAGCATTCATCGGTAAGATGATTAAACTAACCACATATTTAACATGGCTTTCTTTTCATCTTTTCTTGATCAACTGCTGAAGTTGATAAAACTACTGAAGATTTGTTCTTCAGTACTTTCTTCCTTTCAGTACTTTTGGGAAGTACTGAAGGATTTTCAACAACTGAAGATTTCTTCTTCAGAAGTTTTCTATCAGTACTTTTGAGATTCCTCATAGATTTTTCAGCAGTTGTCAAAGAATGCTTGTTTTCCTCTGATTTGAAATGCTCTTCAGGTGTTGTGTTTTGCCCTTCAGTACTTTGAGTACCTTGTGGAACAACACCTGAATTTCTCAGTCTCTTCTTGATCAAGTGTTTCGAAGCAGTGGGACCATCAGTAATTTGATTAGCTGAGGTACTCACACTATCTTCATCCTCAGATTTTGAATTATCATTTGAGGATAAAACACCTGATGATGTGGTTTGGGAATGACAGTCATCCTCAGATTTTACTTCTAACTTGGGAGTAAAATCTGTGGGAGGTATGGTATGATTATACCCAATCCCAAACTTCACATTAGAAGCAGTTTGCTTACTGAGAAGCATTTCAAATCCCTTGCATGATGTTACCCAGCGTTCACAATCAACTTGGGTAGCTGCAAGTGTTTCTTTCAGATTCTTGTGATTTTCCAGAATTACCTCTACCTTTGCTTTTTCATCAGTGATTTGACATTTAAGTTTATAAATCTCCTCATCCTTCTCTTTTAAAACAGACTCAAACTCAGCTTTTCTTTTGGAAATTGCTTTTTCTAGGTCAAGGTTTTGATTAATTAAAGCTACATTTGCTTCCCTAATAGAAACAAAAGCAGCTATGCATGATTCAGAACATAACTTGGCCTTAGCCTCAGAAGATACCTGTGGTACCTGTGATGATGAAGAGTTGTCATCAGTAGATTCCAGGGCCATTAGAGCAAGGTTTCCAAAAGGGTTTTCACCACCATGTTGACCAACACCAGCAAATTGTTCAGAATAACCAGAGACATCATCTGGTAGACTGCTTCAGTCAACAACCTCAGGGGTGAAAAAGCTCTGATGAGATTGAGATTGAGATTGCTGATTTGTTTGAGATGGTTGAGGATCAGGTAGAGCATGTGGTTGTTGAGCCATGGGTACAGAAACTTGACCAGACTGAGGCATGTAAAAACATGGATAAGGATATGGCATTGGGCTTTGAGGGACAAAGTATGCAAGAGATGATTGATGTTGTGAATGATGATCAGAACTGGTAGAATGTTGCCCTTTGGATTGTGAGCTATTGCTTGGAAAAGTCACAAAGGGTGTAGATGAGTTAGATCCAGATGATCTACACTCTCTAGCAAAATGTCCAAGTCTATGACACTTGTGACATCTCAACTTACTCTTGTCAAAACCAACCTTGGTTTTGCCAGAGAGACCAGGGAATTTTCTACCTGTTCTTTTGTAAAACTTTTGAGATCTGATATTGATCAATGCCATTTGGCTCAGAATATCCATCTCTTCCAGATCATCATCAGCAATTCCTTTCAAATCATCCATCATAAAACACAAATTATCAACACTAAAACCTGAGTTTCCCTCAACTCCAACAAAAGCATGATTTCCACTGTTTGGAGAGAAATCAATATGCTCATCATATGAACTTTCAGATGAAGCATATTCAGACTCATGACCAACCAGAGCAGTGTTACCTGGTACAAAGTCATCAGTGAGCTTTCTAGATGAATATAGTTTCCTTTTCTGTTCTATCTCTCTCTCAAATGTTAAGAGTTTCCCATGAAGTTGGGTGAGAGATAGAGTATCCAGATTTGCACTAGAGCGTAGGACAATGGTGTAAGTGTCCTATTTCTCAGGCAGGGATCTGAGGAATCTGTTATTCATCTGGCTGTTTGTGTATTCATGTTGAACCATTTTTAGCTCAGAAATCAAACATGAAAACCGCTCAAACTGTTGAGTCAATGTCTCACCCTTCCTATGAGAGAATGTCTCATATTGTTGGGCAAGGATTTCTCTGTTGTTTGCTAAGACCTCATCAGTTCCCCCAAATTGTTCCTTCAGAGCAACCCAGAGATCATAAGCAGTTTCATGATGCATAAGCCCAGAATAGATTTCATTAGGCAGTGCCATTGCCAGAATTCCATGGGCTTTAGCATCAATCTCAAACAGTTTTAAATCCTCATCAGAATATTGTTCCTTCTTCTTAGGAACCATCTCATTGGTTTCAGGATTACTCACCATAGGCTTGTATGGTCCATGAACCACTGACTTCCAATAACCTGAACTGTTAACAGACAGGTGATGGAGCATTCGGCGTTGCCATATGTTATACTCACTCCTAACAAGCATCGGATGCTTAGTCGAGGAGCCAGTATTGTGAGGATCATTTATTGAAGTAGTCATTTTCACTAATTCAATCGAATTCAATGAGATTAAAATCATTCTAGTTTAAGAACTCAACAACACAATTGGAAAACGCAATTAAAATCTCAATTAATTAACCGGAAGCAACAGAAAATCAATCTCTATAATCAATTCTTGCAAAAATACTAATTCGATCAAACTTAGCTATCAAAAGAGCAGTTTCAATGATCAATTGTTAGATCGATCAATGATTAACCAGCTCTGATACCATTTGTTAGGATCGGATCAATTAGATTTGAATTTTGCAGCGGAATATAACAAAATAAGATCGAATTCAAGCAAGAAAAGTGATGAATATGCAAACACACAATAACAATTATAGAGAGAGAATATTTCTGTTAAAGGAATGTTTTCATTCACGCGTAATGCTTCGGTTAGAATACAACTAGGTCAACATCCCTTATATAGAGGAATGTGACGTCTGCTGATGTCACTTGATAGTGACATCTAACAGAATTATACAAAACAACTGAAATAATGCAAATTACTAAAATGTTATCAATAACTGATCACATCTCAGAGAATGCTAAGTACAAAAACATAAAACTACTGACCTATAACTACTGAAACAATAAACTACTGAAAGGAAAATTACAAGTACTGAAAAGGAAAAACCATCACAACTACTGAAGTTAACAACTTCAGCTGTTGTCACAACTACTGATCACTCTGGTCTTCAGTCTTTGTCTTCAGTACTTCACTTTCAGACTTTGTCTTCAGTTCTTTACTTTCAGACTTTGTCTTCAGACCTTTGTAATCAGCTGATGTCTTCAGCTGTTGTGATCTCCTTCAGCAGTTGTAATGTCTGTGGGACTTAGAGGTTTTTCTGATCAGGATCATTGGTTCTTTTGGTCCAACACATGCCATCTTTCTGGATTGGTTGTGAAGGTCCTGGATAAGATAGGTCTCTTAGCTGCAAGAGGAGCCACTTGAATTGGAGTTGATTGGGCTGCCTCTTCATGCACTTCCTCATGTTGATGCGACTCAGCCTGAGGTGTAGAGGTGGATGATTCAGGCTTCTTCTTCTTTGACTTCGGTTTGGAAGCCATCCTCTTCTTCCTCTTAGAAGACTTCAACTGAGAAGACTGGTCTGCAATACCTTGTTGATCAGTCTTATCTTTCTCAGTTGGGTGTTCTTCCGTCACAGGTTTAGAAGGAGAGGGAGTTTGACCCTGTTGTGGATCAGAAGATGAAGCTTGCTGAGGCTCAGAAGGAGGTCCAGGTTGTGTTGTCTCAGGTTGTTCAACCTTAACCTCCACTTTAGGTGGGACTTGACTTGGAGGGGAGTGTAAGTCAATCAGCTCTCCACACTTGATCTTCTACTTGATTACCCTGATATGCTCATCCATTGTGGATAGAAACATAGGGCCAAGTCTCCTTCTGGAGAATCCATACTGCTTCAAGAAGCTCATCATCCTTTGTCTGTCAGCAGACTTCTTCATACTCTTTTGGATGATGGCTCTTGACTTTGCAGCATCTTCCCTTATCTTTTTCTTTGTTGCCTTTTGTTCTTTGAGCACTTGAAGTTCAAGCTGTTTGATGTACTCAAATTCAATGTACTCGAAGGACAAAGAAAGAAGTGCAGATGCCTGATAGAGACCTGTGGCACTCAGGTAGTTGATCATATTTTGCCTATCTATTTCCTTGTCTACCTGAGGTTCTTTTGTAGCTGCCACATCCTCTTGCACAGGGCTTTTTTGACCTGGGGAGAGAGTTGGAACATGCTTGTATAACCTTTTCTGTCTCTTCTTCTCTTTGAATTGGAGAAGTAGCCTTGCATGCTCTGCTTCCTTCATCTCTCTTCACACTTGCATATCAGCCAGTTCATTTAATTGCTCTAAGGGGGAAGATATAATCTCATCTATGTCTAGTTCCTGGTCTACAGGTAAGTAATCCTGACTGCCCTCAACTCATCTTCTTGAGTGTTTGGTCTGGGGGCAGTCCTTATTGCAGCTTGCATAAAGCCTGAAGACCCGGAGGAACTTTCTCCCCTTAGCTTCCTCTTCCTGTATCTCCCCTCATCCTCAATCTCCTTAGGAGTTAAAATCCTTTTCCCTTTGTCACCCACAGACCTTTGTGACATAGGATGGAGAGAGCTTTGGCCTTCATTGCTTGGTGTAGCATCCAAGCTCTGGCCAGAGAGAGGTTGTGAGACACCTTCACCAGCAGGTGTTTCACTGAGGGAATGAATTTTTGAAGCAGTTGTTGTTATGACAGGGCTCTCAGGCTCTATTACTGGGCCTTCAGCCAAGGTTTTCCCTTTGAAGCTAATCTCAGGGTCTGCCTCAACATCCAATTGGCCAATGACATTACCTGATTTCCTTTGTCTCCTTCTAATGTTGAGCTCTTCAATAATTCTGTCTTGAATCCTGAGTGCTAACCTGTCAGCTTGTCTTGATTGACTTGGGTTGACAAGTGGCATGTTGATCAGGTCAAGACCTTCATAGTAGTTCAAGGTCTGAAAATTGAATATTTCTTGCTGCCCTTGAACTCTGTGAAGAATAAGGGCTCCTCTATCAGCATCATACATCCACCCAATAATGTAGTTTGAAGTTCCTTGAGGTGGAGATGACATAGCCCTTGGAATGCCTTCCTCAAAGAGACTCCTAACGATAGAGTCTATAATGTCCACAATAATGTGAACTTGAGAAAGTTGTTGAGTATGCACAATTGCAAGTGAGGTTGGTGAGTCCTCAATGTCCATACTCCCTGAATAACTCCAAACTTCTATGACTGTAATGACTTTCTCCCCTTTTTTGGTAGCATCACCCTCTTGCATAGGTGAGCTAGAGGTTAGGTCAATCACATTCACAGGTTCTTGTGTTCCTGGTTGAGCTCCCCTTAGAGGTCTCCCAGCTAGTTTTTCCCTGAGATAAGATATCTCAAGTTGCTGATCATTGACCCTATTTTGCAGGGTAGTCACCTAAGATTCAAGGTGACTAACCTTAGAGACTAAAAAGGAGCATGTTTTTGACAGTTTTTGCACCTTTAGTGTCAGATTCCCCTCATCTTCATCAAAAGAATCATTGGGGGATGAGATGATTGGACCAAGGTCCTTTCTCTCATCACAAACTTCATGTTCTTGGCTGCTGAATTTCCTCTGCACATTGATAGCCTCAGTTGAAGTGTCAATGGGCTGAGTTGCCATGGTTGAGGTCTTAATGATTTAATCACTTGTAGAAGTGAGAGCCTCTTCCATATGGATATCCTGAACAGGTTCAGAAGTATCCACCTCAGTGATGGGTGACTGATGTGGGCTAGACAAAGGAGACTCAGGAGTACTCATCTCTCTTTGAGTAGTGGAAGAGTAGAGAGACTCATGGTACCCACTGAAACCTAAGTCTTCATCAGTATAGAATGAGAGGTTGGGAATGGGTTGATTTAAGTCTAAAGGCTGGGGATGGTAAATGTCCCTGAAGGTTGTTCACTTGAGTGTTGAGACTCAGAGTGAGGGCTTAAGGCAGATTGGCTTATGAGCTCATCAGGGTGAGCATGAGGAACCTCATCCCTGATTTTTGAAGAGATGGGAGTGGTTTGCTCGTCAAGGGAAGTGGGAGCTCTAGTGTCCACTTCCTCCTTTATGGGTGAGTATATAGGAGCCTGCACAGACTCAATATCTTGAGCAGGGGTTCGTTTGGATTTTCTTTGGTAGGTGAGGGTGATTTGTGGCCTTTTTGGTGGTTGGGAGGTAGAAAGTGTGGGTTCAACACTAGCTTGTGTTGCTAGGTTGTCACCTTGAGCAATGAGCTCTAACATTTTTGGGACAAGGGCTGTTTCTACCCCTGAGAAGCCTACAGTTGTCTTCTTCATAATTTTAAAGCTGTCGGGCTTCATCTGTCCCAATTTAAGAATGTTATCTGTTTCCCTCAACTGTGAGCCCAGTTCATAGTTGAGAATGTGTTGAACATATCTAGGAAACATATAATACTCTAAGGAGTCCAAGTTAGCAAGCAAATTTGTATAAACAAACTGAGAGTACCTTAACTTGACCCCTTGAACCATTTCATGTACTATGAAGGAGAGATCTTCATGAATCAGGTCCCACCCTCCGTGCTTGTTAGACATGCTGTGGATAACCACATGAAGTAGGTATTTCCACTGGGATGATACCTTCCCTTTCCTGAAGGTCTTTACAGAGAACTCTCCCTCATAGCCCATCTGCTCAAAAAAATGATTTACAGCTTCCTTTGAGAAGAACAACTCACCTTCTTCATCATCCAGCTGCAAGTGACTGTTTATGATGGCCGGAGTGATGAAGATTGTCCTTCCTTGGCTGGTCTTCCAAAATTCAAGCAGATGATCCTCATAGAGAGGTGGATCAATGGTTAGGGAGGTGAAGTAGTTGGATAGAGCCAGGAAACGGCAAACCTCTGAGAAACTTTCATCTTTCTCAAAACTTAACAGAGCAACCTAGTTTTGTTGCCTATGAAGTTGCATGGAGAAATCTGGGTTGTTTTTGCGGTTTAGGTTGGCTATTTGAGAAGCTTAAGGATGAAGAAAGGTGAAGAACAAAGGCAGTTTGGGAGAATTTAGGTTTAAGGAATAGTGTAATTAAAGAAGATAGTTAAAGAGGAGGGAACCGTTGGCCATTTATGTGAAAAGGATTTGAGACAAAGTTAATGAAAGAGGATAAATTTTAAAATCCAGATGTCGGTCCCACCTCTAAAATGTAGTTTACTTTTGCCTAAAAAGTAGTTTTCTTGAAAGTCGAGAAATCTTCCGAAGGTTATTTGCTTCGGAAGTTCTGAAGAAAAAGCTTCCGAAGGCAAATTGGCTTCGGAAGATATTTCAAAGGTTTTTGAGAATTTTGCTTCGGAAGAGAATTTACAGTCAGGGATTTTTTTATTCTAAGGAGAATAAAAACTTCTGAAGGTAAATTGCTTTCGGAAGAAACTTGTTCTTTGAAAACATACAGAGTACTTAACTTGATTTTACGCTTCGGAAGATATTTCAGAAATTTCTTCCGAAGGTAAAATTACTAAAGCAATTATTTGTTTACTAAGACATAAATTTCTTCCGAAGGAAATTTTAAGTCTTCAGAAAAGAAAGAGATCAAAATTTTCAAAGATCTAAGAAAACTCTTTTGAAAAGATTTTCTTCCAAAGAAAACAAGGGCTTATCAAGGTGGTAAAATAGTAGGACACACAGGTTTTAGAAAGAAATATGATTAAGTTTTAGGAAAAGCTATTCAAAGTTCATCATCCCAATAGCTGATACAAGATATTTAGATCTCTGCCCATGAAAAGCTTTGGTGAACAGATCAACATATTGTTCATTTGTGTTAATTGTGACTAGTTTGATTAAACCCTTTTCAAAGTTATCACTAATCAAATGATACCTGATATTAATATGCTTTGTCCTTGAGTGCTGCACAAGATTCTCTGTGATGGAGATAGCAGTGTTGTTGTCTATGTGGATGGGAGTCTTATTAAATTTGAATCCATAGTCCAGCATCTGATTTTGATTCCAAAGCACTTGAGCACACCAGCTTGCAGTAGCAATGTATTCAGCCTCATCAGTTTATGCAGACACAGGATTGTTTCTTGCATTGTCAAGAGACTAATCTTCCACCAAAAATTGACATCCCCCTGATGTAGACTTTGTAGTCATGTTACAACCACCATAGTCACTATCTGTATAAGCATACAGACTAAAGTCAGAATTCTTTGGATACCAAAGGCCAAGTGATGGAGCACCTTTAAGATATCTTAAAATTCTTTTGACAGTGACCAGGTGTGACATCTTGGGGTTGGCTTGATATCTTGCACAAATGCATGTAGCAAACATGATATCTGGCCTGCTAGCTGTGAGGTACATAAGAGACCCAATCATTGCCCTATAGAGATGCTCATCAACACACTCCCCCTCAAGATCAGGTCCAAGGGAGTGATTTCTTGCTATGGGTGTCTTAGCAACCTGACAATCAGTCATGTTGAACCTATGGTTCCTATGGTAGTCTTCCCTTGAGGAAGAAGACATAAGTTCCAAACCTTTTGCTTTTGAATTGAACCAGCTCCTCTTGCATAGCTTCAACCCAACTTCCATCCTTTAGAGCCTCATTAATTTTCTTTGGCTCTATCTGGAACAAGAAACAAGAGTGAAGACAAACATTTGCTTTATGGGTTTGTCCTCTTGTTCTCACCCCTGAATCGACATCTCCAATGATGTTTGTGGTAGGATGAGACTTGTGGATCCTTAGCTGAGGGATCATAGCAAGTTGCTTAGACAGATCTAAATTTGAAAAAATCTGATCTGGCAAAGAAGATTCACCCTCCACATCAGCACACTTATCAAGATCGACTTGATCCAATGAGTGTGTGACATCATTAATGTTGTCTTCAATGGAGTGGTTATCGACATCAAGAAATTTCTGATCACTTTCACCACCATCATTTTCTCCAACATTTGAAGCTCTTTCTCCTGAGTTTTGTGCCTCTAAGCTGGAATTTGAAGGCACCCCAGAAGCATCAGCAGGATTTATCATTGATGTGCTAATAGAAGCTTCATTTGCAGGATTAGTTACCACTAGAGCTGAAGATGTGTAACTAGAAGGTCTTCTTAGCTCAAATCTTGGATCCGAATCATCTGTAGGTAGTATATCTGTGGACCCTAAAACATTCTCACAAGATTTGTTAAAACAGTTGGTAACTAAATCAAGATCAAATAGCCAATCCGGACACGAACCTTTCACACTGGGAGTGTACTCATTGAAAGTCACATTCGCTGACTCCTCAAATACTCTAGTTCTGAGATTGTATACTCTATAAGCTTTAGCTTGAGAAGAGTATCCAATAAAGTGTCCTTCATCTGATTTCTCAGCAAACTTGGCAATTTGATCTTTGGTATTCAAGATGGTGCAAGGACATCCAAATGACCTGAGAAAACCAATGAAAGGTTTTCTCTTGTGCCAAGGTTCATAAGGAGTCTTACGATGTGTCTTAACCACTAAAACTCTGTTTTGCACATAGCAAGCAGTGTTCACTGCCTCTGCCCAGAAGGTGATAGGCAGTTTAGAGTCAGACAACATAGTTCTTGCAGCTTCAATTAGTGTCCTTTTTCTCCTTTCAGCAACATCATTTTGTTGAGGAGTTCTGGGAGCACTATATTGTCTTGTAATACCCTTTTCATCAAAAAATGTATCAAGGATTTGATTCTTGAATTTAGTTCCTTGATCACATCTTATGGTTTTGACCTTGTGATCACATTGATTCTCAATCTTTAAGATGAAATTCTTTAGAATCTCAGGAGTCTGATCCTTAGTTCTAAGAAAGAAGACCCAAGTGAATCTTGTAAAGTCATCTATGATCACCAAACAGTAAGAGGTCCTTCCTAGACTCATTATACTAGTAGGGCCAAAGAGATCCATATGTAATAAGTGTAGGGGATTAATGATGGAATTTCTTTCCTTTGGCTTGTGAGATACCTTGTGTTGCTTCCCCTTTAGGCATGCAACACAATGGTAATCACTTGTAAACTCTTTCTTTGGTATTCCAGTTACCAAATCATTCTTAATTAATTTATTCATATTTTTAAAGTTTACATGGCACATTCTTTTATGTCAGAGGAAAGATTCATCATTATTTTATTTAGATAGAAAGCATGAAACTTCTCCTGAGGGAGATGTTTCTTGCAAGTCCATCTTGTACATGTTCCCTTTCCTGGGGGCTCTGAGCAGGATGTGCTCATGAGAAATGACCACCACGAGCCTGAGAACAATGCACTCATGCTCAGTGAAGAGCATATTATGACTCTGATCACAAAATTGGTATACACTCAGAAGATTGTACCCAAGCTCCTTGACAAAGTTTACCTTCTTAATGCTGAGCTTACCATTTGTGACCTTGCCCCTTCCTGTAATGTAACCTCCTGCATCTCCTCCAAAAGCAACTGGTCCTCCATCAATTCTTTCAAACTTTTTGAGTAGTGACCTATTGCCTGTCATGTGCCTGGAACAGCCACTATCAATGATCCATACATTTCTGTTTGTGTTGAGCTGTTCCTGCATAAAAGAGATGATTTGTTACATTTGGAAAGCCAAGCCTCATTGGTCTTGGGCTCATCAAAAGAAGTTGAAGACAATGCAACAGTAAATGATCCTATAGTCATGCTAGAAGGATCATTTGCTGATGTTGATGAAGAACTTTTAGCCACTTGGTCTTTCTTTGACTTCCACACCACCTTTGGAAGCTTAGGCTTGACCTTCAATACTTCGGAAGTTATGATGACTTCGAAAGTTTCGATGACTGGACCTTCGGAAGATCTTGCTTTCACTGCAGCAGACTTCAGTGCTTCAGAAGTATTCCTTTCTTCCGAGACCAAATTTTCTTCCTATGGCAAGTTTCCACTTGTCTTCTTCTTCATTTTGGAGCTTTCGAAGGAAACAGATTTTCCTTCCAAAGCTTTCTTCTTCTTTTCCAAACTCTTAGAAGTTTCTTTCTTGGTCATGTGAACAGTACTCTTTGGATTGTAAACACAATCCTTAGCAAGATGAGAAGTACTCCCACACATAACACATCCGATCTTCTTCCTTCTAGGAGTTTTCCTTTATGAACAAGGCTGAACTTGATCACTTTCCTTCTCCATCTTCATCTTTGCAGATGTTGTGGCAGTTCTTGTGGGGATAGAACTACCTTTGGAGTTGGATGGTTCAGGTTGTACAGCAGTGATGCACAACTGATCAGCCTTCTTCTTGATGATGGAATAATTTGGACATGAACCAGAACTCTTGTTGATGGAGTTTAAGTTGGTGTCTTTAGCCTTCACCACTTCAAATCCTGCAGAAATGAAGACTTGTTTTTATGCAGAATTGAAGGTGGTCTTGATCTCTTGAGCCTTTTGGACTTTCTTTTGGCCGACCTGATCAAGTTCTTTCTTCTTGACTTGGTCATCCCAACAGCTTTGCTCTCCTCAGAGGGATGGTGACCCTTCTTAGAATGCTCTTCTTCACTCTTCTCAGAGCCATTCTCCACCATCTCCTCTTCATCCTCTTCAGTCACATGATCTATGAAGGGAAGCTTATCTTCACAAGTTCCACACCTAGGAGATCTTACAGACAAGATTGTGTGTGGAGGAACTATCTCACAAGTTCCTAGTCCCTGCTTATTTTGATAACAAACCTTTGCATGCAAGGATGAGGATATTATGTTCTTGAAGGTCTCTTCTTCAAGAACATATTTTTCTGCCTTGGCTTTGCTGATCACAAGCTCAGCCTGGCATTCAGTTAACTTAGTAATGAGGACTTTGATCTGAGTCCTGTAGTTTGTATGCTCATGTTTATGAGTTGAAATGGTTTTCTCTAAGTCCTTTATCTTTAGCTTATAATCATTTTCAACTCTTTTAAAATCAGCTTTTAAGATATTTAAGGACTCAAGATCATATCTCATTTTAGGTTATAAGACCTGCATCTATTGACTTTAGCAATGCATTCAGGAGTACAAATATGTTCTAATACCTTGGCTTTATCGTGGTCTACCATGAGTGCTTGGTTTGGAGATGCATCTTCCACCTGAAAGCTCTAGTCAAAGCCTCCTTCTTCAACAACAACTGCAGCTTGCTGCTTTGGCTTTTAATTTTGGGGGACTTAGTGTAGTTTGGTCTGATTTGTGCTTGGCCACCATTTGTCCTTGGTGCCTTACACTCTCTTGCAAAGTGTCTCATCTAGTTACAGTTGTAACACTTTACTTTGCTTTTATCCAGCCCAAACTTTCCACTGGCTGAATTGCTTGGAAACTTTCTCCATGTCCTCCTATAGAACTTCTTGGCTCTGTGAGTGAGAAGAGCCATTTGCTGGACTATCTCCATATACTCCAGATCATCTGGATGGATACAGTCCAAATCTTCAAGGGTGAAGAGAAAGTTGCTTGAGGTTTCATCAGCAGAGATAAACGCATGAGAAGAACTTGTCTTTTGGAAAGGACTTCCTTGAGTTTAGCTTTCCCTTGGAGTCTCTGGGAAAGTGATGAAAGAGCCCTTTTATGAGTTGTTAGGGTAGCATATAAGATGATGTTGTGGATCAATGCTTTCCCTTTCAACCACATGGAGGGCTGAACTCAGTTGATTGCTGGAGTTACCAGATGAGTTTTGCATGTTCATCTCCATCTGGTAGCCACTACGAATACCATACAACTATGTAAGAGTAAGAGTCTTAAGGTTCTCAGTCCTCTTGATAAGAACACAGTAATGTGTCCATTGTCTAGGAAGAGAGGACATAAACTTCCTTACAATGTCCATGTTCTCAAGAGTTACTCCAACATCCATTAGAGTATCCACAATCTCAACATACCTGAGTCATGGTTTCACCTACCTTAAAGGTGAAGTTTTCAAACTGCGGCTTCAGGAGATCCTTCTTGTTCTCCTTTGCTTCAGTAGACCCCTCATACATCAGCTTCAGTGCTTCCTATAGTTGCTTGGCAGTTTTACACTTCTTGAAGCCTCTATAGATGGAGTTTGGAAGAGCAGTTTGAAGGGCTGTCATGGCTTTCTGATCAATCTCTATTCTCCTCCTATCTGCTTCAAAGTAATCAGCCACAGTCTTAGGAATCATACCACCACCAGTAGCAGAAGTGGTGCTTGGTATGTAAGGTCCTTCAACAACAGAGTCCCACATTCTGGAGTCTTGAGACTTGATGAAGCCTTCCATTCTTTGACACCAAGTATCAAAGTCTTCAGGAGTGATCAGTGGAGACTTTGTCATAGTTCCAGTTTCCATATCCGCTTTGGTAATAGCTGCCATTTGAGTTGTTAAGTATTTTGTATGTGTGAGGGATCTTAAGATGGTGTGATATTATATCAAGAGCCTGAAATGCTCTGATACCAAATGTAGGGCCGTTTGAAGGGTATGCACTTACAACACAACAACATAATGAGGAGAGTTGCTTAGAACACTTAACAGATCAAATAGGAAACTGGTTAACTTGTTAATGAAAGATGCTAAGAACACAAGTAAATATGAGACAGAACAAGATGGCAAACAACACAACTAATTGGTTTTCAAGAATGATGTATATTGCTTCTCAAGTTCTATTACAAATGTTACAAAGCATAACGGAAAGTTACAAGTACTTGAGATACATATACTACATCCTACAGCCAGTAATACTTTGAAGGTTAGCTGGATACAATTGACTAGACAACTACAAAATCAAATGTAGAGTCAAAAGGCAGATTTGCCTTTTGACTAGTGACTATGACATGCTATAGCTCACATCCTAATATATTACAAAAAGGATAAAAGTACATAAAGTAGAAAGCATGGACTCAAGACCTCAATGTACAGTTACCAAAAGCATGGACCTTTCACCAACTCATGTAAGTTGGTGACTTTACAGAGTTACAGTGGAAAGGTGGTCTAGCTTTATGGTAAAGTACATCAGATAAAGGCATATCTCTAAAAGTCTTCGGAAGAAATCTGTCTTCACTCTTTGGCTTCGGAAGACTTTGTCATTAAAGCTTCGGAAGACTTCACTTTTGGCTTCGGAAGATGTTGGTCTCGGCTTCGGAAGATTTTACACTTAGAATATTTCTAGTGCATGGTGTAAAACTTCCGAAGCATTTCTACTTCTGTTCTTTAGTGCATGCACGCAGAGAGACTTTGGATGTTTTGGCTGCGTCAGACTTATAGGAATCCTTACAAAAGGTCCTAATCCTAGTATTTCTGGAAGTTTAAAAGAGTCATCTAAGGTCACAATTAAAGTTTCATAAATTAAACTTAAGTATTTTACATTTTATGAATAATACAAAGATTTCAAAACTAGTATTAAATAAAAATAAAAAGAACTGGAAGGGGGCTTAAGCACTAAAATTGAGGGGTTATTTAGAATATATTTATATATTAGAATATATGGGATGGAGAAATCAGGTTAAAACGCTTAGTAAATTCAAGACCGAGACTTAACCGAGACTTAACGGACATCTAAAGACACTAACTAAGCTAGTTAACAAAAATAGAAAATATGTGATATTATAATTACATACAAATTTCAGTAGAGTTTGTACACTTACAAGAGCCTAAAACCTTGATTTTATAATTTTTGGAGTTCATTACATTAATAAATGAAAATACAAAAGATATTCACCATAAAATAAAGAAAATTATTAAAAACAAGCTTTAGGTTGATATTAGCAAAAAATACAAAACCTAACAAAGCCTTATAAGTTAAAGACTTGACCAAAATCAACAAAAACTCGAAAACCCGTTAAAAACCCGAACCGGTAGCGTTTAATCCCCGAAACCGACACAACAAGTTAAAGACTCAAATTTTCCAGTAGATAATAGTGAAATAAAGACTAAAATATGCAAGAACTAAATATATACAAAATTCTAAAATTTTACAAAAGTATTACAAGATTCAACCCTTACACAAAATTAATACCGAATTAATAAATCAAAAAACCATAAATGCAAAGAATTGACCCTTAATCTTTTGAATCCAATTATTTTCAGTAAGATATATGTTATAATTTGATCATAAGTTGAAATATATTAAAACCATGGATTAATCTTGCAAATACTAAATTACCCGAATCACGATACGCTATACGTTTATAAACACGATAAGTAACTTAATAAAACTAAAGTCATACCATTAACCCTTCAACATTCAATTATGATAAAAATAAGTTAATTAAGACAAAACTTCCAAATAGGCCATCCAACAACCTCAAATAAGAAAATAACTAAATAAAACATCATAAAACGCGTAAACCGAAAACAAGCTCTTAAAACCATTAAGAATGATCAAATAACATAAAAACTCACTTATTAAAGTAGCCTAAACCACTAAAAACCATAAAAACCATTATAAGTAATTATATTACAAAAATCCCAAACTCTAGGGTCAAAAACGTAAATTTAGCAAAGTTAAGGGACCAATCTTGCCAACCATTGAAACCTTGTTGTTTTGAAGCTACACCACACTTATAAGAACAAAAATGATCAGAACATATAAAATAATAGCGTAACGTAAACAAACTAAAAGTACTAACCAAAAACCTAAAGACCTAAAATAAGATTACTCATGTGTAATACATCATTCATCAAACTAAAGTGTACAATCATAAGGGTTGGGTTAATTAATCCTTGAATTATAGAACTAACTCATTTTAAATAAACATAGGAGCCCTCACTGTCCGTAGCATCCAAACCTTACAAACAACTGCGTGACCAACCACTAGTGAGTCTCATGAGCCCTCTTTTACTTTAATACTTTTGGGGTGAAATACAAACTCGTTGGTTATTATATTGTGGTTTTATGATATTATTGTGATGCAATACTACCTGCTCTTGTCCCCGAACGAAGCACAATTATTAATTCCATTAAGAGCCTCATAATTTGTGGATAGTACTATTTGGGGAATCCCCAGCACACAATGGGCCCTTTATGTAGGGAAACCCCCCATTGAGATTCAATAATTGATGTGTCATAAATTAGTGCCTTTTAACCATGCTTAGCAGGACACATTTAAGCCCACGTTATAGTGGTAATATGGTTAGGGGATATTTTAGCACTCGGGCAGGAAAGTCCGGGTCAGAATTGATTGTGATACATTATGATAGTGCATCATGGTACGTGTATTATGTTTGTTATTATTACTTAATTCATTGAATATTAAATCTGTCATGAAAGGTAACGTGTCGCAAACTCATGGGCTCACAAACATTATGTTGACATACTTTGGGTGTGTATTTTTGGTGATGAATAATTGACAAGTGTCAAATGGATAGGTGCCGCTTTAGATGGACCCTTGGAGACTTAGTCACCGCCCTAGCCACCTCTCTATTTATGAACAATTAATTTAATTTGAATTGTTCAGATCTTTTAGACAATTTGTCATTGGAATAATTGAGAATTATGTAATGATAAGTTTGGGTTTATTTATTTTCTACTGCATTGTGATGATATTACTCGGTCACGACTAGACCGGTCTACAGGGTGTGACACAAGTGATATTATGTCAAAGAAAAAATGCTTTTTTAAACAAAAATGAGGTAGAGATGATTGTTTTAAAGTATTCTTTTGTGATGTATTATATAAAAATTTATTTTATTAAGCCTTATGCTATGTTTGACTAATGTAAGGCTTGCTGGGAATGGGCCTTACAAGTTTTAAAATTCATTGTAGTATCCTTGTATTCTATGTTGAGGTAACTAACATGTAACGGTTTTAAAACAAACCTTCGAGGGGTTTTGGGCCCTACTTACTAGGCCATCAAGCCTCCTTTCAGGGCTACCGAACAACGTGTCTTTTTTTGTTTCGTGTTTTCAAGTTCATAGTGTTCCTTTGAAATGACACCATCTTGGGAACTCAAAGAGTGTTTAGTATAGTTATAATCGTATGAAATAAGTACGAGTGTTCGTTAATACCTAGAAACAAAGTCTTGTACACGTGTATAAAGCTTAAACCTTCAAACCGAGACTCTCTCACCTTCTCCTTTCCTTTACGTCGGCCGAGCACCAAGGGAAAACAAGAGATGGGGCTGGTTTTGGTGTGGTTTGTTTATGCAAAAACTCAAGTTCTTTATATAGGTGGTTTAGTTGTGTAATACACTTAGTGGGTGTTTATGATTGCTTATTGAAAACTCCTTTTAACTTTTGTAAAGGAGATGAGTTGAAAAGATGTGAAAATATGTTTGGATGGAGATGAAGATATGAGAAGGAAAAGAAGTTTTTGAGAAGTTAAAAATTTTAACTTCTCAAAACTCCTTTTGAGAAATCAAAAGAAAATGTAAATAAGCAATCCAAACATGGCCTTAGGCTAGTTGAGATATGGAAAGATAAAAGTAAATTAAATAATACAATTTCATAAAGTTTCTTTAGACATCATTATTGGGGATTGATAGGCGCATGTTGGCAACCGTAGGTAGGTCAAAGGGGATGGGGTGGTGGTCGCGAGATAGGGTCAAAGAAGGAAACGATAACCTTAGGTTAATGTTTTTACGCGGTGTCGTTTGGTTTTAGATCGTTTTTCTTATTTAAATTGTTACGTATCACATAAATTCTCAGGTTTCATATATACATATATGTATGCGTGTATGTGTAGTTGATCAAATTGTCTTTAATATTTCTTTCGTTTATGTTTGAGTTGGGTACTTTTATTTAAGCATCAATTAATTAGAATACAAGATTTTCTTTGGCTTTAATAAATAACGATGGGTGAATATTATTAAACACTTTGTTATTTTTGTCCTATGTAGATGCACTTTTGAGTTTTTTGTCACTAACGTCTAGTTTGTTTTATAGTATTCTACTGCAATGTTAAATTATACATCATTATAATGTGTTTACTCAAGTTCACAATTTCAAATTGTTAATTCTATGCATTGATGTAGTGATTTAGCTACATTAAGTAACAAGGATCTTACCCTAGTTTAAATTCTTAAACTAAGTAGTTAATTGCATCAAATCAAGTTACTCACACAACATAATAGTTTAGCAAGTACCTTGCATTTTCAGTGATGTTACTGTGGGTTTAGGTAAATTAAATTGATATAGACTAAAATGATTTAGGTTTTTGTTTAAATGGGTTATAATTTCCCAAACACACTTAATAAACTTATAATATTTTACTTTGAGTTTAAATGGGTCAAAAGGTAATAATTTGATATACTCTCTTAGTTTAAGATTTTGTAGGCTCAAACTGGAAATTCATTTGAAGACCTCACTTTTTAAACACACATTCACTATTAATTGATTCGGAAAAAGCACAAAATCTTGCTGACGAAAATGATTATAATGAGGGGGACGAGTAGTGTGTCAGATCGATTATTTTATGTTTGGTTTTGGTAGTTTTATGTTTGAGCTAAACAATATATTTCAAATACTTAACGATTATGTACTTTGTATCTTTATGTACTTTGCGGTATTTTGTTGTGCATTTGTGTTTTTGAGAATTCTAGATGTATTTATTGTATATGCAGGTTTGGTTTGTGAAAAGTGGGAATATAAGATATATATATATATATATATATATATATATATATATATATATAATATATCTATATATATATCTATATATATCTTTATATATCTATAGTCCTATCTATATACTCTCTTCTATATCTCTCTCTCTATCTCTCTCTATCTCTCTGTCTCTCTGTCTCTCTCTCTCTCTCTCTCTCTATCTCTCTCTATCTCTCTCTCTGTCTCTCTGTCTCTCTCTCTCTCTCTCTATCTCTCTCTCTCTCTCTCTCTCTCTCTATCTCGCTGTCTCTCTGTCTCTCTCTCTCTCTCTCTGTCTCTCTCTCTCTCTCTCTCTCTCTCTCTCTCTCTCTCTCTCTCTCTCTCTCTCTCTCTCTCCCCCCCCCCCTCTCCCTCTATCTCTCTGCGTGTCTATCTCTCTCTCTCTCTATATCTCTCTATCTCTATCTCTCTCTCTATATCTCTCTATATCTATATCTGTGTATATATATATATCTATCTCTATATATATGTCTATATATAAGAGTAATCAAATAAAAACCATATTTAATTGAGAATTCTAGATGTATTTATTGTATATGCAGGTTTGGTTTGTGAAAAGTGGGAATATAAGATATATATATATATATATATATATATATATATATATATATATATATATATATATATATATATATATATATATATATATATATATATATATAAGACTGATCAAATAAAAACCATATTTACAATTAAAAATTATGAAAACCATCAATATTCAATCACAAAATTTTTAATTGATTTAACTTTTTAATTGTTTAAAGTATATTTGAGTAAATTTCAAACTTATTTTTTGAGGTAACTATATATTTTTTATTTTAAACTCCAAGGAACGACGTTGATGATGAAACAACTTACATATACGTACCTTGGATGAGTTACATGTATGTAACTCTTAGTTGTACATTTCATAACATATACTTACATATATGTACCCCTGGTTTTCATGGTTTTTTATATCATGGTTTTCATGTGATTCCTTCCCTATATATATACATACACACACACACACATACAACGACAAAGACCAATAGCGGCGATATGAGTACGTTGCCGCTAATAAGCTTTATCGAAATTTCTACTGTCGGTTACCCGAAACGTTAAAGCTCTTTCAAGGCAACTTAAGTCGCCGCTATTGGTCCTTTTTACGTATAGAGACGTTATTACAGTGATTAGTGATCATTAGCAACAAACCTTTTGCGGAAACTTATAGCTGCGATGGATTGCCGCTAATAGTATTAGCGTCGATGATCTGGGTCTTTTGCAGCCACAAATGTCGCCGCTATTGGTCAGATTTAGTGTTGGAAGAATCCGGGTTTTCTTATGCTCTGAACTTCAAGGTTCGTCATATTGATTATCTTGATCTTGTCTTTTTTTTATTATTACATATATTCTAATTATCAAATTCTATGTACAACTTCTTTTACGTATAATACAACTATCTAATATTTTTCAACTCAATACTTTTACATCTTTTACAACTTAACCCTAAAAAATTTTTTGTTTCAACTTTGTTCTCCTATACTTTTCATCTCTTATAAATTTTTCGTTTTACATTTTGGTATAAATTTTGAGAGTTACATATCATAACGTTCATGTGTGCTTCAACGTTGTTACGCATATTTTTATCATGTTTAATGACCCCGTGACAACGTGTGGGTCATAGATCGATTTAGTTATTGTTTTTAATGTTTTACGTTTCACGTGCGTGGTTTAACGTCTTACGCCTATTTTTAATACGAGCTTTTCCGGTCTTGATGGTCCCTGACGGTGGTGTGACATTGATGTTACTTGACATGGTTATACGTCATGCCGCAACGCGAGGGCTTAATACTAGTTTTATTTTATTTTTAACAGCTTTTTACACAATTCTTCCACTATTAGTCTATGATACATGAACACTCAACCTTATAAAGAATAAACACTTTACTAAACACATGGATACCATTATATACCATTGAATTATAAGCCCTTTGGTATCTTTTCGATTTTATTTGGTTTTTGCAGGACCGGTGAAGGGTATGCACTTACAACACAACAACACAATGAGGAGAGTTTCTTAGAACACTTAACAAATCAAATAGGGAACTAGTTAACTTGTTAATGAAAGATGCTAAGAACACAAGTACATATGAGACAGAAGATTACAAACAACACAAGTGTTTGGGTTTCAAGAATGTTGTATGTTGCTTCTCAAGTTCTATTACAAGTTACAAAGCATCAATATATATAAAGTTACAAGTACTTGAGATATTTTATACTACATCCTACAACCGGCCATACTTTGAAGGCCAGCTGGATACAATTGACTAGACAACTACAAAATAAAATGTAGAGTCAAAAGACAGATTTGCCTTTTGACTTGTGACTATAACATGCCATAGCTCATATCCTAATATATTACAAAAAGGATAAAAGTACATAAAGTAGAAAGCATGGACTCAAGACCTCAATGTACAGTTACCAAAAGCATGCACCTTTCACCAACTCGTGTAAGTTGGTGACTTTACAGAGTAGCAGCGAAAAGGTGGTCCAGCTTTATGATAAAGTACATCAGATAAAGGCATATCTCTAAAAGTCTTCGGAAGATAATCTGTGTTCACTCTTTGCCTTCGGAAGTATTTGTCTTTGAAGCTTCGGAAGACTTCACTTTTGGCTTCGGAAGATGTTGGTCTTGGCTTCGGAAGATTTTACACTTAGAATATTTCTAGTGCAAGGTGTAAAACTTCCGAAGCATTTCTACTTTTGTTCTTTAGTGCATGCATGCAGAGAGACTTTGGGTGTTTTGGCTATATCAGACTTATAGGAATCCTTACAAACTCCCCCTAGGCTGATGCTACCAAAACATTTAGAAGATCTTCAGATGTTTGTAGTCTTTAGGACGATGATGACCATACCCTTCTTCATCAGATGGTCAGGATCACTCAGACTCTCATAATATCTTCTCATCTCGAAGAGATCATGCAGAGGTAAGTTGATTATGTCTTGCCATGTATAGACATTCTCAACACCTTGATCTCTGATCACATGCCATCTCTCTGGATTAGTAGTGAAGTTCCAAGATAAGATGGGTGTCTCAGCTGCAAGAGGAGCCATTGAATTTGAGTTGATTGGGCTCCCTCTTCATGCACTTCCTCAGGTTGATATGACTCAGCGTGAGGTGTGGAGGCGGATGATTCAGGCTTCTTCTTCGTCTTTGACTTTGGTTTGGAAGCCATCCTCTTCTTCCTCTTAGAAGACTTTAATTGAGAAGATTGGTCTGCAGCACCCTGTTGATCATCCTTGTCTTTCTCAGTTGGTTGTTCCTCCCTCACAGGTTCAGAAGGAGAGGGAGTTTGACACTGCTGTGGAACAGAAGATGAAGCTTGCTGGGGCTCAGCAAGAGGTCCAGGTTGTGTTGTCTCAGGTTGTTTAACCTTAACCTCCATTTCAGGTGGGATTTGACTTCAAGGATAGTATAAGTCAATCAGCTCTCCACTCTTGATCTTCTGCTTGATTACCCTAATATGCTCATCCATTGTGGATAGAGACATAGGGCCAAGTCTCCTTCCGGAGAATCCATACAGTTTCAAGAAACTCATCATCCTTTGTCTGTCAGCAGACTTCTTCATACTCTTTTGGATGATGGCTCTTGACTTTGCAGCATCTTCCCTCAATTTTTTCTTTGTTAACTTTTGTTCTTTGAGCACTTGAAGTTCAAGCTCTTTGAGATACTCAAACTCAATGTACTCAAAGGACAAGGGAAGAAGTGCAGATGTCTGGTAGAGACCTGGGGCACTCAGGTAGTTGATCATGTTTTGCCTATCTGTTTCCTTGTCTACCTGAGGTCCTTGTGTAGTAGCCACATCCTCTTGCACAGGGCTTTCATGAACTGGGGAGAGAGTTGGAGCATGCTTGTATCACCTTTTCTGTCTCTTCTCCTCTTTGAATTGGAGAAGTAACCTTGCATCCTCTGCTTCCTTCATGTCTCTTGACACTTCCATGTCAGCCAGTTCATTTAATTGCTCTAAGGGGAGAGATATAATCTCATCTATGTCATAGTTCCTGGTTTAAGGTAAGTAATCCTGACTGCCCTCAACTCATCTTCTTGAGTGTTTGGTCTGGGGGCAGCCCTGATTACAGCTTGCATAAAGCCTAAAGACCCAGAGGAACTTTCTCCCCTTACCTTCCTCTTCTTCTCTCTCTCCTCCTCCTCAATCTCCTTAGGAGTTATTCCCTTTGTCACCCACAGACCTTTATGAGTCAGGGTAGAGAGAGCTTTGGCCTTCACTGCTTGGTGTAGCATCCAAGCTCTGGCTATAGATAGGTTGTGAGACACCTTCACCAGCAGGTGTTTCACTGAGGGAATGAGTTTCTGAAGTAGTTGTTGGTGTGACAGGGCTCTCAGGCTCTATCACTGGGCCTTCAGCCAAGGTTTTCCCTTTGAAGCTAATCTCAGGGTCTGCCTCAACATCAGTTGACCAATGACATTACCTGATTGCCTTTGTCTCATTCTAAGGTTGAACACTTCAGTAATTCTATCTTGAATCCTGAGTGCTAACCTGTCAGCTTGTCTTGATTGGCTTGGGTTGACAAGTGGCATGTTGATCAGGTCAAGACCTTCATTGTAGTTCAAGGTCTGAAAATTCAACACTTCTTGTTGCCCTTGAACTCTGTGAAGAATGAGGGCTTTTCTATCAACATCATACCTCCACCCAATAATTTAGTTTGAAGTTCCTTGAGGTGGAGATGACACAGCCCTTTCAATGCCTTCCTCAAAGAGACTTCTAATGACAGAGTCTATAATGTCCACATTAATGTGAACTTGAGGAAGTTGCTTAGTATGCACAGTTGCAAGTGAAGATGGTGAATCCTCAATGTCCATACTCCTTGAAGAACTCCTAGGTTCTATGACTGTAATGACTTTCTCCCCTTTTTTGGTAGCATCACCCTCTTGCATAGGTGAGCTAGAGGTTAGGTCAATCACATTCACAGGTTCTAGTGTTCCTGGTTGAGCTCCTCTTAAAGGTCTCCCAGCTAGTTTTTCCCTGACATAAGATATCTCAAGTTGCTAATCATTGACCCTATTATGCAGGGTAGTCACCTAAGATTCAAGGTGACTAACCTTAGAGACTAAATAGGAGCATGTTTTTGACAGTTTTTGCACCTTTAGTCTCAGATTCCCCTTATCTTCATCAGAAGAATCATTGGGGGATGAGATGATTGGACCAAAGTCCTCTTTCTTACCACCAGCCTTAGGTTCTTGGCTGCTGGATTTCCTCTACACATTGACAGCCTCAGTTGAGGTGTCAATGGGTTGAGTTGCCATGGTTGAGGTCTTAATAATGTAATCACTTGCAGAAGTGAGAGCCTCTTCCATATGGATATCCTGAACAGGTTCAGAAGTATCCACCTCAGTGATGGGTGACTGATGTGGGCTAGACAAAGGAGACTCAGGAGTACTCATCTCTCTTTGAGTAGGGGAAGAGTAGAGAAACTCATGGTACCCACTGAAACCTAAGTCTTCATCAGTATAGAATGAGAGGTTGGGAATGGGTTGGTATAAGTCTAAAGGCTGGGGATAGTAACTGTCCCCTGAAGGTTGTTCACTTGAGTGTTGAGACTCGGAGTGAAGGCTTAAGGCAGTTGGGCTTGTGACCTCATCAGGGTGAACATGAGGAACCTCATCCCTGATTGTTGAAGAGATGGGGGTGGTTTGCTCCTCAGGGGAAGTGGGAGCTCTAGTGTCCACTTCCTCCTGTATGGGTGAGTATATAGGGGCCTGTATAGGCTCAATAGCTTGAGCAGGGGTTCGTTTGGATTTTCTTTGGTCGGTGAGGGTGACTTGTGGCCTTTTTGGTGGTTGAGATGTAGAAGGTGTGGGTTCAACACTAGCTTGTGTTGCTAGGTTGTCACCTTGAGTAATGAGCTCTAACATTTTTGGGACAAGGGCTGTTTCTACCTCTGAGAAGCCTACAGTTGGCTTCTTTATAATTTTAAAGATGTCGGGCTTCATCTGTCCCAATTTAAGAATATTATTTGTTTCCCTTAGCTGTGAGCCCAATTCACAATTGAGAATGTGTTGAACATATCTAGAAAACATATAATACTCTAAGGAGTCCAAGTTAGCAAGCAAATTTGTATAAACAAACTGAGAGTACCTAAACTTGACCCCTTGAACCATTCCATTTACTATGAAGAAGAGATCCTCGGGAATCTGGTCCCACCCTCCATGCTTGTTTGACAAGCTGTGGATAACCACATGAAGCAAGTATTTTCACTGGGATGAGACCTTCCCTTTCCTGAAGGTCTTTACAGAGAAATCTCTCTCATAGCCCATCTGCTCAAAGGAATGATTTACAGCTTCCTTTGGAAAAGACAACTCACCTTCTTCATCATCCAGCTGCAAGTGAGTGTTGATGATGGCCGGAGTGATGAAGATTGTCCTCCCTTGCACTATGGCAGACAGTGCCTTCTCCCCATCCATAATGACCTCTTGGCAGGTCTTCTAAAATTCAAGCAGATGATCCTCATAGAGAGTAGGATCAATGGTTAGGGAGGTGAAGTAGTTTGATAGAGCTAAGAAACGGCAAATCTCTGAGAAACTTTCATCTTTCTTAGAGCTTAACAGAGCAACTTGGTTATGTTGCCTGTGAAGTTGCATGGAGAAATCCGGGTTGTTTCTGAGGTTTAGGTTGGCCATTTTAGAAGCTTAAGGATGAATAAAGATGAAGAAAAAAGGCGGTTTGGGAAAATTTAGGTTTAAGGAATAGTGTAATTGAGGAAGATAGTGAAAGAGGGGGGAACCGTTGGGGATTTATGTGAAAAGAATTTGAGACAAAGTTAATGAAAGAGGATAAACTTTGAAATCCGAATCTCGGTCCCACCTCTGAAAAGTAGTTTACGTTTGCCCAAAAAGTAGTTTTCTTGGAAGTCGAGAAATCTTCCGAAGGTTATTTGCTTCGGAAGTTCTGAAGAAAAAGCTTCCGAAGGCAAATTGGCTTCGGAAGATATTTCAAAGGTTTTTGAGAATTTTGCTTCGGAAGAGAATTTACACTCAGAGATTTTTATTCTAAGAAGAATAAATACTTCCGAAGGTGAATTTCTTTCGGAAGAAACTTGTTCTTTGAAAACATACAAAGTACTAAAGTTGATTTTAAGCTTTGGAAGATATTTCAGAAATTTCTTCCGAAGGTAAAATCACTGAAGCAATTATTTGTTTACTAAGACATAAACTTCTTCCGAAGGTAATTTTGAATCTTCCGGAAGAGATCAAGATTTTCAAAAATCTAAGAAAAGTCTTTTGAAAAGATTTTCTTCCAAAGAAAACAAGGGCTTATGAAGGTTATAAAATAGACAACTTAGGACACATAGGTTTTAGAAATAAATATGATTAAGTTTTAAGAAAATCTATTCAAAGTTAATCATCACAATGGCTGGTACAAGATATTTAAGTCTTTGCTCATCAAATGCTTTGGTGAACAGATCAGCATATTGTTCATTTGTGTTAACTATGACTAGTTTTATTAATTCCTTTTCAAAGTGATCTCTAATCAAATGATACCTTATATTAATATGCTTTGTCCTGGAGTGCTGCACAGGATTCTCTGTGATGGAGATAGCACTATTGTTGTCTATGTGGATGGGAGTCTCTTTAAAGTTGAATCCATAGTCCAACATTTGATTTTGAATTCAAAGCACTTAAGCACAGCAGCTTGCAGCAGCAATGTATTCAGCCTCAGCAGTTGATGCAGACACAAAAGATTGTTTCTTGCATTGCCAAGACACCAAGAAATTGACATCCCCCTGATGTAGACTTTGCAGTCATGTTGCAACCACCATAGTCACTATCTGTATAAGAATACAGATTAAAGTCAGAATTCTTTGGATACCAAAGGCCAAGTGATGGAGCACCTTTGAGATATCTTAAAATTCTGTGTAGTCAATTCCTTCTTCTTGAGTATATCCTTGAACAACTAGTTTTTCCTTGTTCTTGATGACAAGTCCTCTATCATCCTTCTTGTTCCTAATACCCATTTGGTTCCTATGGTATCAAGGATTTAATTCTTGAATTCAGTTCCTTGTAATACCTTTTTCATCATAAAATGTATCAAGGATTTAATTCTTGAATTCAGTTCCTTGATCACATCTTATGGTTTTGACCTTGTCATCACATTGATTCTCAATCTTTAAGATGAAATTCTATAGAATCTCAGGGGTCTCATCCTTAGTTCTAAGAAAGAAGACCCAAGTGAATCTTGTAAAATCATCTGTGATCACCAAACAATAAGAGGTCCTTCCTAGACTCATTACACTGGTGGGGCCAAAGAGATCCATATGTAATAAGTGTAGCGTATTAATGATAGAATTTTCCTTTGACTTGTGAGATACCTTGTGTTGCTTCCCTTTCAGGCATGCAACACAGTGGTCATCACTTCTAAACTCTTTCTTTGGTATTCCAGTTACCAAATCATTTTTAATTAATTTATTCATGTTTTTAAAGTTTACATGGCACATTCTTTTATGCTAGAGGAAAGATTCATCATTATTTGCTTTAGATAGAAAGCATGAAATGTCTCCTGAGGGAGATGTTTCTTGCAAGTCCATCTTGTACATGTTCCCTTTCCTGGGGGCTCTGAGCAATATATGCTCATGAGGAATGACCACCCCGGGCCTGAGAACAATGCACTCATGCTCAGTGAAGAGCATGTTATGACTCTAATCACAAAATTGGAATACACTCAGAAGATTGTACCCAAGCTCCTTGACAAAGTTTACCTTCTCAATGCTGAGCTTACCATTTGTGACCTTGCCCCTTCCAGTAATGTAACCTCCTGTATCTCCTCCAAAAGCAACTGGTCCTCCATCAATTCTTTTAAACTTTTGGAGTAGTGACCTATTACCTATCATGTGCCTGGAACAGCCACCATCAATGATCTATGCATTTCTGTTTGTCTTGAGTTGTTCCTGCACAAAAGAGATGATTAGTTACATTTGGAAACCCAAGCCTCATTGGTCTTGGGCTCATCAAAAGAAGTTGAAGACAATGCAACAGTAATTGATCCTATAGTCATGCTAGAAGGATCATTTGCTGATGTTGATGAAGAACTTTCAGTCACTTGGTCTTTCTTTGACTTCCACACCACCTTTGGAAGCTTAGACTTGACCTTCAATACCTTGGAAATTTTGATGACTTCGGAAGTTTTGATGACTGGACCTTTGGAAGATCTTGCTTTCATTGCAGCAGGCTTCAGTGCTTCGGAAGTATTCCTTTCTTCCGAGACCAAATTTTCTTCCGAAGGCAAGTTTCCACTTGTCTTCTTCTTCATTTTGGAGCTTCTGAGGGAAACAAATTTTTCTTTAGAAGCTTGCTTCTTCTTCTCCAAACTCTTAGAAGTTTCTTTCTTGATCATGTGGAGAGTACTTTTTGGATTGTAGACACAATCCTTAGCAAGATGAGAAGTACTCCCACACATAACACAATCCATTTTCTTCCTTTTAGGAGTTCTTCTTTGTGAACAAGGCTGAACTTCATCACTTTCCTTCTCCATCTTCACCTTTGCAGATGCTGTGGCAGTTCTTATGGGGTTAGAACTACCTTTGGAGCTGGATGGTTCAGGTTGTACAGCAGTGATCTGATCAGCCTTCTTCTTGATGATGGGATGATTTGGACATGAACTCGAACTCTTGTTGATGGAGTTCAAGTTTGTGTCTTCAGCCTTTACCACTTCAAATCCTATAGAGATGAAGACTTGTTTCTGTGCAGAATTGAAGGAGGCCTTGATCTTTTAAGCCTTTTTAGACTTTCTTTTGGCCTTCCTGATCAAGTTCTTTCTTCTTGACTTGGTCATCCCAACAGTTTTGCTCTCCTCAGAGGGATGGTGACCCTTGTTAGAATGCTCTTCTTCACTCTTCTCAGAGCCATTCTCCACCATCTCCTCTTCATCCTCTGCAGTCACAGGATCTATGAGGGGAAGCTCATCTTCACAAGTTCCACACCTAGGAGATCTTACAGAAAAGATTGTGTGTGGAGGAGCTATCTCACAAGATCCTAGTCCCTGCTTATTTTGATAACAAACTTTTGCATGCAAGGATGAGGATATTATGTTCTTGAAGGTGTCTTCTTTAAGAACACATTTTTTTGCCTTGGCTTTGTTGATCACAAGCTCAGCCTGGCATTCAGTTAATTTAGTAATGAGATCTTTGATCTGAGTACTGTAGTTTGTATGCTCATGTTTAAGAGTTGAAATGGTTTTCTCTAAGTCCTCTATCTTTAGTGTATAATCATTTTCAGCTCTTTTAAAATCAGCTTTTAAGATATTTAAGGACTCAAGATCAGATCTCATTTCTAAATTATAGGACCTGTATCTATTGACTTTTGCAATGCATTCAGGAGTAAAAAGATGTTCCAATTGTTGGTTTTGGTTAGAACAAGATACATAGTTTAACCATTTAAACTTTGTGAAAAATAACGCAGCGGAAATAACCTTTATAACATACTTTGTAAACTGAAAATTCGGGTTCCATCTTGATATTATAAATACACAAACAAACCCAAGAACAAAGGACCTTTTATATGTGAATAAGACTAGCTATGTAAACACAAAAAAACCGAACATTATGGACAGCCATAAAGAGGCTGCCATAAACTACCTTTCAGCTGCAAAAGTCGAAATGGATGAGGATGATATGGACCAAGAAAGAACGACCAAAGCACCAACAAGAGGTCCTCTCAAGCTTGTATACCCAAAGCCTTATAGTAAACACCTTCTTTCTAGGGAGAAGAACACCAAAAAAACTTCTAAGACCCTCTAAATCTGCTGCTTCTGGCCGAGATTTTTTAGTGGAGAGAAGAGCTTGCTTTTGTGTGTAATATGATGAATGAAAGTATAGAGACTTGCACACACTTCTAATGTGAGTTTTCAAGGCAAAGAGAATCATCCTATTGGACCATAGGGAGGCTGATTTTCAGCCTTCTAGAAGGGTTTTCCCTCCCAAACTTTTAATAAAATCACACATTAAGAAGTCATGTACACCATTTAAATTAAACCTCTTTTAATTTAAAATGACTCTCTCTTGTTTTATTATTTAATGTTACTTAAACCTATTTAAATAACAATACAAATAATAAAATTCATTAACAAATTATCCTTATAATTTGTTCCACTACAAATGCAATTGTTTAGAAAACCTATTTTCTAAATTTGGTGCGATTATTTAATTGCATGATCATATCATCAATTAAATAATTGTTTGTGTTTGCAAAGCTTGTTATTGGGTATAACCCGACTTGGATCATAACGTACTAACCGCATCAATATTCTACGTGTCTTGGGCATATAGAATCCTACAATCTCCCACTTGCACAAGATTCATAGAAAATTGATGCAAGTAGTAAATACCGCCTAACAACGGTTTACTACCCTTAATATGCATGACTTATAGCCATTCAATAACACCATCCTATTCAAGTATCCTACTTGAAATGATTTAGGTGAATTAATCATCTATCCTTTTGCTACAGATGTCATGTTAAATCTAAGGATATAGAATGATCATTCCTTGTTGATTTAACTTATCAGGCCTTAGACATCTTGCTCTCAACGAATAAGAGGAACAAATTCCATCTTGAATACATACGTTTCTCACAAACACTTCGTGTCACACCTGAACATAGCCTTATGTATTGTCCATTATTTCAGGGCAGTGAAGAACTAGCTCAAGGTATAACACTTGGTGAATATCAAAACCCAGTATGTATCTCAGGTCTGAGGATACCAAATGATATTCGCCTTTACTCAAATTTACTTATGATCAATCTAGAAGATTCCATGTAGTAAAATTTGAAATGCGGGTCAGTCTAATATTTGTATCCCACAAATATCTATGAACTTTGGCAGCAACCATTTGCTCTATATTCATTCCTTATGAATATCCACCAATCCAAATTCATAATAATCTTACCCTCATACTTGTCCCCACAAGTATGAACGACTACGGACATTTAGAGTATACAATTTACCCATGGATTAAACATGCTAAATTGGAACATTTATTGATATATTATAACCAAATAATTTTATTCAAGTAGTAAGGGAGTTCCAAATATCCAAATACAAAATCACAGATTAAATCCAATCACTAGAATATCGAAGTCCCATGGCACAGGTATGACCTTCATGCTTTGCCTTTTCTAGGAGCTTCGTAAGAGGATCCGCGATATTTTGATCTGTGTGAACTTTGCGAATACATATCTTTCCTTTCTCAACTTCATCACGTATGTAGTTGAATCTCCGCTCAATGTGCCTAGTCTTTTGATGAGCACGAGGTTCCTTGATTTGAGCAATCGCACCCTCGTTATCACAAAAGATCTCTAGGGGGTACTGAATGGAAGGGACAACCCCTAGATCGGCAATGAATTTCTTCAACCATGCAGCTTCTTGAGCTGCCAATGAGGCGGCGACGTATTCTGATTCTGTAGTTGATAAAGCCACCACATCCTGTTTAGAGCTCTTCCAAGAGACAGCTCCCCCATTCAGAATGAAAATGTATCCAGATTGTGATCGTGAATCATCACGATCGGTTTGGAAACTCGCATCCGTGTAACCTTTTACAACGAGTTCCTCATCACCAGATCCATAGATTAGAAACATATCTTTAGTCCTCCTTAGGTACTTAAGTATGTTCTTAACAACCATCCAATGACTGCTTCCAGGATTTTGCTGGTATCGGCTTGTCATGCTTAAGGCATATGAAACGCCCGCCCGAGTGCATATCATTGCATACATGATAGATCCAATAGTAGATGCGTATGGGATTCCCTTCATTTTATCTTTCTCATCCTTTGAGCTTAGACATTGAGTCGTACTCAATATCGTTCCTCTTTGAATAGGTACCGTACCTTTCTTAGAGTTCTCCATCTTGAACCTTTTCAAGATCTTATCAATGTATGCACTTTGATTTAAACCAATCAACCGCCTTGATCTGTCCCTATAGATCTTTATTCATAGAATATAGGCGGCTTCACCAAGATCCTTGATGGAAAAACAACTCCCAAGCTAGGTTTTTACACCTTCCAAGTTTGGAATGTCATTTCCAAAAAGTAGTATGTCATCAACATACAATACTAGGAAAGTGATGATGCTCCCACTAGCTTTCTTATATACACAAGCTTCATCAGCGTTCATGATGAATCCATCCAAATTTAATTACTTCTTCATCAAAACGGTGATTCCAACTTCTCAATGCTTGTTTCAATCTATAGATTGATTTTTTTTTAACTTGCATACTTTGTTAGGATGTTTTGGATCAACAAAATCTTTAGGCTGAACCATATAGACATCTTCCTCAAGATATCCATTTAGGAAAGCCGTTTTGACATCCATTTGCCAAATCTCATAATCATAATGAGCAGCTATGGCAAACAATATCCTAATAGATTTTAGCATTGCAACAGGTGAGAAAGTTTCATCATAATCAACCCCTTAAGTTTGAGTGAAACCCTTTGCTACAAGTCTTGCTTTATAAGTATCCAGGTTTCCATGCATATCGGTTTTCCTTTTGAAAACCCACATACATCCAATTACTTTGGTGTTAAGAGGTGGTATAACCAAGTCCCATACTTGATTGTGATTGGTTCATCAGAATCTATCACATAGCATCCATCAGTGAAAAATCCATATCTTTCAGGTGGATTACTAGTTCTACCAGATCTGCGAACGTTTTCTGTGTATCGATCAACTATTTGATCACTTTCAACATCCTCATGTTGAGTGCTAGTGTCAACCAAACGTGTATCGAGTTGCGGTTCTTGATCCTCTTCAAGATCCACAGTTCTACTACCAGTTCCTTCCATAAGGAATTTGGTTTCCAAGAACTCACCCTTTTTGGCAACAAACTCCTTTTGTTGTATTGGATCATAGAAATAATATCCCACAGAATCTCTTGGATATCCAATAAAGATACACTTAGTGGAGCGGCTTTCTAACTTGTTCGAGGTGGGAGTCTTCACATAAGCCGCACACCCCCACACCCTCAAATATGAAAATGATGGAACCCTTCCATTCCATATTTCATAAGGTGTCCTTTCCACTTTCTTGGTTGGGGCCATATTCAAAATACGGGCCGCATAGAGCAGAGCAAAACCCCAAAATGATAGAGGTAATGAGCTTCTAGCCATCATAGATCGAACCATATCCAATAGAGTTCGATTTCTCCGCTCGGACATGCCATTATGTTGTGGTCTTCCTGGTGGAGATAGTTGTGAGACAATCCCACAACTTCTAAGATGGTCCCTAAAAGCATCATTCAGGTATTCACCACCTCTATCGGTGCGGAGAATTTTAATTGACTTATTGAGTTGATTCTGTACTTCATTTTGAAAGATCTTGAACATTTCAAAAGCTTCATCTTTGTGTCTTAACAAGTACACATACCCATATCGACTATAGTCGTCAGTAAAGGTAATGAAGTATCTTTCATTGTACCTTGTCATAGTTTTAAAAGGACCACATACATCCGAATGTATGATACCTAATAAATCCTTTGCACTTTCGGCTTTGCCACTAAAAGGTGCCTTGGTCATTTTACCTTGTAAACAAGACTCACATACATCAAATGAATCACATTCATTTGTTTTTAAAAGACCATTCTTTTGTAATGTTTGTATTCTTTTCTTTTTTATATGACCAAGACGGCAATGCCAAAGATAAGTATTACTCAAATCCGATTTGAGTTTCTTGGTACTAGTTTGGTACAATAAGCTATCATTCAATGTATTTTCACGAACAAATTCATAGATACCATTGATGGGAATATCTTTAAAGTAAAACATGTCATTCAAAGTAACATGGAATTCATTTCCAATAAATGATAATACATATCCAAAATGTTTTAATAGGGCTACGGAAATAATGTTCCTAGTCAAACTAGGAGCATACAAAACATTGCACAAAATTACTTCCAAACCATTTGGAAGTTTCAAGATGTAGTCACCACAGGCTTCAACTTGAACTTTAGCCCCATTGCCCATATAGAGGCTAACATCCCTTTTGTTGAAGTTGCTACTTCTTTTGAACCCTTGCAACAAATTGCAAATGTGAGTTCCACATCCGGTATCTAATACCCATGTGTTAGAGGATATTAAGTTTAAATCAATATGGATCATGTATATAGTACCTGAGGTCTGCCCGGCATCCCTCTTTGCTTTCAACTCTTGGAGATGGACGGGACAATTTCTTGCCCAGTGTCCAATCTCCCCACACTTGAAGCATGGGTCATTAGAAGCAACCTTTTGCCTCTTCTCCTGTGCTTTGGGTGGCACCCTTGCCACCCCTTTCCCTTTTCCCATTACGGGTCCCTTACCCTTGGCAACCTTTTCCTTGGGTGTGGGATGAGGCCTTTTCTTGTTCCCACCTTCATGGATGGTGAGAACGGGTAAAACCTTTTTACCCATGGCCGCCTCGGCCGTTTTGAGCATAGAGTGAAGCTCATCAATGCTTTTGTCCCAAGCATTCATGTTGTAGTTCAACACGAACGTCTCAAACCTTTTGGTAAGGCCATTGAGGATCAAATCCGTGGCCAATTCCTTTGAGACGAGATAGTTTAGCCTTTCGAGGCGGTCAATGTGACTTTTCATCTTAAGTACATAAGATGAAACTGATTGGTTGTCGTCCATACGACATGCATGGAGCGCTCGAACCGTTTCGAAGCGCCCAACCCTCGCTTGTTGTTGGAACGTTTCCTTCAGTTGGGTTATCATGTCATAAGCTCCGTGATGCTCATACTCCTTCTGGAGATCCGGAGTCATGCTTGCCAACATAAGGCAAGACACCTGGACAGAGTCCTCAGTGTACTTTATCCAATCATTATAGGCCTCCTCATCATCCTCACTAGGTTGATCGGGGACAGGGTCGTCTAAAACATATGATCGTTTCTCTTGCTTGAGAACGATTCTCAAGTTTCGATACCAATCGATAAAATTGTTATGCTTTAGACGTTCCTTTTGGAGAATCGCTCGTAAAGATTGGGCGGACGTGGATGAATTATCATGATTATCATAATTACTGGTGGCCATCTACAAAATTTAACAAAGATCAATTTTAGTATTTTCGATATTGTTATTTTAATAATTAATACCTTTTAAGGTCATTTTCATATTAAAACCTAGAACCCAACATTACATTTAAATAGTGGTTAGGTGACCTTTATCCCACGATTTAAATTAATAAGGTGGTCAACGATTGACGATTGCAACCATTTGCAACTTCTAGAGGCATGGGATCGACTTGAAACATCATATGTAAAGTCGGCATGTTAATCCCATCAACACCATTTGGAAACCATATCGTAGGTGATCCATTGGACATGGTTTGCAAATCAAGACACCCTACTTACACACACGTGTGAGTTTGCCAAAATAAGCGGTTAGGTGACCTTTATCCCACGAATATGGCATTCTTACCTCAAGTCACAAGTTCCCTCAAAATGGTTAGGTGACCTTTATCCCACTAAGAGTTCCCGAGTGATTCAAGTGTTGTGTAAAAGGACGGTGTTGATCTCATTTTTAAAATATTTAGAGATTTCATAATTCTAGTTTAGAAAATTCTATGTATTCATATTTGCATGCTTTCAAATACAAGATACCCTATGGTACATTGATTAAAACCCCTTTTAATCTTTGAAATCATTGAACAATTTTAATAACATTTTATTACCTTTTAATGATTAAAGCCTATTTAGATAGTTTGTTATGATCATTGAAAGGATTGTTAAGCAAACATCATATATAAACAATCATCCATAATACCATAACCAAACAACCATGAATCAACCAAATATTAGTGCATAACCATAGCATCTAAAGTGGCCACACTTGTTTGCCATCACAAGTGTGGACCAAAGGACACTCCTAAGGGACAAAACACAACACAAAAGCTTCCATGAACCTCCCACTTGAAACCGCATCCAAATGCTCCATGTTTCTTGTGTCTTTCCTTTGTGCTTCTAACACGTACATCTTCATATTACAAGATATTATATCCTAATACAAGATTTCTAGTAAAATAAAAAGTACCTAATCTATTTATTACAGCCCAATAATAAATAAATTACACTTTAAAACAAGCACAAATAAAAGATTATACAACCCAATTGAATGAATAAATACAACCATAATAAACATCCAAATAACACAAGGTCAAGGGCTAGGTTATACACCATAATAAACAATGATCATATCATCCAAACCAACAATGAATCCCCACCTAAAACCCACGAAATTTCAGCCAACACAAACTGAAATTTCGGGTTTTGTCTTGTCCAAACAAACAACAAATACAACATACATGTCTTTCAAAGTTTAATCACAAGCATGTGTGATATAACTTTGAAAGTTTGGGGATTCATAATACATGAACATAGCAGCCCCTAAGGGGTTTAAAAAATCCCATAAAACGAATTTTTAAAGGATAAAACAAGCTAGCTATCCAAATAACCGGCTCTAGATGCCAATGTTGGATTTGGTTAGAACAAGATACATAGTTTAACCATTTAAACTTTGTGAAAAAAAACGCAGCGGAAATAACCTTTATAACATACTTTGTAAACTGAAAATTCGGGTTCCATCTTGATATTATAAAGACACAAACAAACCCAAGAACAAAGGACCTTTTATATGTGAATAAGACTAGCTATGTAAACACAAAAAAACCAAACATTATGGACAGCCATAAAGAGGCTGCCATAAACTACCTTTCAGCTGCAAAAGTCGAAATGGATGAGGATGATATGGACCAAGAAAGAACGACCAAAGCACCAACAAGAGGTCCTCTCAAGCTTGTATACCCAAAGCCTTATAGTAAACACCTTCTTGCTAGGGAGAAGAACACCCAAAAAAACTTCTAAGACCCTCTAAATCTGCTGCTTCTGGCCGAGATTTTTGAGAGGAGAGAAGAGCTTGATTTTGTGTGTAAAATGATGAATCAAAGTATAGAGACTTGCACACACTTCTAATGTGAGTTTTCAAGGCAAAGAGAATCATCCTATTGGACCATAGGGAGGCTGATTTTCAGCCTTCTAGAAGGGTTTTCCCTCCCAAACTTTTAATAAAATCACACATTAAGAAGTCATGTACACCATTTAAATTAAACCTCTTTTAATTTAAAATGACTCTCTCTTGTTTTATTATTTAATGTTACTTAAACCTATTTAAATAACAATACAAATAATAAAATTCATCAACAAATTATCCTAATAATTTGTTCCACTACAAATGCAATTGTTTAGAAAACCTATTTTCTAAATTTGGTGCGATTATTTAATTGCATGATCATATCATCAATTAAATAATTGTTTGTGTTTGCAAAGCTTGTTATTGGGTATAACCCGACTTGGATCATAACGTACTAACCGCATCAATATTCTAAGTGTCTTGGGCATATAGAATCCTACACCAATACCTTGGCTTCATCATGGTCTGCCATGAGTGCTTGGTTTGGAGATGCATCTTCTACCTGAAAGCTCCGGTCAAAGCCTCCTTCTTCAACAGCAACTGCAGCTTGCTGCTTTGGCTTCTCATTTTGGGGGGCTTTCTCAGTGTAGTTTGGTCTGGTTTGTGCTTGGCCACCATTTGTCCTTGGTGCCTTACACTGTCTTGCAAAATGTCCCATCTGGTTACAGTTGTAACACTTTACTTTGCTTTTGTCCAGCCCAAACTTTCCACTAACTGCATTGCTTGGAAACTTTCTTCCTGTCCTCTTGTAGAACTTCTTGGCTCTGTGAGTGAGAAGAGCCATCTACTGGACTATCTCCATGTACTCCAGATCATCTGGATGGATACAGTCCAAGTCTTCAAGAGTGAAGAGAAAGTTTCCTGAGGTTTCATCAGTAGAGACAAAAGCATGAGAAGAAAGTGTCTCTTGGAAAGGACTACCTTGAGTATAGCTTTCCCTTGGAGTCTCTGGGAAGGTGATGAAAGGGCCCTTTTGTGAGTTGTCAGGGAAGCATATAAGATGATGTCGTGGTTCAATACTTTCCCTTTCAACCACATGAAGGGCTGAACTCAATTGATTACTGGAGTTACCAGATGAGTTTTGCATGTTCATCTCCATCTGGTAGCCACTAAGAATACCATACAACTCTGTGAGAGTAAGAGTCTTAAGGTTCTCAGTCCTCTTGATAACAACACAATAATATGTCCATTCTCCAGGAAGAGAGGACATAAACTTCCTTACAATATCCCTGTTCTCAAGAGTTACTCCAACATCCATTAGAGTATCCACAATCTCAACATACCTGAAGTATTGTTGAGTCATGTTTTCACCTGCCTTGAAGGTGAAGTTTTCAAACTGCTGCTTCGGGAGATCATTCTTGTTCTCTTTTGCTTCAGTAGACCCCTCATACATCAGCTTCAATGCTTCCTATAGTTGCTTGGCAGTTTTGCACTTCTTGAAGCCTCTGTAGATGGAGTTTGGAAGAGCAGTTTGAAGATCTGTCATGGCTTTCTGATCAATCTCTATTCTCTTTCTATCTGCTTTAGAGTAATCAGCCACAGCCTTAGGTATCGTACCACCACCAGTAGTAGAAGTGGTGCTTGGTATGTAAGGTCCTTCAACAACAGAGTCCCACAACCTGGAGTCTTGAGACTTGATGAAGCCTTCCATTCTTGGACACCAAGTATCAAAGTCTTCAGGAGTGATCGATGGAGACTTTGTCATAGTTCCAGTTTCCATATCAGCTTTGGTTATAGCTACCATTTGAGTTTGCAGGACCGGTGAAGGGTGGTCACTTACAACACAACAACACAAAGAGGAGATTAATCAAACTTAATCAAACAGTAAACTGGATTAACCACAAGTATGATACTAAGAACACAAGTAATAAGTAAGAGACAGAACAAGAGAACACAAGAGATTGGGTTTCAAGGATGCAGTATATTGCTTTCTCAAGTTCTATTACAAGTGTTACAAAGCATGAAGTAAGATAGAAGAACATGGAATACTTCTACTACATCCTACAGCCGGCTATACTTTGAAAGCCAGCTGGATACAATTGACTAGACACAAACAAAATCAATTGTAGAGTCAAACGGCATATCTGCCTTTTGACTTGTGACTATGATATGCCATAGCTCACATCCTAATATATTACAAAAAGGATAAAGTACATAAAGTAGAAAGCATGAACTCAAGACCTCAATATACAGTTACCAAAAGCATGGACCTTTCACCAACTCATGTAAGTTGGTGACTTTACAGAGTTGCAGCGGAAAGGTGGTCTAGCTTTATGGTAAAGTACATCAGATAAAGGCATATCTCTAAAAGTCTTCGGAAGAAATCTGTCTTCATTAAGTGGCTTCGGAAGACTTTGTCTTTGAAGCTTCGGAAGACTTCACTTTTGGCTTCGGAAGATATTGGTCTTGGCTTCGGAAGATTTTACACTTAGAATATTTCTAGTGCATGGTGTAAAACTTCCGAAGCATTTCTACTTTAGTTCTTTAGTGCATGCTTGCAGAGAGACTTTGGATGTTTTGGCTGCATCAGACTTATAGGAATCCTTACAGTTTCTAATTGTAGTGCACAATTGCACATAACAGCTTTCAAGGGACATGTTGGTGGTTAAGTGATATATTCCTTAGCCAAAAGATCATGGGTTCAAATAAAATTGCTGACATGTTATCTTGAAAGTATAGTAAGTTTAGAGTAAAACGTGTGTGTTTACCGGTAAAAAAAAATTTGTAAATCCCAAATCTTTCAACTACCAGCTAGTTGTAATCTATTTCACAAGTTGTTCCAAACATTTGGCCATCCTGGCACTCAGTCAGCTTGGTTATGAGATTTTTGATTTGAGTCCTAAAATCTGTATGCTCATGTTTTAGAACTGAAATGGTTTTCTCTAAGTCCTCTATCTTTAGTTTATAATCATTTTCAGACTTTCTAAAATCAGATTCTAAAATGTTTAAGGACTCAAGAACAGATCTCATCTCCAAGTTATAGGACCTGTATCTATTAACTTTAGCAATGCATTCAGGAGTACAGAGATGTTCCAATACCTTGGCTTCATCATGATCTGCCATTAGTGCTTGGTTTGGAGAAGCATCTTCCACCTGAAAGCTCCAGTCAAAGCCTCCTTCTTCAACAGCAACAGCAGCTTGTTGCTTTGGCTTCTCATTCTGGGGGGCTTTCTCAGTGTAGTTTGGTCTGGTTTGTGCTTGGCCACCATTTGATCTGGGTGCCTTACACTCTCTAGCAAAGTGGCCCATTAAGTTACAATTGTAACACTTGACTTTGCCTTTGTCCAAGCCAAACTTTCCACTTGTTGCATTGCTAGGAAAGTTCCTTCCAGTTCTCTTGTAGAACTTCTTGGCTCTATGAGTGAGAGGAGCCATCTGCTGGACTATTTCCATGTATTCCAGATCATCTGGATGGATACAATCCAGGTCTTCAAGAGTGAAAAGAGAGTTGCCACAACTTTCATCAGTAGACACAAAAGCTTGAGAAGAGCTTGTCTCTTGGAATGGGCTTCCTTGAGTGTAGTTCTCCCTGGGTATCTCTGGGAAGGTGATGAAAGGACCCTTTGGTGAATTGTCGGGGTAGCATATGAGATGATGTTGGGGTTCTATGCTATCCCTTTCAACCACGTGCAGGGCTGAACCCAATTGATTGTTGGAGTTGCCAGATGAACCTTGCATGTTCATCTCCATCTGGTAGCCACTGAGTCCCATATAACTCTGTTAGAGTAAGAGTTTTGAGATTTTCAGTCCTCTTGATCACCACACAATATTGTGTCCATTACCTAGAAAGTGAGGACATGAACTTCCTTACAATGTCTCTATTCTCAAGAGGAACTCCTCCATCCACAAGGGTATCCACTATCTCAACATACCTGAAGTATTGCTGAGTCATGGTTTCACCTGTTTTGAAGGTGAAGTTTTCAAACTACTGCTTCAGGAGATCCTTCTTGTTCTCCTTGGCTTCAGAGGAGCCTTCATACATCAGTTTTATTGCATCCCACAACTGTTTAGCTGTTTTGCACTTCTTGAAACCTCTGTATACAGAGTTTGGAAGGGTAGTTTGAAGGGCTGTCATGGCTTTTCTGTCAATCTCTACTCTCTTCCTATCTTCATCAGAGTAGTTAGCCACATCTTTGGGGATCATACCAGTACCAGTAGCAGAAGAAGTGCTGGGTATGAAAGGTCCATTTTCAACAGACTCCCACATTCTTGAGTCTAAAGACCTGATGAAACCTTCCATTCTCATGCATCAGGTATCAAAGTCATCAAGGGTGATCAGTGGGGACTTGTTCATGGTTCCAGTTTTCATATCAGTCTTGGAAATGGCTGCCATTTGAAAAGTTTAATATTTGTGTGTGAGAGGGATCTTAAGATGGTGAGATCTTATATCAAGAGCCTGAAATGCTCTGATACCAATTGCAGGACCGGTGAAGGGTGGTCACTTACAACACAACAACACAAAGAGGAGATTAACAAAACTTAATCAAACAGCAAACTGGATTAACCACAAGTATGATACTAAGAACACAAGTAATAAGTAAGAGACAGAACAAGAGAACACAAGAGATTGGGTTTCAAGGATGCAGTATATTGCTTTCTCAAGTTCTATTACAAGTGTTACAAAGCATGAAGAAAGATACAAGAACATGGAATACTTATACTACAACCTACAGCCGACTATACTTTGAAAGCCAGCTGGATACAATTGACTAGACACAAACAAAATCAATTGTAGAGTCAAAAGGCATATTTGCCTTTTGACTTGTGACTATGACATAACATAGCTCACATACTAATATATTACAAAAAGGATAAAAGTACATAAAGTAGAAAGCATGGACTCAAGACCTCAATGTACAGTTACTAAAAGCATGGACCTTTCACCAACTCATGTAAGTTTGTGACTTTACAGAGTTGCAGCGGAAAGGTGGTCCACCTTTATGTTAAAGTACATCGGATAAAGGCATATCTTTAAAAGTCTTCGGAAGAAATCTGTCTTCACTAAGTGGCTTCGGAAGACTTTGTCTTTGAAGCTTTGGAAGACTTCACTTTTGGCTTCGGAAGATATTGGTTTTGGCTTCGGAAGATTTTACACTTAGAATATTTCTAGTGCATGGTGTAAAACTTCCGAAGCATTTCTACTTCAGTTCTTTAGTGCATGCTTGCAGATAGACTTTGGATGTTTTTGACTGTATCAGACTTATATGAATCCTTATAGAGTTGTTAAGTATTTTGTGTGTGTGAGGGATCTTAAGATGGTGAGATCTTATATCAAGGGCCTGAAAAGCTCTGATACCAAATACAGGACCGGTGAAGGGTATGCACTTACAACACAACAACACAATGAGGAAAGTTTGCTTAGAACACTTAACAGATCAAATAGGGAACTAGTTAACTTGTTAATGAAAGATGCTAAGAACACAAGTAAATATAAGACAGAACAAGATTGCAAACAACACAAGTGTTTGGGTTTCAAGAATGCTGTATATTGCTTCTCAAGTTCTATTACAAGTTACAAAGCATTGATATAAAGTTACAAGTACTTGAGATACTTTATACTACATCCTACAGCCGGCCATACTTTGAAGGCCAGCTGGATACAATTGACTAGACAACTATAAAATCAAATGTAGAGTCAAAAAGCAGATCTGCCTTTTGACTTGTGACTATGACATGTCATATCTCACATCCTAATATATTACAAAAAGAATAAAAGTATATAAAATAGAAAGCATGGACTCAAGACCTCAATGTACAGTTTCCAAAAGCATGACGGAAAGGTGGTCAAGCTTTATGATAAAGTACATCAGATAAATGCATATCTCTAAAAGTCTTCGGAAGATAATCTGTCTTCACTTTTTGGCTTCGGAAGACCTTATCTTTGAAGTTTCGGAAGACTTCACTTTTGGCTTCTGAAGATGTTGGTCTTGGCTTCGGAAGATTTTACACTTAGAATATTTCTAGTGCATGGTGTAAAACTTCCGAAGCATTTCTATTTTTGTTCTTTAGTGCATGCATGCAGAGAGACTTTGGATGTTTTGGCTGCATCAGACTTATAGGAATCCTTATAGTTTCTAATTGTAGTGCACAATTGCACAAAATAGCTTTCAAGGGACATGTTGGTGGTTAAGTGATATATTCCTTAGCCAAAAGATCATGGGTTCAAATAAAATTGCTGACATGTTATCTTGAAAGTATAGTAAGTTTAGAGTAAAACGTGTGTGTTTACCGGTAAAAAAAATTTGTAAATCCCAAATCTTTCAACTACCAGCTAGTTGTAATCTATTTCACAAAGTTGTTCCAAACATTTGGCCATCCCATATTGCTTATTATTTGCAGCTTTTGTCTATGTAATATTTGATTCATAGTGTTGGACAGTACAAATTATCTTTATAATTTTTCATTAGGTATATGATCTCATGCCCGAAAGGCTCACATATTCTTGCGACCACTCATCTTAACATAGTTTACGTGGTCCACCTCTAGAACATGCTTTTAATCTAGCTATGTTAAATACTAAATAAATATACCTGGTTCTAAGATTACGTGTTTAGAGGATGAAATCATGAGACTAGAAAACTGATGATTTGCAAAAAAGTCTTATTGGTGAAGAATTGACTTAATATGTTTCTCTAATTAAACAATCAACCATAAACATGCATTAATAAACATTTTAGCTTTTATTCGTCTCTGATGTTCGCCTGATATTACTGTTTCCATGTGAACACGAATATTCAGTTTGTGACTTTTTGCACAACTATCCTTATTTTGGGGTTTTTTATATAATTTAATGGGTATGTTTAACCGTGACATTTGAAAATCTAGTTTTTATATTCATTAATTAGACTGGTCAATCTTGAGCTAAAGATTAGGTTGGTAAAGAAATAAAAAAATATAAGGTTTCACCAACTAACTCAAACTTGGTAAAACTAATAATTTAGAAGTTTAACTGGAACAATAAGTTTGAGGTGATAGGGGTTGACAAATGAGTGTGAAATAAATAAAGAATTATATATAAATCTTAAAGTATTGTAACACGTAAAGATAATTTCTAAACTTCAAATAAAAAAAATATTTGATTATCGGTGATGTAGTTTTGGTTGCATGTCGATCATGCTATAAAGGCTGGCAATAAATAAGCAGTGCGGCCGGGATTCCAAAAGAATCGTAAGAACACGAACAAGGTTTTATTTGTGTTTATTAATTAAAAATGAATTTGTTCATAAGCTTTTACAAACATTTAATGAATAAGATTTTTTGTTTGTGAACCGTTAAGAAAATAAAAGTGTTTTTTAACCGTTCACAAACACTAACTGCAAGTAAACAAACACAAATGAAGGAAACTAACACTAACACCAACAAATGTTAATAAATAGAAATGACACAAAAAAAAATCATGAAAACAAATAAATACAAATGGTCATATATTAATCTATCAATACTAATAAAAAAAGTTTTTTTTATCACATGTCTTTCACCTAACTCATTTTTTTGTCACATGTCATTCTTATACACATTCTCATATAATTTTTCCTACAAAAGGGTATCATTGTAATTTAAATACTTAAACTAATTTCTCTCTCTTTTTAAAAATTAATTTTATTTATTACTACATTTCTCTTTCTTATTTAACTTTTTTAAAATCAAGCTGTCTTTTTAAAAATAGATATTATTAAGAAAATTCAAAATTACTTCTTTTTACTAAAATGGAAATAATAAAAATAAAACTTTTATATAATATGAAATTTTCTAAACACTAAATCTTTTGAAACAAAATATTTTAAAAAAGTTATTTTTAAAAAAACTTATAAAAGGTGAATTTTTAAAAACAATCTTATTAAAACAACCATAATAATTACAAACCAAAGTTTTTTTTAATGAATAATAAATGTATACATAAGATTACTCATTTCTCTGTATTATTAATAATAATATTAAATACTAATAAGATTACTCATACTATTTTTAAATTAAAAATATATATAATTTAATACATTAAAAACTTATTTTTTATGTACAACACACTTTTTATAATTAAAGTTTTATAAAATACAGAATACAATGAACTTTTTTATAAAAAATCATTTTTCTTAAAACAAAATATTTAAAAGCCATAGTTTTTATAAAAAAATCATTTCTCTTAAAACAAAATATTTAAAAACCAAAGTTTTTTAATAAACAATAAATTTATACATACGATTATTCATTTCTCTGTATTATTAATAATATTATTAAATACTAATAAGATTACTTACATCATCTTTAAATTAAAAATGTATATAATTTAATACATAAAATTTTATTTTTTATGTAAAACACACTTTTTATAATTAAAGTTTTATAAAATACAGAATACAACGAATTTTTTATAGAAAGTCATTTTTCTTAAAACAAAATATTTAAAAACCATAGTTTTTTTACAAAAAACTTGATGTTTATTTACTTAAAGTAGCTACTTATATGTAATTATAATTATAATTTATCTTCAAGCATGGTTTTATATTTCATAAATTAAAGATTTTTAAATAATAGGGTCATGGCCGTGGCGTTGGGCAGAAAGTCAATGATTTCGACGAGGCCCTTAGTTTTATTACTAATTATTTAGTATTTTATTTATTCATCCCGTGTGATACACGTGATACTAACCTAATCTTAGAATAACATGTGCTTTTTTCATTACAAATATATGTTGAATCCACCAAAAGATAAATAAGTACTTAAAATAATTATTCGAACATACTTGGCTATGATAAATATAACCAATACAAAAGTTATAAAGTTTGTTAAATTTCACACTAATCAAAATTGAAGTGGTCAACTACAGAATGTTGTTGGAGGTGCATAGTACAATAAACTTAAATCCATTAAAACAAAAATAATATATAAGAACAATTATGTGAACGAACATTAGCGAACATATTATTGAATGTTTACCAATATAAATGCATGCATATACCGCCTTTATTAATGTTTCTTAGTTTAACTAAAAGAACAAAAGTCTCTTGTTTGTTCAATTATTTATTAAATGAACGAACACAAACGAACTTTCTGCCGAACAGTTCACAAACTGTCTCTAAACATCCGTTTTACATAAAGTTCTATCGTCTTGTCATCGAGTTCACGGACCAACTTGTGATTTGAGTCCAGGTGCTTATAATTTTTCGAAAAATTGAATTATTAATACTTAATATTTACTATAACAATATATATATATATATATATATATATATATATATATATATATATATATATATATATATATATATATATATATATATATATATATATATATATATATATATATATATATATATATATATATATATATATATATATATATATATATATATATATATTACTACGTAGACAAGACTCGTCCGTTTTTTATACAATGAACCCTAGCAATCTTGTAATCATATCACATTATTATTATAACCCTTGTATGGTGCCATAATTCTTGCAAGTTATCACCGAGTCTGACTTTTTGGCCATGTATTTTCTCTTAAAAAATGTCAACATGTTTATAGTAGGCTTCCCTACGCACTATAAATCAACCCTGGATTTTTAACAATTAAGTACTCACACTCTCAAGCCATATACTAATACCCTCTCTAAATAACATGAGCAAGTTTTATCATCTTCTTAAGTTTAGGAGATCCAAAGGCCTCCCAATCTCAAATAAAATATGTGGTTCCGTAACATTAGGACACCACCTAGGTCTAATACACCACCCACAACAACCAGCGCCGTTGCATCCAACTAGGGTAACGTGTGATACTACAGTTGGTTCTGTTAACGTTACCATAAACAAACAAACCAACATATCAAGTAAATCACATGTTATCTCAAAGCTATGGGCAAGGTCTTGGAAGGAATGGGTTAAGGGTAAACCTTACCTCTATCCCCGGGGATTTGGTTGTGTCTCTATATACGGACGACATAATAATCAACACAATGCTCATTTCTCTACCTTACACAAATTACAACTCCCCGACCATGAATTAGGGGACTACCAAGTGTCGGTAAAGGATAGAGATGTCATTCGCGCAGCTCATGAGCCGAAGATAGAATACTGGCTCCCCCAGTCCAACCTGGACCTACTCTTGCCGCCGCTTGATGTTGGAGTTTTCTTTTGCTACCAAAAGAAGGAAGGCGCTTCGATGTCACCGCAAACTGCTGTGAAGACCATCAAGAACTCTTTGCGTGGGGCTTTATCGGCATTTTACCCGCTTGCGGGGGAGATAGTACCCAACAGTCAAGGGGAGCCAGAAGTTTGGTGCAACAACAATGGGGTGGAGTTTATACATGCTCATGCTGACATTGACCTGAAAAGTATAGATTTTCACTATCCTGATCAAACTGTCAAAGGAAAGTTGGTCCCTCAGATACGTCGTGGTGTGCTTTCCGTTCAGGTAAAACTTAACTACTCCATCTCGACTAATGTTCCTATTATACGGTTTAATGCACATGATGGAAACCTACTTTACTAAACTAGTAATATGTAGTATAAGCGATCTTAATACATTATAATGTATCATGGTTGCAAAAGTCGATAGGTGTTGGTCGGTTGACTAGCTTTATAACCTACGTGTTGCAGCGTGTTTACGGATTTCATTACACGCATTGTGACGGAAGTATTAACACACTATCAAAAGATTTATAAAACTTATTAATATGTCTCGCATGTTGAGACTTAAACATGACTAAACATTAAAATAACAAATTCGTTAAAAACGTTCTAAAAAAACTAAAATTATTTTAAAAATCACATAAAAAGCAATTTAAAAAAGAATAAAAAATAAGTGAAAAAAACTGAAAGAAAAACACCCCAAGAAAAGACAATTGCAATACTCAAAACCACAACCTCAAGTTTAAATACAAGAGCTATGACTAGGCCAACTCAACCACTTTACATTACTAAATGAGTATTAGTTAATATAATAAATAATTATATAATTAACATACATGCATAATATTTATGATAAGATAACTAAATATTATCTATTTACCTTTAACATAAGATAACCAAATATTATCTATTTATTATTCAAATTAAAAAAAATCATGTGGTAGAGCAACAAAACACTTGTGTGGCCAAATTAGAAGAATTAAAAGTAAATTTTTATTGACTCACATTAAGTTTTATACGTTATGTGGCAGTGACGATCATATGAAATTGTTGTGCCTCTGTTTTCATCAAAACATAAAATATGGCATGTTGAAACATTGATAGTAATAAACACATTGGAATGACCGGACTGAAAAATTTATAAAAGAAACATATTTAGTAAAGAGTTGTAGGAAAACAAAAAGAAATAAAAAAACAAAATAAGAACCATGAAACAACTTTGATGGCTAGTACTATATATATGTGTTCTGATAAATTATATATTATTTACATACAATTGTGTTTATATCGAATAATAAATATAAATTAAGCATATATTCACAATATATTTGAAATTTTATAAAAAACATATTTCAAAATTTATGAGAAAATAAAAAAAAAGTTTATATGTGGGTTCCATGTCAAATTCTAATTTGACGAAAACAATAAAAAAGAAATATTGAAGAGTATAGAATATAGATGGTTCATGGTAGGTCCACTTAATGTTAAAAGTTTACCTGCCTTACATGATGTGAATAATAAACCTTAATTGCTATCATATATAATAATCAAAGTTGATTACGTGAATGGTCTTTGTGGCAAGTCACATCCTCAAATTTAGTACTCGATTATCATTTATAAAAGTTTTTACACCAGGTATATTAATTTATAACACATTTATCATTGGTTCTAGCCTTTCTTTTCTTTTGAATGGTATCATTAATTGGTTCTAACTGAAATTAGTTTTTGGGGTTTAAATAATATTATCCTTACTATAGAAAAATAAATCAAAATCAAAATTAAGTATATAATAAAAAATTAAAAAAAAAAAGATATTTCTTTGTCTTCTTCCCCTCTTCTGTTTCTCTTAACTTAACATCAACACCACAACCATAGAACTCCAACCATGCTAGTTATTATCAGATCGCACTACCACCACCAACCTTTCCTCTAGGCTAAATGGTGAACAAATCCTTGACTGAGGGCAACCATTGATTTCACAATGAATAATTTAGGTGACAACTTCAAACTATGCTTTTATCGTTACCGCTTAATAACCATGGGCTTCACAAGAAAACCTCCATTTTGTGTGTGAATGGCAACAATTTTCTTGTTAGTGTGACTCAAGAACTAATATACAGAACTTGACTTTGATTTGAAAGATGAAGAAGATGACGTTGGTAGAGACAGAGGTTAGTTGGAACTCAGGTAGTTTAGCATGCAATTAAGGTGTCATCGATGGACATGTACGTGGTGTTACATGCATTAGGGCAGACAACACGAATAGCTTTTGGTTAACTATAATTTTTTTTTTTTTAAATAAAACCCACACTTGAGAAGGTGGTAGTGGATCAGTGGTGATGTTAAAAGATGGTGTTTGGCGGGGGTGTTGGTGGTGGATGGTGGGTGATGGGTGGTGGTGGTGGTGGCATGTGGGATGAGAAGATGAAAGTAGTGGGTTTAGGGTTCTATTATTATAAAAAAGTATAGAAAGTGTGATAATAAATTATATTTTAATTTTTAAACAAGAAATGATCCTGCATGCGATGCGCGGTTAAATGCACCATGAAATTGAATACGAAAACCCAAATACAAAAAACATACTAACGGCTATCACTTCGACTTTGAACTCAAAGACATCAATCAAACGAAAAAAAGAAATAACGTCAACATACCAAAATAAACTTAACAAACGTCTCGAATTAACACAAGTTTTCACATATTTTATGATGCAATTTATATAAAAAGTATTAAGAATAATTTGTAATTACTAAAATAACTTGAAAATCAAAAAGGACCAAATATAAAACCACAAAACTTTTTATGGCTAAACACAAAAACCAAAAAATCCATGTAGCCAACATTTTGCTATTATATTAATAAAGAATATTTTTAATATTATTTTCAGGAAAAGAAAGAGTCAAATGATCATTTTACACCCTATTGACAAAAGTAGCTAACCTCTATATTATGTAGAGACAAAAGTATTATAAAATAGTATACTTAGTGTAAAAATTTATAACAAAAATACTTAAAGATTGAACTTGAAAATGTGTTTTTTCAACGGAAGTATCTGCCTAATTAAAATTATATGTCAATTTTATCTTTTTAAGTGTATATTTAATCAAGAAAGTTACTAACAAAGGACAAGGAGAAAACATAATAACGGTTTGTTTAAGAAAAATCAAATCTTGACGAAATTAAGAAATCTTATAATATAGTTCTTTGGATAATGCGACTTCGTTATTAGAACAAAAATATTATAAACAACACAATGTTGCATGTGTTTGATATATCTACTGACAAATAGAATTAGTTCGACATAAGACCTAGATATTTCTTATTCGCATTTTTCATTAAATTTGACTTGTATTTTGGTTTTACATTTTTCACTTTTATTTTGTTATGGTATTTTTTATTTTTTATTTTTTTATCATTTTGTGCAATTAAATAGTTCTAAGTAATTGTCGTTTTCTTTTTTCTTTTGATATACCATGGAAGAATTTCAATAGAGGTTATCATAATTCTTAGAAATAGCTTTTCACATAAACATCACACAAGATTTTTTTTTAATTATCTCGGTGTTTTTTCGTTTGAAGGGTGTCGTCTCATTTTTCGCAGGTTTTGCTGGGTTACTTCTACTTTCCTTCTAACGGTCAAATGAGGCAACATAATTATCACCGGAACCAGATGAATATTCACTAGGTTGAGCACTTGTTCTTGAAGTGGGTGGTGAGTGGTGTTCACACCCACAGTTGGAAAATCCCCACCTTCTCTATTACCCACTTCGTGCCATCTAAGTATGAAAATTTGAAAACTCAAAAATCGCCATATCTATTACTATTATTTTTTATATTAATTAGTAAATTCGATGTCCCTTCTTTTTTAACTCTTTCTTAATTTATTTATTTTGTAACTAATGGCTTTTTCCCATCCTTTTAAACTTTTTTGATATATATTCTGTAATCAAACTTTTATTATTTGTATAAGAAAATCATCATATCTTTTCAACTATTTAGAAAAGAATAAATTTTCCTATCTTTACCATATTTCGAAAATAAAACTTATTATTTTTATTTCATTAGCAAACATACAATTAATTATCTTTTAACATTTTTGTATTTTCAAATACACTAGGGTTAGGTAAAAGATGTGTGAGTTTATGTAAGAAATTTGTTGGGTGTTCGAACTTTGCGAACTCCCTCCGGCCGGTTTAATCATTTTATTCCATTTTTATTATTTTTATCAAATTAATTTTATTTTGATGTTTTTTCAATTCTATCTTGATTCTCTTAGAAATCTTTATTTTTTTTGGGTTCTTTTGCTATTAAGTTAAAGTTTGTTCTTTGAGTTTTTGTTTTTCAACAAAACTTCAGTTAATACGTTTCTATTTAATTAATGTTTCGTAGTGAATTTTATAACGGTTTTATTTTTATTATATAAAGAAGCAACACATTTGTTTGCATCCCACTTTTATTTCTGTCAGTCTTGAATATTATCAAGGCTTAACCGTAACATGTGACAAATTGACGTCCTCTTGTTTATGAATGTTTAAACACTTCTTTTTTCATGGTTCAACGTTGTCGTCGCTATAAGTCACTGGTTTCAATTAATAGTTTGCTAATCTTTTCAAATTACTATTTATCTTTCACATTAATCATTTGTTTATATTAATATAATACTAATTATCAACTTATTTATTTATTATGATTGTACATTACCCTATAAAGTCATACTCTAAATTCCCATCTGATCAACTAATTCTTAAATATTCAGTCAACCTTATAAATTAATTTATATTATATATACTAATTACCATTATTATATATACTAATTACCAAGTTGGTTATACTTCAAGTGTTGTACGATGTGCTTAGTGGGTTGTATTCATTTTTTATTTCTTTTTTAATCTTTAACTTTTTATTTTGACTTAATACTTTTATATCTTTTACTTTCAACTTTGGTCCCCTATACGTTTCATATTTTTAAAAACGTTTCATTTTACGTTTCGGGCTAAATTTTGCAATTTAACATGCCACAACGTGCATATGTGGCTCAATGTTATTACGCTTATTTTTTTCTCGTTTAACAGTCTTGTCACAATATGTTAGTCTTAGATCGACTAACTTATTGTTTTAGATGTTTTACGTTTTGCTTGCGTGACTCAACGTTATTACGTATACTTTTCGTTCAGTTTTATTTTTATTTATTTATTTTTTATTTTTTAACACAATTTTTCGGTGTTGGTGGTCATTGACGTTGGTGTGTTATTAGTGCTAATTAGTAAGAATTTAAGCCACTCGTTACAACGACGGGGGCTTAATACTCGTTGTATCTATTTATTTACGTGTTACTTTTAGTTTTTAAAGTTGTTGAACATCATGACTTTGACACCATGACGTCCCAAGTTGGCAGGTGATTTACTTTGACACCATGACAATCAAGTTGGTTATTTTAAGTTGGTCAACAACGAGGATTCTCTTTGGTTTTATGTAAGGGAGTAGACAAAATATGATGGCATTTTTTTTAACAATATTATTCTTTTCATCAATCTCTTTTTCTAATTAATCATATTATATCAATTACTATGACAATTACAAAGAGAAATATATAAATAATCATAATTTATGACTATTATGAAAAATATGATAATAGATCTTAGCATATAATAAGACCTAACTAAGTAAAACATTTGGTAGGTTAATAAGTGATATATTATGTAATAATAATATAACCATAAGATGTGGCTGACATATTGTTAAGGCAATGATTCTTCTATTACTAAAATAAAAATTACTTGTTGCAAAATCAGGTCTCACCTATAAAGAAATGATACATAAAACTTGAACTTTTTATAAGGTGTCATTAATTTCTATTGCATGATATATTGATTTTAACGTGATATACTAAATTAATGATGTAGTTTTTAAATGAAACAGGTGACAGAACTCAACTGTGGGGCAATAATAGTATCATGTGCTTTCGATCATCGCATAACTGATGGTGCCTCCTTAAACATGTTCTTAGTTTCATGGGCCGAGTTTGCCCGATTCGAGAAAGTTTCCATAACGCCATCCTTTCGTCGTTCAATCCTTAGTCCACGACGCCCACTTCATTATGAAAAAATCTATGACAATTTGTACCTTCCCATATCATCACTCCCTCCACCTCCTTCCTTAGACGACAAACTTCATAGTCGTATATACTGTATTCGTGCTGAATCAATTAACCAGCTTCAATCTGAAGCAAGTTCGGGGGAAACAAGAAGAAGCAAATTGAAGTCTTTTACAGCATTCGTATGGAAGTTAATAGGTGAAGAACATGAGATGGAACTAAACAAATCATTTAGAATGGGTGTTGTCGTTAGTGGACGACCTTTCTTGAGTGGTAATAACGAGAACTACTTTGGAAATATACTATCAATTCCATATGGAGTGATGAGCAATCATAGTCTTCAACAAATGCAACTTAATGAAGTTGCCAACAAGGTACATGAGTTTGTGAGTGATGTAACAACAGAAGATCACTTTAGGGGATTGATTGATTGGGTAGAGTATCATCGACCCGAGCCAGCAGTTGCAAAGATATATTTCAAGTTACAAGAGAATGATGGGGACGCGATTGTTGTGTCATCGGGGCATGGATTACCGATTGCCTCTGTAGATTTTGGATGGGGCCTGCCCGATTTTGGGTCGTATCATTTCCCTTGGGGTGGTCAAACAGGATATATAACTACAATGCCGGGTACCAAGAGGAACGGAGATTGGATTGTTTATGCGCATCTTAAACAAAAGCACCTGGATTTGATCGAGACCAAGGCACGCCATGTCTTCAACCCCGTTACACATTCTTATTAAATTTTTCATTAATCTACTTTTGGTTAAGAAGCTTTTGTTTGTAATATAAAGTAGGGTTTAAGAAACAGATCGAAGAAATTAAGTTTCCCTCTTGTGCTTATAATAAACATAATTGTGTATTGATGTTGGGTTGCATTTTGTTAAAATTAGTACTTCTTAGACACATCAATATAAGCAAACATAAAAAAACATTTAAATCAAGTAAGATGTACATCGACAAAAGTATGATTACTAATGATTAACATTAGGTTTGAAAATCAAAGGGAACAAAAGGAGTCAAATGCTTCGGGTAAAGTTGTAACATCCCGTCTTCGTTGGAAATTTAGATAATATTTGTATGTTAATGTATTTTCCCAAAACAAGTTATTTATACTAAAATATTATACATTTATATTTTATGGGATTTTCATTATCGTGGAAAACATGATAACTCGATGCCTAGTAATTGAACATGACTTGGTAGGTTTTAGAGTTCAGGGGACTAAAGTTGTTATGTTGGTAAAACATATTAAACTTTACGTCAAAATTGTTAATTAAAATTCTTGAAAAGTTGAATACAAAATCTAGTATTTAAGTGTGAAAAGGAGGATTATTATCATCTTATCAATACTGAAGGCTGGAATTAGGAAGAGAGAGCTAGTGTGTGTGAGAGAGAGAGAGAAAGAAGGTGTGTGGGAGAGAGAAGCTTTCTCTCCTAACCTCTATCGATGAGCAAAGTTAGTAAGGCTAATCTCGGCTTCAAAACCACAAAATTATGGAAGACTTGGGTGACATCCGGTAATTTTTTGTTACCAAAACTTTGTTAGTTTCGTTAAATCTTGCATACATATTAGACAAGCACATACTAGTCTTAAACGTTGGTGACTTAACCAAAGGCCCGAGAGGGGGGCTTGCCCCTCCTTTGTTGCAACCGAAAACCCTAAAAAAATTTCTCGTTCTACTTCTCTTGTTGCACCCACCATTGTCACTATCTGTATATGCATACAAATTGAAATCAGAATTCTTTGCATACTAGAGGCCCAATGTGGCAGCACCTTTTAAGTATCTTAGAATCCTCTTGACAAGACTAGGTGTGACATCCATTTGGTTCCTATGGTAGTCTTCCCTTGAGGCAGACATAGGTTCCAAACCTTTTGCCTTTTGAATTGAAGCAACTCCTTCTGCATAGCTTCAACCCAACTTCCATCCTTTAAAGCCTCATCAACTTTCTTTGGCTCTATCTCGGACAAGAAACAAGAGTGAAGACAAACATTTGCATCATGGGTTTGTCCTCTTGTCCCTACCTCTGTGTCAACATTTCCAATGATATTTGTGGTGGGGTGAGACTTGTGGATCCTAAGTTGAGGGATCATAGCAAGTTGCTTAGAGAGATCTAAATTAGAGAAATTTAGATCAGGCATTGAAGTATCTCCTACCACATCAACTCACTTAACAAGAGAGACTTGATCTAACGAGTGTGTTATATTATTTATGTTGTCTTTAATGGAGTGGTTGTCAGCATCAAGAAATTCTTGATCATTGTTACCACCACCATTTCCTTCCACATTTGAAGCTTCTTCATTTGAGTGTTATGCCATTGAGCTGGAATTTGGTGGCACCTCAGATGTATCAGCTGAATTTGACATGGTTATGTTGATAGGAACTCCATATGTAGAGTTAGTTACCACTGGAGCTGAAGTAGTATAATTTGATGGTCTTCTCAGCTCAAATCTTGGAGCAGGATCACCTGCTAATAAGATATATGTGAACCCTGAAACATTCTCACAAGATTTGTTAAAACAGTTGGTAACTAAATCAAGATCAAACAGCCAATCTGGACTAGAACCTTTCATACTGGGAGTATGCTCATTGAAAGTCACATTGGCTGACTCCTCAACTACTCTAGTTCCGAGATTGTATACTCTATAATCCTTAGCTTGAGAAGAGTATCCAATAAAATATCCATCATCTGGTTTCGCATCAAATTTGGCTATTTGGTCTTTGGTACTCAAAATGGTGCAAGGACATCTAAATGACCTGAGAAAACCAATGAAAGGTTTTCTCTTGTACTAAAGTTCATAAGGAGTCTTACCATGAGTCTTGACTACTAAAACATGGTTTTGTACATAGCAAGCAGTGTTTACTGCTTCTGCCTAAAAGGTGATGGGCAGTTTAGAGTCAAACAACATAGTTTTGCAGCTTCAATTAGTGTCATGTTTCTCCTCTCAACAACACCATTTTGCTGAGGAGTCCTGGGAGCACTATATTGTCTTGTAATACCCTTTTCATCACAAAATATATCAAGGATTTGGTTCTTAAATTCAGTTTCCTAATCACATCTTATGGTCTTGACCTTGTGATCACATTGATTGTCAATCTTTAAGATGAAATTTTTCAAGATCTCAAGATGTAATACCCAGAAAATTTAAAAGGAAAATAAGAATAAAAGCGAGAATAAAGGCGCATAAAAGGAGGAAATGCAATAGAACCCAATTTGAGGGGTTAATATTATACAAGAGCCAAAGATTTATATTATGTTGTTCAAAAAGGTGGCATGGCCGCCTACTTTGCCTCACCAACCTTCTGTCAACCTTTTAGAGAGAGAAAGCAGAAAGAGCTCTCGGGTTTTAGAGAGACGAACTAGAGGATCTCGGATTCAAGGTAAGAATTCAATGTCTTGAGGTGTTCTTGGTTGGTTTTAGCCTCGGCTATGTGCTTATGTGCGTATTTGTGTTCGGTTGTGTGTGTTTTGGTGGGTATTAGGTGTTTGAACTCATAGCAAACTGGTTGAAAGGAAGCCATACTTGAAGATTGCTAAGGTGAGTTCTAAAACTCCCCTTTTTACATGTTTTAACAATTTTAGGGCTGAAAATACATGTATGAACGTTTTTATTAAATGGGTATTTATACCCGTATGTATGTGTGTATGTGATTGTGGGTGGGGTTTGATTTGGGTGATTATATCGTTATAATTATGTTATGTATGTGTTCCTTTGGCTTAGAGTGTTAGTGCTAGGCCTAGAACATGATAGATATTAGATTGGGGACTGAAATATGTTGTTTAGAGTAAGTTGGTTGCCCATGCACCCAAATAATGGCCTATGCGCCCAACGGTTGAATTTGCCTAAGTGTTTCGTGCCCAAACAGCTCCCATGCGCCTAGGGTATTGCCTGAATCTATTAAGTGTTCCCCATGCGCCTATACAGCCCATGCGCCCAGGTGTCCATGCGCCTAAGTCAGGTCATGCGCCTGCATAGTGCCCGAACGACCAAAACGTTGCCAGAATGCCTAAGTATTGGGTCATGCGCCCAAATAGTGCCCATGCGCCTAAGACTTAGTTTTATTTCTGAAATTTTAGGAAAAAGTGAGGTATTAGGCTTTGACTTGGGATGTTCCCGGGAGTGATGTAAGTTGACTTTATGATGTTGTATATGTTGGGATTGATGATTTCATGTATGGTTATGTACGTTTATGTTCATGTTCCTTATTATATTATTTCCGTGGCTTTACGTGGTATGATTATGGAATGAATGTAAAGTATTATGTAACGTAAAGCGGAAGTTAATGATAATAAAAAGAGGAACGTAAAGAATGAATGAATGGATGCATGAATGAATGAATGGATGAAAAGTCTTGCAAGAAAATGAAAGGAGGTGCAAAACTCTAAAATGTTGTTAGCTCAACTGTGTGTGGTTTAGCGAAACCTTAAGGATACACACAGGGGTCCAGTCTTTGTGACTAACCAAATGTATGGGACCTTTGTCGCTTGCCTCAGTACTGTGATCAGGCCACCGGGCACAATGTATGGGGGTCTATTTATAGACTTCGGCCTAGTACCCGCTTTATGCATGATGTTGGGGTGTAGCACATGGCACGGGTCCAAAGGGAAGTTAAAGATAAAGACGAATGATGCTGAAAGATAATAATAAGATTATCTACTTGTACGTATGATGTATGATCGCGAACAAAAGTAAACAACGGTTTTAAGCGAAAGTAAAGTATTTTTATTCTAAAACTAGAACTCCCTCAGCAACGCTGACTTTTATGTGTTTTCAGTTGGTAGGAGATTGTTGCTGAGGATGGCACGGGGCAGATACTTGGCTTATTTGGATGACATCCATTTTGTAAAACTATAACGTTTTTGTGATGTAAATGCAAACGATAATATTTTGTAACTGTTAAAAATGATGTATTATTTTGCAAAAGCTGTCTTTAATATATAAAATGGTTTTACGATATTCCGATGCGATGTTTTCATAGATGTAAATATATATTTTTATGTTTTATGTGCGATGATCGTCCAACCGTGAGTGTTCCAGGAACGGGACCTTACAAGTTAGTGTCAGAGCCAAAGTTTAATAGAAATGGGTAAATATTTTCAAAAACCTAAACTTAAACTGAGAATGGGACAAAATAGAAGGATGCCAGTCCGAGTAGCTACGTGCCATCAGGTATTTACTATAAAGTTAACTGGTATTATGTGCACATGTTATATGATCTATTTCCTTTTAGTAGGTTTAGATACTGATGTAGTCAGGATAGAAAATGCTTGGGGTATGAAGAGTACAGTAAGTGGCTTATCATAATTGGCCACAGTAATTATGGACTTACTATACTTAACATAAAATGAGCTATTACCTTGAATGACCGTGTTGGTGTTTGGATCTTATAGTGTGTTTAGTTATGGCTGGGGGAAGATCGTCAAAGGCTTCGCGAGGTGGAGGTCGCGATGGACGTGGTGCTGGACCACTGTTGATGCATGTATGTCCCTAGATCATGATATGAAATGTAATAGATCTTGTTTGTCTGATTATGATATAATGTGAAATGATTAATGAAATGATATGGATTGTTTATAATTTGTAATGTCTAATATTTTATTAATGAGTCGATATTGAATTGGTTAAGTAGGTTTGTGATTGTTTGAATGGTTATACATAATGTTATATTAATTAATACATTCAAACTTAACTTAATGAAGTTCTCATGCGAATGGCCCATGCGAATGGACCACATGCATGAATAACTTCATACGACTGACTCAGTCGCACGACTGAACCAGGAGACTGGATCAGTCGTATGATTGACATATAAGATTGGCTCAGTCGCACGACTGAACACTCAGTCGTGCGGATGAATCAACCGCATGATTCAATCGCACGACTGAACCATACTAATGGTTCAGTCGCACGAATGAACAACGCTAACCTATAAATACAACCCAATTCGTGGAAAAACGTAAGCATTCATACCATTACGACTCCAAACGTACCCTAGCCGTCCAGAAACCTCCCAAATCGTTCTTCAAGTTCACAAAACACATTAGGTCGATTCCTAATCGACTTCAAACGTTAGATTCAATTCTTAATTGATTTTTCGTGTGTTCTCACTGATTGGATCGCCAATCAAATAGGATTCCGCACTATTTGATCTGGTTTACACACTAATCACTAGGTATTTCGTTCAAATACCAGGTCCTAACAAGTGGTATCAGAGCTTTGGCTCTTGATTACGTGTGATTTTAATCAAGATTGCATAAAAGTTTGTGTTTTTGCACTAAAAACACAATCTTTGGTGTCAAAAGTGATCTTGGACGTTCCCTGCTCATCAAAGTTTGGTTTCTACGGACTTAGGCGATTAGACCTTGCGAAAATTCGAATTTTTACGGCTAAAACACGTTTAACCTAGAAATTTTCGCAAAACAGCAGCTTCAGTCGCACGAGTGACCCATTCGCACGACTGGACTTCATTCGCATAGCCCAGACGCACGATTGGACCTAGTCGCATCTCCATTCGTACGATTGAACCGTTCGTTCGCATTGCTCATACGCATCAGCTTCATTTGCACGATTGAACCAATCGCTTAGTTCAGCCGCACGATTGAACCAGTCGCAGAGTTCATACGCACGACTAGACCATTCGCATCCTTCAGTCGCACCAGTGACAGTTTGTTTTATTAGACTTAAAGTTATTCGCCATGGAAGATCAAATGTCAGCCTTTACTGCTGGGAAGGACTCTAGGATACAGAAGCTGCTGTTGCTTGAGAGTGAGGTGGGTAATCATAATAAACCACCAAAGCTCTTAACGTTAGATGAGTTTCCCCACTAGAAACAACGTTTTGAGATCTACCTCAATGGAGTGGATCCGAATCTGTGGGAAGCCATCGAGATTGGATATAGTACACCGGTGGGAGCTGATGGAGTTAAGCTAACGTTAGGAGGGATGACGGACGCGCCAAAAGTTAAATACAATGCAGAGAAGAGAGTTTATGCATTGATTACACAGTCTATCCCCAAAGACATCTTCCACCAGTACTCAGAGAATAAGCAGTCCAAGAAACTATAGGATGAGCTAGAAAAGAGGTACGACGGGAATGCTTCGTTGAAGGCAATCAAGGCCAAAGAGTTAAAGAAGGAATTCGATAACTTCTCATCGATGGGAAACGAGAGTTTAGACGACGTTATAGATAGATTCTACCATCTGATGAGTGAACTGCATACACATGGGGTGGCTACTACCATGGAAGAGAAAGTTACAAACTTTGCAGACGGATTGCCTGAAAAGTGGGCATCATTCGTGTCTAATCTGAGACAGAATGGAATGCTGGCAAAACTGGATATTAATGACTTCATTCTTAAGTTGCGAGAAGAGGCACTTAGGATGAAGTACAGAGCTCGGAAGTCTTCGTACACTCAAAATCCAGCTTTGTACAACGCCACGCCTCAAGCTAAGACATCTGGAGCACCTTTCCAGACTGCATTTGTGTCTAGCTCATCGGGTCCTTCACATGCATCTCCTTCAGGATCTGACACGTTAAGGTCTTCTTGTACCCACTACATTGGATCTGAAGCAAGTGCTACTAAACTGAAGACTGAGAACCTCGGTAATGTGACTGTGGAAGTAGCTCGAGAACACATGGATCTTTTGGCTGCAGTGGTTCACTCTTATGATGGACTTGTTGCTGGGAAGATTGGAAACTGCCATCTGGCAGACGAGGACTACGAACATGTGGACGAAATGGAGCTTGAGAGAAGGGACATAATGTGGGCCTTAGCTAGTGCTGTTTGGAGGGCGAAGAAGTTTGTTAAAAAGACCGGACAGAACTTGGTAGCTACTAAGGATACCACATTTGGTTTTGACAAGAGCAAAGTGACCTGCTTCAACTGTGGAGAGAAGGGGCACTTCAAGAGAGAATGTGTCAAACCAAAGAAGACGGGTAACGGGAACCCATTCTCGTCCTTCACTTGCCAAGACAAGCAAGCTTCTAGTTCTACTTCATCAAGCAAGGATCCAAAAGCCTTGACCGCTCATGATGATGAAGGACAGGATTGGAGCTTTAGGTTTGTCTCTCCAGGGGAATCAAACATTGCAAGTGTAGAAGACATTGACGATGATTCCGCAAGTGAAGGAGATCTAGCAGTTGAGATAGCGATGTCAAATATTGAAGAGACAACTGCAACTGAGGTCAGTTACAAGCCTAAAAAGGAGACTTCTACGTCAGAGACAGAAAAGACAGAATCACCAGAACTATAGACATCTGATGCTGCGTTGATGGCTAACTCTTCTGAACCAACTCAGATAAGTACTACTGACCAAATGTTTGATAATCATGCTTGTTCTGATTGTGATACTCTTAGAAATAGCATAGATGAAAAGTTTGCTAGGTTATTAGATCATAATGATAACTTAGTAAAAGATTTGCAACTGTGCATTGAGGCTAATAGAGTATTAAAACCAAATGAGCATAGTTATAAAGAAAAGATAGACCTTTTGACTAAACAACTTAGGGAAACCGAAGTAGTTGCTTTTAACCAAGCTAATGACATTAGGTACTATCTAAACTCCCTAGAAGACACTAAAAAGCAAAAGGCAGTTGTAGAAGTAGAAGTAAACTCATTAAAACAGAAACTGCACAGTTGGACTAGTTCTTCACACATAGTTCAACACTTAGTGAGAGAAAGAAACAACGGGGAGGGATTGGGTTACAAAGTGGTTCCACCACCACCTGAGACCTTGATGAACACTAAGACTAGACAAGTAAATAATAACCCCATCAAGGATCATGTGGTGTCTACTCCTCTTGTTAGTGATCCAGATTCCTCATGTTCATCTATTGAATCTGGAAACAAACAAAAGGAGGCCACTTAAAAGGCAAAGGGTAAATTGCTTTGTGTTAATCTGGAAAAGGAATTTGAAAAGGTTAACTTAATGTCAGGGTCAAATAGAGTCAAATCAGAACCTAAAAAGACTTCTAATGTTAATCTTTCACATGTTTCAAGTCAAAAACCAGTTAACCAAAAAGAAAAGGATGTTAAACATGTTAAAACAGTTAACTTTGTTAAACCAGAGAAAACATCAAAAGAACCAGAGTCAAAACCTAAAGTGAGTGATGTTACTAGAGTGTCACACACATCTCCACAGAGAAAGTTTAATCATAAAGTTGATAGCAGGTCGTGCTACAACTGTGGAGAATGTGGACACATTGCTTCCTATTGTCCTTTCTATCAGACACCTAGGAAGAAGATTGAACTTCAGGATTCAAAGCCTAGGTCTTCTAAGAGGAGTTCTCTGACTCCACCTAGAAGAACTAGTGAACCTAAAGTTCAACCTGTAAGCCAGTCGACTCTTTATCACAAACAGGCCTTGTACAAATCTGGCTTATGGAAAGAGAAGTCATCCTGCGTGTCTGATACTAATGACAAGAAGGAACCTGAGCTACCCTCACCCTCTAAGGGTCAATGGGTGGAATTTATGATGTGTGATGCCTCTGGGAAACCCAAGCCAGTAAAGGCTTGGGTTCCTAACCTAAACTAATCCTTTACTTTGTATGTGCAGGGTGTTCGATACAGTGCTGAAACTAACACGTGGATTGTAGACAGCGGAGCATCCAGGCACATGACAAGAAACAGGGCTCTTCTATCAAACATCAAACAAATAAAAGGAGGGCATGTTTCATTTGCTGGAAACAAGGGAGGCTATATCACAGCTCAGGGAGAAGTGGGGAATCAGAAAGTTAAGTTTGATAAGGTGGACTACGTTCAACAACTTCAAAATAACTTACTTTCTGTTTCCCAAATCTGTGATAAGGGGTTTAAAGTCATCTTCGACAACAAGAAGTGTTACGTGCTAAAGAAAGACTACGTGATCCCAGAGGACCAAGTTCTGATGACTGCTTCAAGATATAAAGACCTTTATGTTTTGGATCTGTCAACAGCTGCAACAACGGATCATGAGGTTCAGTGCTTTCTATCTAAAGCTACTGAGAAGGATTCCATCTCCTGGCATAGGAGAATGGGACACATTAGTCAAAGGAAGATGAATCACTTGATTCAGAAGGATCTTGTGAGAGGAGTAAATGTCAAGAACTTCCAGCTTCCTGACTTCTGTGTAGCTTGCAAGAAAGGCAAACAGATGAAGAAGTCTCATAAGGAAAAGAAAGTTCATTCAATAGAACTTCCTCTTGAACTTCTTCACATGGATCTGTTTGGTCCAGTCAGTACAAAGAGCATTGCAGGCGACTTGTACTGTTTTGTGGTCACTGATGACTACTCAAGGTTCACTTGGGTAATGTTTCTGAAATCCAAATCAGAAACATTTGAGTAATTCAAGGAGTTAGTAACCACACTGGAATCTCTCTACAAGCTGAAGGTTAGACAAGTACGCTCAGACAACGGGACGGAATTGAAGAACCAGTGGATGGAGGCTTACTGCAAGGAAAAGGGAATTGTGCATCAATTCACTTCTGCCTACACGCCTCAGATGAATGGCGTTGCTGAGAGAAAGAACAGAAGCTTGATAGAGACAGCACGGACTATGCTAGCAGACTCGAAACTGCCTATCCAATTCTGGAATGAGGCAGTGGCTAATGCATGTTATACACTGAATCGAGTTCTGATTGTCAAGCGCCACGGAAAGACATGTTACGAGCTACTACAAAGACGTAAACCGAATTTGGAGTATCTCAAACCATTTGGCGCACCGTGCACACTTCTGAAGAAGACACAAGAAGGCAAATTCAGCGAGAAGGCGGATGAAGGAATCTTTCTAGGATACAACATACTGAACAAGCGAGCTTACAACAACTCAACGGGTCTAGTAGAAGTGTGGTGTAATGTTGACGTTCAGAGATATACCACACCACCTACTGGCAAAGGACCCGCCTACTTTTTCGACTATGATGGATTCTTCAAGTCCTTCAACATCCCTCTCTCTCCCTCGGATGACGAGTTAGCTACTAGAATGATGTATGATATCTTGAATACACCATCTAGTTCACAGGGAGAATCATCTACTCAGTAGGGGGAGTAGTCGATGACAGTGACTCCTCCTCTGAAGATGAGCTGAAGAAGATGACCAGAACAGTCAGGAGCAACAGGTTCCAGTTCCCGAAAGTCCACAAGCATCTACCAGTGATGCACCTTCGACTTCGGAACCTTAAACTCCAACTACCTTAGATGCAGAACCAAATGTTCATAATCTTGGCTCTGAGGTAGCTGTTCCTACTACTCCAGGATCACGACTAAACGTCTATCATCCCCTAGACAATGTCATTGGGGATGTCAGATCAGGAGTACAAACCCAAAATCAGCTTTATTCAGCTGATTACGCCTCGGTTATGGAGAAGGGTTACATTCATGATGGTGCTTATCGGTGTTTTGTCTCGCAGTTTGAGCCAAAATATGTTAGTGATGCACTAAATGATGAGGCGTGGGTGAGTGTCATGCAAGAAGAACTTCTTCAGTTCAAGAAGTTAGGTGTATGGACTCTGGTTGATAGACCTAAAGGTGCTAAAGTCATCGGTACCAAATGGGTCCTGAAATGCAAGAAGGATGACCAAGGGGTCATTATCAGGAACAAAGCTCGATTGGTGGTTCAGGGTTTTCGCCAAGTCGAGGGAATTGACTACAATGAGGTGTTTGCACCCGTGGCAAGGATGGAAGCCATTCGTATTTTCCTTGCCTATGCATCGTACATGAAGATTAAAGTCTACCAATTAGATGTGAAGAGTGCATTTCTTCATGGGGAAATCAGAGAAACAGTCTATGTCAGTCAACCCGAGGGATTTGAAGATCCTTATCATCGGGATAGAGTTTACAAGCTCGACAAGGCTTTATACGGGCTACATCAAGCTCCAAGAGCCTGGTATGAGAAACTCTCGACTCATCTTGTGAAACACGCCTTTCGCAGGGGAGTCATTGACTGCACGCTGTTCATCAAAGAAAAAGATGGCGACCTACTGCTCGTACAGATCTATGTCGATGACATAATCTTCGGTTCAAAGAACGAAGAGTTATGCAAAGAGTTTGAAGCAGTTATGAAGAAAGAGTTTGAGATGAGTGCTATGGGGGAGATGAAGTTCTTTCTCGGGTTACAGGTGGATCAGACTCCAAATGGAATCTTTTTACATCAGACCAAGTATGTAGGAGACATTCTCAGTCGTTTTGACATGGAGAATGCTTCTGCTGCTGGGACTCCACTGGCTACGAATCATGATATAGCACCTGATGAAAATGGAGATCTAGTGGACGCCACAATGTATCGAGGAATGATTGGATCCCTCATGTATCTCACTGCCTCAAGACCTGATATCATGTATGCTACATGTTTATGTTCTAGATATCAGGCTAAGCCTAAGGTCAACCATCTGATTAGGGTCAAGAGGATATTTCGTTATCTGAAGGGTACACCCACACTTGGGTTGTGGTATCCTCATGATGATGACTTTGAGCTTACCGCGTATAGTGACTCGGATTACGGGGGCTGCAAGATGAACTACAAGTCTACATCAACAGGGTGTTAATTCTTTGGGAGAAGATTAGTTACTTGGCAGTGTAAGAAGCAGACATCGGTTGCATTGTCAACCTGTGAAGCTGAATATGTTGCTGCTGCAAGCTGCTGTTCACAAATCATCTGGATTCAACAGCAAATGCGGGATTACGGTTTAAAGTTCTCTTCTACTCCTATTTTTGTTGATAACTCTGCTGCAATTGCAGTAACTAAAAATCCGGTCCAACATCCTAAGACCAAACATATCGGTATTAAATACCATTTCATAAGAGACTGTTTTGAAAAGAACTTAATTGATGTGGTAAAAATTAATACTGATTTTCAACGCGCTGACCTCTATATTAAAGCCTTTGATAAACCACGTTTTCAATATTTACTAGAGGTCAACGGCGTTAAAAAGAAAAGTGAGGTTATTCCTGATGAGGATCATGTGTAGTCCGATGTTGGTTTAAGTTAATTTTCTTTTTTATTTTATTTTATTTTATTTGTTTATTTTAGTCTGTTTAAATTAAACTCATGTTATTTTGCTGTTTATTAAAATCCTAAAATAATTAAACCAGTTATGATTTTAGTATTTTAGGGGGAGAATTGTCAGCAAGTAACATTAAAAAAAAACGAGGGAGAAGGAGTGGATAGCTGATCTAAGGTAGATCGTATCTGTGACACCGATTCAAACCCTTTGGAAAATGATAGTACACAGGAACAAATCAAGAGGGACTTTAAAATTTAAATTTAGAAAAGATGCAAAAATTCAAAGTATAAGTCTGTGTAGTCTAAGCAATATAAAAGGGAAGATGATAGAAAAACTGGTAACTCCTAAGGTAACACAAAGAAAGTAGACCTAGAGGTTGCTAGACCACAAATGATATGTCGGTAGATTCAACACAATAGATGATTAGACCTGACTGGTGATCTCAAGATCAAACTAAGTTGTTCAATTGACTGTGGGCTTCCACCTTATCACTGGTTAACACAATCAACAATATTCCAATAAGGGGCAATGAGCATGTAAACGCCACAAATGTGTGCGGATGACCATATATAGAGCAAAGCTAGAAAAAAATGAAAGAAAAATGCTATAAAGCTAATGACTTATGTTGTTGGTGCATTTTGTGCAAAATAAAATTAAGCTGCTCTAACAAGGAGATAGGTTGTGTGCCTCTCTGCTGTGCGATGGCACTGACCTGAGGATAAGCATAACCTAGATATTCTATAATTCATTGTTGTTTGCCGCCTCTTTGCTGTGCGATGGCACTGACCTGAGGACTGGCTTCTCTTTGAAAGCTCTAAGAATAGTCTCTTCTTGTAATAATACCCGTAGACCGCTCAAAAGCTCCTGAGGAATGTTGATTACCATATAAGTGTGGGATCCACAAATGTTAGTTGAAATAATTAAACCTAAAACAATCACCAGTTTGTGTCAAAAGTCTGTGTATGGATTTAAGTGGACAAACATATTGACAATCATTGTGGCTGCAATTCTTGAAAGTTCAAATCAATGTGGTAATCTAAGAGTTCCAGTATGATTTCCTAAAGTTGCTAACGACTCTGGATGAACACCAAGAATTGAGCATCAAAAGATTTTGATAACTAGTCCCAAATGATTTGACTTGCCTGTACGATTCCAAAATTGAATTGGTCCAAGTGTGGTCAATCTAAGTTGAAGCTGTCTATTCCGGAACCAAATCCCGCATATTTCCATCTTAGGATTTATCTCTCACAAAAAGCCAAAAACAAGTCCTGTTTTGATTCTTTAGTTTAATTTTCTAATTTATTTAGTCGTTTTAGTTTGTTTGTTTGTCGGACTACATCAGGTAAATTAGTAAGGAATCAACTCACTAAAAGGGTCATGTCTGAGATGACCACATGTGTTTTAAAAGTTTAAAACAGTCACGTCAGAGGTGACACAATGTTTAAAAGAGTCACGTCTGAGGTGACTAAATTGTTTAAAAGGATCACGTCTGAGGTGATCAAAAAGTTATCAAGTTAGAATGATCATGTCTGAGATGATCAAATGCTCATAATGTTAATTTCAAAAGTTAAAAGGTTTTAAATGTAAATTGGTCAAAATGGCAGAAAATTTACTAAGTGTGACACATTCGCACGATTGGACCATGTGTATGGACCAACCATGCGAATGGCTCCCATTCGCACGACTGGACATGAGATTGAGCCATTCACACGAATGGCTTATCAGAATGACCTATTCGACCGATTGGAAGGGGGAGAATGAGTCAGTCGACCGACTGAGACTCAGTCGGTCAACTGAACATGCGAATGAAGGGTACGATTGAGTCAGTCGACCGACTGAACCTCAGTCGGTCAACTGCATGCGACTGACTGGGCCAATCGCGCGACTGAGCCTCAGTCGCCCGAATGAACTGAGCGAATGAGGCCAGTCGGCCGATTGAACTCAGCTTTAGTATTTAAAGGGCACAGTCGATCGCATTTCACTCATCACACCCCAATCGCTCTCAAATCGCACACTATACCGTTACTCTGCCAAAATTTCATTAGACCTTGTTTTCTCATTGCTATTGATTCACTGACGTTCGTTGTTGATTACACAGGTAGTTTGAAGTTCAATCTAACCGAAATCAGAAGGAATGAAACCCTAATTTGGTGTTATTCGAATGAAAACAAGAAGCGGACTGAACATGACCTAATAACCTACCAAAACTATGCAAAATGTTAAAATTAAGTTTAATAGGTTATTAGTAACATGAATGCGAGTCTATTGAACCGATTATCCATGTTAAATCACTTGTTTTGATAAAGATTCGAACAACAGGCGACTGGTCGCCCGGATGAACTCTACTCGCACGATTGAAACTTGCGATTGGGTCAATCGCCCGAATGAATCATGCGAATGAGCTCAGTCGGCCGACTGAACCAATCGCAGACTTAGTCAGAAGATTGAACTCAATCGCATGTCTCATTCACCCGAATGAGCTCAGTCGCATGAAAGGAAAGCCGACTGGCTTCAGTCGCAATGCTTCATTCGCACGAATGAATCAGAATGAATTTCAACATTACACTTAGAACCGAATTTTGATGTATTATGTACTAATGGTTCTGTGTCATGTGTTTCAGGATAATGGCTGATAGATGGTCCATTAATCCAAAGCACAACATCTGTGCTCACTTGGATCATACTACTAGGAACGGGGCCGAGTTCACCGAGATTATAGCTTTCCTCAGACGTTCCCGGATCCATAAGGCTATCTCTACTCCTTGCACGCCCTACAGATCACTACACCAGGCATTCTGGGAGAATGCCTCTGTGGATCGTTCTCGTGAGCCCTACAGTATTCGGAGCTCTATTCTGGGTCATGATATCGAGGTCACTGCTGCTGATATCCAGAGAGTTCTAGAGTTTGGAGATGATACAGATCACCCTACCAGATTACATCCACTGACTGTCCGAGGATGCTTTCTGAGGATCAAGTACGCTGGGGACATAAACTCAGGTGTGCTCAACAAGAGCAACCTGTGCCCCCAGTACAAGTACTTAGCTCATGTGATTCTTAAGTGCATTGCTTCACGGAGGGGTGGGTTCGACGACCTATCAGACCATATCCAAAATGCCTACGTGGCACTGGTGCTGAACCACCCTTTCAGCTTCTCTAGTATGATCTTTTCTTACCTGGTAGAGAACTTGGAGGCTAAAGGGAAGGAATGGTTTTGTATGTACCCCAGGTTTTTACAGCTGATCTTCAACGAGAAGCTGCCACATCTTCCCAAAGAGAGTCATGATGCAGTGGCACTGGAGATCATGGATGACACGACTGTAGGTCGGATGAGGGTGTATAGGGGCAAGCAGGTGAAGCCCCAGGTTAAGAGGTTGATTGGCCACCTGGCCAACGAGAGATATGTGGCACCGGGAAGACGCAAATGGCATCATGAGGATAGTGATTCTGATGATGAGAGGCTGCTGCTCCTAGAGCATGACTCTGACGATGATGATAGTGGGGACGCTGGAGACGATATGCCTATTCCACCTAGAGGCACTGTGTCTGATGTAGTACCTCCAGTGTCCGCCCCAGCTGGAGATGTAGCCGAGTCAGCTGGATTCCATCAGGATTTTGTTCATGGTGCGGAGGAGGAGGAGGAGTCGGATGAGGAGCCCCTAACGCGAATTGTGGGAAGCAAAGTTGTTCCCATAGAACATGGGCTAAGGGTGGTTGGTGAACACTCGAGAGACTCCGGAGAGACTGATACTGACCCGAGTTATGCACCGGGGTCAGCTAGCAGGGTTGTAGGGGGAGCATCCACCTCAACGGGGACGAGAAGGAAGAGGATGGCTCAGCCCCATGGTCAGAAGAAGAAGAAGCGTCGGTTGACCTTCATTACCACCACAGCCTCTACTACTACCACCACCACTACCACTTCCACAGCCACACCATCCACCACCACAGCCACCACATCCACCACAGCTACCCCAGCCACCACCATACCTTCCACCATAGTACAGATTCCATCAACCACCATATCCTTTACTCCCACATCACCTCCACCATTTCACAGACCCATCTTTACTACAGCCACCGCCACCACCACTTCACACCAAGCAGGACCCTCAGCTCATCCCTCACATACTTATGGATCACCTCTACCTCCAATCAGGGTAGAGGAACAGCTGTCTGCGCTCAACAGGATGGTGATGCGCTTACTAGCTGCAGATGAGGAGAAGGCGGCCCAGATCCGCCAACTTGCTGACCTGACTGCTGCACAATCTCACCAGATTGCAGAGCAGGCTCGAGTTATAGAGGAGCAGGCCCAACAGATGGCTGCTCAGAGCACTGAGATAGCCCAACTCCAAGCACATAGCGTCACATCAAGCAAGAAGATAGAGAAGTTGGAGGAGGCAAAGAAGACTATCATGTTAAAGCTGAAAGGATCTAAGGAGAAGCCCCTCAAGATCAAAGAGGGAGACGGAGATGATGGTGATGATGATGATGAAGATGATGATGAGGATGATGAGGATGATACAGAAGAGGATGAGGAAACCGAAGGAGATAGGACAGAGGAGAAGGACGATAATGATGAAGCAGAAGGAGGGGATGCAGCTGCATCGGCCTTTGCTTCAGGTCAAGAGAGGAGGTCAAAGAACAGACAAGACCAATCAGCCTCTACCTCTGCTCCTCCAAGTGATGAGCCGATGATACAAGACAAAAGTAAAGATTAGATGTTTACGTATTTATTTACTTTGTATTTGAATCATGTATTGAAAACTATGTATTGAATGTTTATATTAAGTTAATGCATTTCTGTTTGATTAATTACTAATGATTTATGTGTTGAATGTTTAAATCAAACAGATCCAAATTACCAAAGGGATGAGTTTGATGTTGCTCCCCTTCAGCAGGTCAAGACTCAGCTAACAATGATTCTTGATCTGCAAGGGATCGTAAGGAGGTCAGTGAGTTATACCCCTAAAGAAGGGGAAATAATTCATGACCTATCAAACGAGCAACTCGCAGAGATTTTCAAGCTCAATCCAGATGAGATAGTGAAAGATGCTCCGACATGCGATTCGACTAGTGACGAAGAGCTCAACGATGTTGATGAAGTCGAGATCGAAGATGTCACTGCCGAGGATTACCCTCAGTACGCTGACAATGAGGGTAATGTGGTCCCCAATCTGGGTGAATCCCTCGTCAGCGATACTTTTGAGGTGTTGAACAAGATGGAGCAAGAAACAGAGAAAGCAGAAGGAACAGCCCAAGCCTCAAATGATGATGTCGACATTCAAAAGGCTGAGTGGGCTGCATGTTTTGAAGAAGTTAAGCCCAACGTGCTGCACCGAAGAAGGATGCCTACACCAAACTCTACAGAGTCAAGAAACATCACAAGGTGTCAGGCCGGATCATAGCATGGGCGTATTTTGAGGATCTTACTGCTTATGCAGTTAAGAGGGAACAGGGCATAGAGTACTTCAGATTCCCACATGATCTGAAGACTCTACCAGGTTTTGAGCTCAACCAGCTGGCCAGACTAAAGCTTTTATATGCTGACCCGAGGAAGATGTCAGGCTGGTTCGAGGCTGCCCTAAAGAAGGAGTACCACACCAGATGGGTTAACTTCAGACCCCAACAACCTACTAGGTATATCAGAAGGTCTGAGGTTGATGCCATTACTGGCAAGCCCAAGATAGTGTTGAAGTGGAGTCCTCCGCGCACAATGTCAAGAATCCCACTCAGGGAAATGCCACAGGACTTCACTCCACATTTTAAGTGGTGGTACTACGATTGGAGAACAGCAGAAGTGGTCATAGTCCTAAGCAAAGAGGGCCAAATGGATACGATCAGGGTATTCGACCCGATGTGGCTTACTAACTTGTCGGCTAATGATGTCTATACGCTATACAAGTGGCCACTGTTCTATGATACGCAGGATATTGTACAAGCCCTCCAGTTCCAGAACGTTATACGACTCTGCTTCGCATTTGAGATTCAAGCGGGAGTCACAAAAGAGGAGAAGTACAAGAAATACAAGGGGGAGTTTGTTGATGCATGTATGTCCCTAGATCATGATATGAAATGTAATAGATCTTGTTTGTCTGATTATGATGTAATGTGAAATGATTAATGAAATGATATGGATTGTTTGTAATTTGTAATGTCTAATATTTCATTAATGAGTCGATATTGAATTGGTTAAGTAGGTTTGTGACTGTTTGAATGGTTACACATAATGTTATATTAATTAATACATTCAAACTTAACTTAATGAAGTTCTCATGCGAATGGCCCATGCGAATGGACCACATGCATGAATAACTTCATACGACTGACTCAGTCGCACGACTGAACCAGGAGACTGGATCAGTCGTATGATTGACACATAAGATTGGCTCAGTCGCACGACTGAACACTCAGTCGTGCGGATGAATCAACCGCATGATTCAATCGCACGACTGAACCATACTAATGGTTCAGTCGCACGAATGAACAACACTAACCTATAAATACAACCCAATTCGTGGAAAAACGTAAGCATTCATACCATTACGACTCCAGACGTACCCTAGCCGTCCAGAAGCCTCCCAAATCGTTCTTCAAGTTCATAGAACACATTAGATCGATTCCCAATCGACTTCTAACGTTAGATTCAATTCTTGATTGATTCTTCGTGTGTTCTCACTGATTGGATCGCCAATCAAATAGGATTCCGCACTATTTGATCTGGTTTACACGCTAATCACTAGGTATTTCGTTCAAATACCAGGTCCTAACAACCACGGGTCACAAGAGGTAAGGCTAAGGCTGCTGAGACGGCTCATGATGAACCCGAGACTCTACACCCGAAGGGTGGTGATGAGAGTGCCAATCTGAGGGCCTCGGTGAAAGAGGCGGTTGTCGAGGAGGTTCATTAGGTCATGCAGACGATCCTACCATCTGTGGTGACCGAGGTAATTAATGCTTTGAGAGATGGTGAGAGGAAGGAGAGGAATAAGCCTGCAGGAGAAACGGGACAACCCGAGACTGAAACGGTTGTCTCTGATGACGAGAAGGAGGAGGAAGTTGTGCCCAAAACAGCTCGAGGCTGTAACTATGGGGCATTTCAGAGGTGCAAGCCCTCGACTTTCGATGGCAATGGCACTGCTGCTACTGCCCATCGGTGGGTACAGGAAATGGAGCTTGTGCTCGATATCAGCGAGTGCAGGGAAGATCAAAAGGTGAAGTTTGCTATCCACTCTTTGGTTGACTCGGCTATGTGTTCGTGGGACAATATCGTCCAAGCCGAGGTAGTAGGGCGATTAGAAGGATAAGGTGGGCAGATCTGAAGAAGTTGGTAATTGAGGAATTCTGTCCTCAAAGGGAGTTGGGCAAGATTGAGAGGGAGTTCATGCAGCTGAAAGCGGGAACCATGACACACCAGCGGTAGACCACCAAGTTCAACGAAATGGCAAAGCTGGTGCCGGACCAGGTGACTCGTGCGTCAAGAAAGATCAAGAGATACATTCAGGGTTTGCCGGCGGACATCCGCAAGCACATGATCGCCGCCCGGCTAGGTACGTTAAGGTCGGTGGTTGATTTGGCGGGAAGATTGTATGATGAAAGGGAGGTGGTGGTGGCTGAGGTGAGCAAGAAAGGTGGTGGTGACCGGAACTGGAACGGGAAGCGGTCTAGACGGGGTGGTGCCCCGGCAAACAACAAGGGTGCACGGGTGAATGACCGCGTGTGGTCACACCCGATGCGGGGTTGAAGAAGTGTGGCAACTACGGAAAGGAGCATGCTGGGGAGTGTAGATGGGGATCAAATGTCTGCTTCAAGTGTGGGCGGACAGGTCATGTGGCCAGGAATCGTGGAGTGGCGAGGTGTTTTAACTGCGGCGAAGAGAGCCATATGAGCCGGAAATGCAAGAAGCCGAGGGCTGAGAGTTCCGGAGCAAAGAAGGCAGCAAGGACCGAAGGGCAGAAGGTGAGCGCCAGAGGCTTCACGATGACCAGAGAGGAGGCTAGGAAGGACCCCCGATGTTGTGTTAGGTACGTTTCTAGTAAACCAAACTCTTGCTTCTGTGTTATTTGATTCAGGTGCTAGTAGGAGTTTTATTTCTGCTGCTTTTTGTGCTAAGTTGCCTGTTAGTAGTAGAAATATTGATGAGCCCTTCGACGTAGAAACTGCCATAGGTAAGTCTACCAGGATTTCTGATCTGATAGAAAGTTGTGACATAGAACTAGAAGGTCATAAGTTTCCTGTTAGACCGTTCATTATGACCTTAGGCGGGTTTGACGTAGTCCTAGGAATGGACTGGTTAGCAGACTACGAGGCGAATATTGTGTGTTACAAGAAGATGATCCAACTGACAGCGCCTGACGGGAGTTCGGTGATGATCTACGGCGATCGAGTTACAACTATCCCGAAGGTGATTTCGATGGCGGTTGCCGGAAAATGCAAGAGGCGTGGATGTAGCGCCTACCTGGCCTATGTTAAAGATGTAGATATGCCAACACCGCAATTGTCTAATGTACCGGTTGTGTGTGAGTTCTCGGACATGTTTATAGAAGACTTACCAGGTGTGCCACCGGACCGTGAAATCGAATTCCAGATTGACTTGATACCCGGTGCCGAGCCTGTTGCTAAGGCACCGTATCGGTTGGCTCCAACCGAGATGAAGGAATTGATGGAGCAACTGCAAGAGCTGCTTGATAAGGGGTTCATTAGACCGAGTATCTCTCCTTGGGGTGATCTGGTTTTGTTCGTGAAGAAGAAGGACGGTAGTATGAGGATGTGCATTGACTACCGTGAATTGAACAAGCTGACGGTGAAGAATCGGTACCCATTGCCGAGAAATGATGACTTCTTTGATCATCTCCAAGGTGCCAGCTGGTTCTCGAGGATAGATCTTCGATCTGCCTATCATCAATTGAAGGTGAAGAGCAAGACATTCCTAAAATAGTTTTCGCACGCGTTACGGACACTACAAGTTCCTCGTTATGTCTTTTGGTTTAACCAACACGCCAACTGTGACATCCGTCACCAAAAGGTCCGTCAATTAACGTGGTTTTCCGTTAACTTTCTTTGATCAATCATTCCTCATCTTTATAAACTATTCGTGTGGATATTATGCTTGCTTTATCATCCTTGTGCTTGTGCTTTCATTATGATCGTGTGCTATCTTTAAAAACTTTTAAACATTTCATCACCGTTACCGCTAAATATACATTTTTATATAATATTAACGTCACTAATAAAACCATTTTTAAGTTACAAATATAATTAAATACATTTTTACCATTAATATAACTAACCTAATAAAGTCGTTTTCAACCGAAACAAATACGGGAAACTCAAGGGTTAAGTGCAGGGACTAAAATTGACATTTTGCAAACTTATGATGGGTATAAAAACCCCATTTTCCAGCCCTAGCCCCATAACTTCATTTTCTTCTCCAATCTTCTTCTTCACCTTTCATCCTCCTCCTTCCACCAAAACCGCCCCGTTTGGTCTGTTTTCACCGTCTAGACTTCATCTACAACCCAGTCTACTCCATTCTAGCAGGTAGACGACCTTGGTTGTCCCTTTTCTTGCTTATTCACAGCTGTCCAAACTAGGGTTTCGGGTGTTCGGGTTCAACCCGAACACATGAGGTCGTGTGGGTGCGTGTGATGTCCTTCTACGTGTGCTTCTTGTTTGTGTATGTTTTTAGTGTGTTTCTGGAAGTCCTTGTTGTGTAAAACCCATTCTCGAAGCAGCCGGAGGCTGCTCAGCCCTCCTGTAGTCGCGATTCTGCTCTTCAGGCGACTTGGTCAGTCATGCGATTGAGCCGTGCGACTGGGTGAGTCGTGCGACTGAATCATGCGTCTGAGTCATTTGGGCGACTGAGTTGTGCGACTGGGTATGTCGTGCGACTGAGTCGTGCGATCGAATGAATGTGTGCGATTGAGTCTATGCGAATGAATGTTGTGTGCGATTGAGTCTATGCGAATGAATGTTGTGTGCGATTGAGTCAGGCGACCGAATGAATGTGTGCGATTGTGCGTGTATCGCACGATTGAAGGCCAATCGTACGAATGAAGGCTCAGTCGTACGAATGAAGGTTCAGTCGTACGAATGAAGCTGATTTGTACGAATGAAGGTTGATTCGTGCGTATGGAGATTGAGTCGTGTGATTGGGTGTTGTGTGGTACAACTAAATGCCAGTCGTACGAATGAAGGTTCAATCGTACGAATGAAGCTGATTCGTACAATTGAGGGTTGATTCGTGCGAATGGAGTGTTGAGTCGTGCGTCAAGTCCTGTCGTGCGACTGGAGTTGTTGTGTGTGAATTCCTTCTTGCGTGTGGTGTGTGTATGTCGTGTGATGATAAGGTGACATCGACACGGTTGCCATTACTAATGAAAATGTTAAAGTCAACGCTATCAAACTTACTAATGTTATTCCAAATTAAATTAACTTAACATTTTACAAGTATCAATAACCGATTTGTAACTACTAATATTTATCAAATACTTCTTCAATAACAATGAAACTTTTACACAAATATCATCAGCAATGGCAACGATGTCTAGCAGTTGGATCTACATAAGATCTAATACGTGTGTCTGTTTGTGTGTGTTACACGCGACCCAACCGATTCAACCCGAACCGACCGAACATTACTATGTGCTTTATACATATCATTAATGCTTAACAATAACTGTCAATAGGTGTTTGACTGTTCATTGCATACAACATTTGGGAACTTTGATCATTCATACTTACCACCTAACAAGTGAGTTTCGTGTCCCCTTTTTATGATTACAACATTTCAATCATTTACAAACATGGGGGAAAAGTATGCTCACCCATTTTCAATGCTGTACAATTTACATACAATTTACATACTTGGAATCAATGTGATACTGTTTTGCGAGTACTTATCTGATACATGCTTGAGTTCGATGTGTGGTACTTTCTTTGCAACTATTTAATTCCAGTGTGGGAACCGACGGATAGGTATTGGTAGTACTACTGGGTTGACACCCCCACCCTTGTTTGTTGGTATACTAGTTAGTACCAACAGTGGCCAGGAACGGGCCCTTGGGTGAGTGTATTCCGACAAGATCTTTGTGTACGTCATTAGGTTTGGTTGCAAAGCTCACTGTCATGTGATTTTACTTACTTATAACTGTATTCACGGTATTCCACTTCACTTACTATATACAACATTAATTACTTATTTACTATTTAAACCTGCGAGCTCACCAACAATTTTGTTGACCATTTTGAGCATATCTTTTCAGGTGATCATGCAAATTGAGGATCTAGGTGTGCTGCCTTAGTGGAGACCCTAGGATGCATTTTTGAGACTAAACATATTTGACAAACAATCATTTTGATACAATGTTGTAGTCTGATTAAACAATTACATTCTTTTGATACTTGTTCCCGGGTTGTGGCAATTTATTTTTACAATGTTATCATCTTGTCTATGTGAATCAATTAACATGTTTATGCTTATGGCTATGTTGTTGTGAATATTGACTAAACACGACACAAGTCCCCTTGTTTCCGGGTGTCGTCATGACACGCTTGTCATCATTTATTATATTGCATCTCTATCCCTTACCATGTGTTATGACGATCCCGATCTTGTTACATCCCCGTGTTTCTGCTTTTAGCGGGGGTGTGACACCAACTGCTTTTATGGACTTGATGAATCGAGTATGTAGGCCGATGTTAGATAAATCACTGATTGTATTTATTGCTGATATCCTGATTTACTCGAGGAGCGAAGAAGAGCATGCCGGTCACATTGGGGAAGTGTTGGAGACGTTAGGAAAGGAGAAGTTGTATGCTAAGTTCTCCAAGTGCGTGTTCTGGTTGCATGAAGTTCAGTTCTTGGGTCACATGGTTAATCCCAAGGGGATTATGGTGGACCTGGCAAAGGTGGAGGCGGTGATGCAATGGAAGTCTACAAAGACGCCATCCGAGATCCGTAGTTTCTTGGGGTTGGCGGGCTATTATAGAAGATTCATCCAAGACTTCTCCAAGATAGCTTCTCCGTTGACTAAGTTGACCTGTAAGGATGTGAAATTTGTATGGGGTCAAGATCAAGAGTAGGCTTTTAAGGAGTTAAAGACAAGGTTGACTCAAGCTCCTGTCTTGTCATTACCCGAAGGAAGCGAGGATTTGGTGGTCTATTCAGATGCTTCTTACTTGGGGTTGGGTTGCGTGTTGATGCAGCGAGGAAAGGCTATAGCCTACGCATCCCGACAATTGAAAATTCATGAGGTTAATTATCCTACTCATGACTTGGAGCTAGCAGTTGTGGTCTTTGCATTAAAGATTTGGAGGCACTACCTGTATGGAACAAAGTGCACCATCTTCACCGACCACAAGAGCTTGAAGTACTTCTTCGAGCAGAAAGATTTGAATATGAGGCATAAGCGATGGTTGGAGCTCATAAAGGATTACGATTGCGAGATCCATTACCATCCGGGCAAGGCCAACGTAGTGGCAGATGCCCATAGCCTAATGGAGAGGCCTGAACCAATTCCGGTAAAGGCTTACCAATTGATTATGACCTCGGATGTGATGATGCATGTCAAGGAGTTTCAAGACGAGGCATTGAAAGAAGATCATCTTAACTCTGAAAGGATGAGAGGTCTAGTCACGGAATTGGGTGAAAACACTCTCGGTGTTAGAACCCGATTTGGACGGATGTGGGTTCCTCGTTATGGGGATCTACGTGGAAAGATTATGGACGAGGTTCATAAGACTCGATACTCTATTCATCCAGGTGCTACGAAGATGTATCAATACATAAAGAAAGATTATTGGTGGCCGGGTATGAAGCGTGACTTAACGGACTATGTAAGTAAGTGCCTTACTTGTTTTCAAGTGAAGGCCGAGCATCAGAAGCCATACGGGAAGATCCAACCTTTGGATATACTCGAGTGGAAGTGGGAACATATCACCATGGACTTTATTACAAAGCTACCGCGTACCGCGAGAGGGTACGATGCCATATGGGTGATAGTTGATTGCTTGATGAAGAGTGCTCACTTCCTGCCGATCCGAGAGACGTATTCTTCAGAAAATACTAGCGGACCTGTTCATCAAGAAGATTGTAGCTCGTCATGGTGTACCGGTGTCCATGTGTTTGATTGGGACACCCGGTTTACATCCAAGTATTCAAAGAAATTCCACGATGCGTTGGGGACGAGGTTAGATATTAGCACGGCTTATCATAATGAACAAGAATACGTCATCAGGAGCCGGCAATAACCTCGGTTTTAGCACCAAATTGGCTTGTCAATCCCATAGATCTACGACGTCGCTAGGCTAGCAATAGTTAATGATTGTTTTTACAAGATGACTATCATATAAGGCTCATAAGTATCTCAAATAACCATGACAAGTTTATAGACGAATTGCTCGTGCATTACAAGTATCAGGATGCTTACAAGTGTATATTTATAAGCTTAACACGTTTCACCGCAAAAGGTGTGAAATAAAGTAAAAGGGACATAGGAAACTCACATGATATAAGATGAACTTTAGATGATAATAAAGGACTAAGATTGTTCCAACGATTCCTTCACGATTCAACCTAAGGTTTGGTGTTTGAGGATTAGAATAATGATATAATTAATGACTAAACATGGATTAGGGTTTAAATTGGAATTTGGGGTTATTAATAATTAAGTCAAATAAAATAATGCAATCGACTATGTTTTGGTTCAATAAAAATGAAATAAATCAATTAAGATTGAGAACGAAATAATTTAATTTATAATAATTGATTTAATAAATATTAAGTATAATGTGTGAAAAGAAATAATTAATCTAATAACTATTTATGATAACATGGTTAAATGAATAATTGAATATTTAATTATTTAAATAATTATTCAAATAATTATTTGAATAATCAGTTATTTAAAGTAGTTGTAACATGTAGATTTAAAATATTTTGAAATAATCTAAGTTTGAGCCTTAATAGACTTATAACATTTAAATCACATAAAAGAATTAATAATGTTTTTATAACCTTTGTTATTCTAAAAAAATATTTAATTTAAAACTTATAAGTTTTAAAATCTTTAAAAATTAATTTAATAATTTCTTAAATGTTTTAATTAACAAAATAATTTTTATTTTGATTTAATAATATGATAATAATTTTCTGAATTATAAAATGTAAAAAAAACTAATTAAAACAAAAATGGCAGAGGCCCGGTTCGAACCCGGGACCTCGGGTGTGTAAGAGCTAGGTGTTAACCGGCGAGCCAAAGCCCAAATCTTGTTTTAAAACACAAATAAAACAATAAGTATCGTTTTTTAAATAATCCCAATCCATAAGAACCCTAATTCGATTTTTGATCCAAATTGAGCACCCAACGATGTTGATTACTGAAATAAACATGGGGCTTTGATTCCCCATGTAAAACCGAGTATATGTATGTACGTAACTTACGTGATTAGTATCGAATTGATGGAGATGAAACGCAGAACAGGTTGCGACCGAGAGGAATGAGATTCGAGATGCAAATGCCGATGATAATCAAATTCATTTCGTATAAAGCTTCTAAGAGTGATGATATGTAAAAGCCCCCAATCAATAGCATGTTAAAAATATCAGAACGGGGCCTTCGCATGAGTCGCAGTTCGAAGAAGATGATTGTGATCGAGTACGATGAGTGTGTGTTCTGTTTGTGCGACTGATGATTCAGAAAGCTTTAAGGAATCAACTAAAACAAAACCCCTATGTTAATAGGGTCAACTGATGCCGTTTCATCTCAAATGAGTTACAGGTGGGTGTGAAAGTTTCATTTCTATTATTGATGATGATTACCTTGTTTCAATGACAATTATGTGTATCATTGAATTCGAAATGTTAAAGAACGCGTTTTAGGTCAATAATTTGACTTAATTGATCAAGTTTCATGTGAAACTAATTTGGTTTTGATGAGAGATTTCGGTTTCAAATTTGGGGATGCTAGAACTGAGTTTAATCCAAAGTACTGGTGGTCAAAAGTTTGAATCAGTTTCAAGAAGGCAAAGAATCGATTTAATTGGATTTATATTGAAAGATATTGTGGTTTTGAGAGTCGTCGGAGCTCGGCCGGAGAAGGTGGCCAGAAAAGAGGAGATCGACGGGGATGGGGTTTGGGTGGTTTGGGTTTTAAATGAATTACAATTAAGTCCCTTATCTTTATTTGTATAAAAAGTCTTTAAATTCAAGTTTTAAGATTTACAAAGTAAACCCTAAACTTTGAAACCATTATTTTATATAATAAATTGTTTATAAAACTTTATAAATTTTTACAAATCTTATAAATCTTTTTGGTATAATTATTTATTTAAACTTAATAGTTCAAACCCATAAATGACATATAGAACTTTATAACTTATAATGTTGTCATTTTATAAATTATAAATCATTATAAATTGATTAAATGATAAATCAGATAATATAATTCACAAAATTAGTTAATTAATCTATTTATTGCTTTTGGAATCACCAAAATATAAATAGTTTAAGTTGTGTTTTTCATTCGACCAAAGAACTTTATAACTTATAATGTTGTCATTTATAAATTATAAATCATTATAAATTGATTAAATGATAAATCAGATAATATAATTCACAAAATTAGTTAATTAATCTATTTATTGCTTTTGGAATCACCAAAATAAATAAATAGTTTAAGTTGTGTGTTTGATTCACAAAGTCGACCCAACGGGTTCGGATTTTCATTTTTCAAAAAGAGGTAAATGTTACACATTACACTAGTGGGGCCAAAGAGATCCATATGTAATAAGTGTAGGGGAGTAGTGATAGAATTTCTTTCCTTTGGCTTGTGAGATACCTTGTGTTGCTTCTCTTTAAGGCATGCAACACAGTGGTCATCACTTGTAAACTCGTTTTTTGGCATTCCAGTTACCAAATCATTCTTAATCAATTTATTCGTGTTTTTAAAGTTTACAAGGCACATTCTTTTATGCCAGAGGAAAGACTCATCACTATTAGCTTTTGATACAAAGCATGAAACTTCTCCTGAAGGAGATGTTTCTGCAAGTCCATCTTATGTATGTTCCCTCTCCTAGGGGCTCTGAGCAGGATATGCTCTTGAGGAATAATCACCACGGGCTTGAGAACAATACACTCATGCTCAGTAAAAAGCATGTTACGACTCTCATCACAAATTGAGATATACTCAGAAGATTGTATCCAAGCTCCTTGACAAAAATTACCTTCTCAATGTTGAGCTTACCATTTGTGACCCTGCCCTTTCAAGTAATGTAACCTCCAACATCTCCTCCAAAAGCAACTGGCCCTCTGTCACACCCTCAAAATCCACGTGCGGAGTTTTACCGCGAGGCGTGTGAACAAACTAGGATCACAGTCAATAGTTACTCAGAACGACTCTATATGCCACATTTAAAATAAAACCAACCAAAGTTCAAACTTTAAAACCATGCGGAAACGTTTAGTAAATAAGGCAAACCCAAAGTATAAAAATGCATAATATGGCAAAACACGCGCCAACCCAAATGACTAAACACTCATAAATAAAAACCAACAAAGATGTCTTTAAAATAGAGTCTTATAATGCATGCTGGACCCGTGTGGTGTTCCTAATGGCAAGAAAAGTTAACGACCTGAGAATAGCATACTAAAAATGTCAACACAATGGTTGGTGAGTTCAAGAGTTTGCGTTTATAATAAATATTAACAATTGTATAACATAAGAAGTGCATTGAAATAGATAGCTAGTCAATATTCACATGTATTAACAATAGTGATTTAGCGATTGAAGCTGACTGTGTTGCGTTTGTTGCCTCCCGTCACGACTTACCAGGTCGTGACGAATGTTTGTGTATAGGACAATATTGCACCCGCTTGACCTCCAGTCTCACGGGTGGGGCTCGTCAGACCTAGTAATACTACCCAAGATTCCCCGCTAGTTACCATTATTAACGATCCGAAAGTGTGAGGACTTTCCATGGTATTAAGCACTATGTTAAAAACATACATAACTTATAATAATAATAAAATAGCGTTTCAGTACGAGTATGCTACCTCCCCCAGAAGAAGGTTTATAAAATAAAAGGCATGATCTCACCTGGTGTGTAATGATTACGAATAAAGAGACTGGTGATAGGTGCAAAGACAACCCTTCAAAGGTTACCTAGAACACACAAGTACATAAGTACGTGTACACATACAAACTCAATAATCCTAGGTTAACCTAGTTGACCCGTTTGACCCGTTAGTGACATATTTGTTGAAATATAGTTTAATTGTGTATGATAACTTAACATACAAGAGTATCATGCAATTTATCCATACGTATCACATTATCAACCTAGGTTCTACCTAAGTCATCATGCCACATTAGATCATCATACACATATGCAAATCTCAAACAATCAACATGCGTAATATATATATAAATACATCACAACAAATAATTCATACGTGAAGACTAATCATTCACCACATGTCATGTGAAGCCACTCATGACTTCACATCCTAAACCCTGCCAATCCTACTAAGTAGGGGCCTCAGATTTGCACATGTGTATGACAATCATAATTACATTCATTCACTTAATTCATTCCAACCAACATTCATAGTGACAATCAATCAAATCCCAAACATGATCTTCTAATCACTAACCATAATCCATCATCATGTATGATCATCAAAACCTAAACTCCTTACATGATCAACCAAGCATCCATACAACTCAATTACACATTCTATCACAACAAACATCATCCACAATCATTCTAACATGATCTTGACATCACAAGCATGCCCAATTCATCACACCCAAAGTTCTACAAAAATAAAGTTTCCCTTTTGGGAAAGTAACACCCAAAAGTGATCTAGCATCCAATTCAATCATAATTTCATTAATATTATACCTAATCAAGTTCATAACATTCATTCTAACATTTTAATCACCACCAAAACACCCAAATTTCCAAACACCATTCACAAAAGTTTCTACTTTTAGTAAGTCATGATCAACACCTCAAATTCATGGATTTTCTTGCACAATTCAATCAAACTAACATCTAAGCATTGCATATAACATCTTAACATCATCAAATCATGAATTCTAAGAACAAAAAGTTTCCTCTTATGGCAATGTATGAACTAGATGATCAAACCATAGATTTCTTGCATAATCAACATAATCTAGCATTCATACAACTTAACTAACATCATATAATCATCTAACAATCATCAATTTCATATTATCATCATCAATTTCGGATTAGGGTTCATCTACATCAAAAACTATGAACAACATGATAAAACATACCTTTAGATGTGCTTAGATGATGATTATCACTTGTAAACAACTTGTATTACTTGAAACCACTTGAAATTCGACTTGTGTATGTGTTCTTGGATCAAAATCGCAATGTGAAGGTGTTTTGGGTGGGGTTGCGGCCGAATATGGGGTTTGGGGTGGGATTAGGGTTGTAATTTAGGTAATATTTGGTTTTAGAATATTTATAAAGTAACCCCTTTTATTTATTTTATAAAAAACTAATCTTTCTAGTACTTTTTTAATAGTTTTTAACTATAAAAAACAAGTATTATTAACCAATAATAATAATCTTAAACATTTACAATAAGTCACATAACACATGAAATATATATAACACGTTGTCACGTTATCGCGTAAAATTCACAAAATAAATATCTAAAATTCTGTAAATTCATGAACTACATAATCACAACTAATAATAAACATTATTAATTAGATTATTATTGTTTATCATAGATTATTATTTTTAAGTCACCAACGTTCAACGACAACTAGTATGTGCTCACGACACGTGTATGCAAGACCTAACAGAACTAACGGAGTTTGGTAACGGAAAATTACCGGATGTCACATTATCCCCATGTTGAAAGAATTTTCATCCTAAAAATTACGTTACATGGTTGTGCTACATCCCTGGTTTACTGCATTGGCATAACGAAATCGAGTGAGTTGTCACATCATCCCCATGTTGAAATAAATTTCGTCCCGAAATTTAATTAGTACATTCCCCGACTGTTGTTGTCGTTTCGAACAGATGAGGATACTTAACCTTCATCTGATCCTCGCGCTCCAACGTGAATTCCGGTCCACGTTTTGAGTTCCAACGAACTTTGACTATAGGTATCTTACTTTGTTTAAGAGTCTTGACCTCACGATCCATTACTTCAACCGGTTCCTCAACAAAGTGTAGTTGATCATCTACTTGTACTTCCTCGAGTGGTACAACTAGTGTCTTGTCAGATAGACACTTCTTTACATTTGAGACGTGAAAAACGTTGTGAACGCCACTCAACGAATCAGGTAAGTCCAAACGTTACGCCACCGGACCTATTCTTTCTAGAATCTCAAATGGTCTAACGTATCTTGGATTAAGCTTGCCTCTTTTGCCAAACCGAATCACACCTTTCCACGGTGAGACTTTTAGCAACACTTTGTCACCGATTTGAAACTCCAAAGGTTTTTGTCATTTGTTTACATAACTCTTCTGTCTATCTCGCGCTGCAGCCATGCGTTTTCGTATTTGTACTATCTTCTCAGTGGTCTCATGTACCAACTCAGGACCAGTTAACTGACTATCACCAACTTCTGCCCAACAAACTGGTGATTTACACTTTCGCCCATATAATGCCTCAAATGGTGCTGCCTTGATGCTAGTATGATAACTATTGTTATACGAAAACTCAACCAACGGTAATGAACTTCCCAATTACTCCCGAAATCAATCACACAAGCTCGTAGCATATCTTCCAATGTTTGAATAATATGTTCATTTTGCCCATCGGTCTTCAGATGATAGGCAGTGCTTATATCCAGACGTGTACCCAATGATTTCTGTAATGATTGCGAGAAATGAGACGTAAAACGAGCATCCCGATCAGAAATAATCGAGATCGGCACACCATGTCTCAAAACTACCTCCTTCAAATAAATTCGAGTTAAATTGTCCATCGTGTTAGTCTCCTTCATCGCCAAGAAGTGAGCTGACTTAGTGAGTCGATCCATGATCACCCATATCATGTCACAACCACTAGGAGTTCTGGGCAACTTAGTGATAAAGTCCATGGAAATCTGTTCCCACTTCCACAAGGGGATCTCAGGTTGTTGCAATAACCCAGATGGTTTCTAATATTCCACTTTAACCTTAGAACAAGTCAGACACTTGCTTACGTATGTAGCTACGTCAGCCTTCATATTAGGCCACCAATAGTGCGCCTTCAGATCATGATACATTTTGTTAGATCCAGGGTCTATGGAATATTTAGACTTGTGTGCTTCACTCATAACCATATCTCTTAAATTTTCATGCAAAGGCACCCATAGTCTATCCATGAAATACCGAATTCCATCGGATTTGACTTCCAACTGTTTATCCATCCCGCGTAAAAATTCAGATCCAACGTTCTGACCTGTCAAGGCTTCTGTCTGGGATTCGTTGATCTATTCAGGCAAGTGAGTACTAATCGTGAGTTGTAGAGCACGCACCCGTTGGGGCTTAGTGGTTTCCTTTCTACTCAAGGCATCGGCGACTACATTCGCTTTTCCCGAGTGGTATTTAATAGCACATTCATAGTCGTCCAATAATTCCACCCAGCGTCGTTGCCTCATGTTAAGCTCTTTCTACTCAAAGATATGCTGAAGACTCTTGTGATCGGTGTAAATTGTGCACTTGGTACCGTACAAGTAATGTCTCTAGATCTTCAAGGCAAAGACCACTTCTCCTAACTCCAAGTCATGAGTAGTGTAGTTCTTTTCATGTACCTTCAGTTGTCACGAGGCATAAACTATTACTTTGTCACGTTGCATCCGGACACAACCCAGTCCTTAGATAGAAGCATCACAATAAACCACAAAATCATCACTTCCCTCAGGTAATGCTAGTATCGATGCGCTACAGAGTTTCTGCTTCAACAACTGAAAAGCAGCGTCTTGACTCTCACCCTATTTATAGGTTGTTCCTTTATGGGTCAAAGCTGTGAGAGGTTAAGCGATTTTTGAAAATCCCTTAATGAAACGCCGATAGTATACTGCCAGTCCAACGAATTGCCTTATCTCACTAGGCGTCTTGGGTACCGACCAGTTCTGTATAGGCTCAATCTTTGTAGGATCCACATGTATTCCCTTCTCATTAACAATGTGACCTAAAAATTGCACCTCACGAATCTAGAAATCACACTTAGAAAATTTGGTGTACAATTGTTCCTTTTTAAGTTATTCGAAGATTAAACGTAAGTGTTCCACGTGTTCTTCCTTGGTCTTAGAATAGATCATGACGTCGTTGATAAACACGATAACAAACTAATCGAGATAGGGTTTGCACACACGATTCATGAGATCCATAAATACTGCTGGTGCATTTATCAACCCAAATGGCATGACCAAGAATTCAAGTGACCATAACGAGTACGGAACATAGTTTTCAAGATGTCTTCTTCTCGAACTCTCAGTTGATGATAACCAGATCTCAAATCAATCTTCGAATAATAGCTTGATCCCTGAAGCTGATCAAACAAGTCGTCGATATGAGGTAAAGGGTATCGGTTCTTGAATGTAACTTTGTTCAACTCCCTGTAGTCGATGCACATTCGGAATGTGCCATCTTTCTTCTTAACAAAGAGAACATGTGCTCCCCACGGCGATGAGCTCGGTCGAATAAACCTTTTATCCAATAGTTCTTGAAGTTGTGTAAATAGTTCCTACGGTTCGTTCGGTGCCAACCGATAAGGTGCTCGCGCAATCGGAGTAGCTCCGGGAGTCAAATCGATCTGAAACTCAACTTGACGATGAGGTGGTAGTCCAGGCAGATCCTCCGGAAACACCTCTGGAAGTCACAAACCACCAGAATATCCTCTACTTTCTTTTCCTCTTGTTGCTTGTCAGAGACGAGGGCTAATATGGCTAAGTGGACCTTGCGTAGCCACTTCTGAGCCTTCATGAATGATATGATGCCTATAACGGCACCACTCTTCTCGCTCTTAACCGAAAAAGTTTTCCCGTCCATCAGAGGAATGCGAATGACCTTCTCATGACAAATCACTTCTGCTTGCTTCTCGGACAGCCAGTCCATGCCTACGACCACATCGAAACTTCCAAGAGTAACAGACATGAGATCAATGTTGAAGGTATGACTAACGAGTTCTATCCTGCAATTCTTAAGGATGTGCGTAACGGAGATTTGCTTACCATCAGCCAATTCTACGACATACTTAGATTTCAATACAGAAGGCATATCACTTAAGAGGCTACAAAACTTGGTAGAGATAAAACTCTTATCGGCTCCAGTGTCAAACAGTACAGAAGCAAAACGACCATTAACAGGAAATTTACAAGTAACGGTAGTAGGATCGTTTAGAGCCTCACCTGAACCCATGACAAAGGCTCTCCCTTTAGCTCTACCATTGTTGCCACCATTGTTGTCACAATTGCCTCAGTTGTTATTGTTGCCATTCTCGTTGCCATTCCCGTTTCTTCTCAGTTGAGGACAGTTTTTCTTGTAGTGCCATTCCTTTCCACACTCAAAGCAACCCTTTGGTGTATCATGAGGCTGCTGAGGCTGCTGAGGTTGTTGAGCCTTCTTTATCAGATCTCCACGACAATTCTTTGCCACGTGACCAACCTTCCCACAACGCTGGCATCGAAAGCTGTCACACCTGCCAGTGTGGTGGTAGTTGCATCGGTTGCACTTTGGGTTTTTCCCCACGTATCCACTTGGTCCTTGAGATGATGAAGATGATTGGTGGAAGTTGCGATTGTTATCAAACCGTCTCTACTGATGTTGCTGTTGAGGTTGGTGTTGCTGAGGTTGGTTACCAGATGACGATCCTTTGCTGGTGTTGTTTTCCCACTTGCGTTTGTTGTCGGGCACGCTTGCCACAACGCCCCGCTTGGGTAACTTTCCATGCTCCACAGCCTGATCAGTGAGCTTGTGAGCTAGTCGGATAACCTGCTGAATAGTAGGGAGATTTGTAGCAGTCACCATGCGCTGAATCTCCGAAACTAAACCACGTAAGTAGAGCTCAATACGTCGGCTCGGCTGGTTAACCATGCCAGGGCAAAGTGTAGCTAGCTCATGAGACCTAGTAGTGTAAGCCTCAATGTCAGATCCTTCCATCTTCAATTGCCAGAACTCAGCTTCCAGCTTTTGAACTTCATTACGGGGGCAGTATATATCCTGAGGCTCTTCCATTGGGGCATCCTAAGGCTCCTTCATTGGAGCCTCCTAAGTCTCGAATTGGTTTTCCAACTCGTGTATATGAACGATACCCTCATCAAGCTGATCACGGTCACGTTGAAATTAGCGCTCAACTCATCATCCTGTTCACGCAAAGCCTGGATCTCTCCTGTTTGACCATCCTTGCATTTAGTTATACACTCTGCTATCGTGTTCTTGTCGTGCATCCCACCTTTAAAATTTATCCTCAACTGCTCGCTGTAGTCGATCATGCGAGGCCACCAAAGCAGCAATAGCCCTAAGAGGTGTGCAGGGTAGGGGTATAATATGGTGTCTCTAATCACACTAGTCGTATATTGAACATCCTTCTTTTCCAGCATCCTAATCAGAATTAGTCATGTCCCGCTCTATCATAAGCTTGCCCATGAGGTACACTTCAAGTATAAGTACGGGAAGTATAAAACCATAACTCGTAGATGACGAAGGAATATTAGGAACCTCGGGTTTCCTTCCCGGTGTGTGTTGAACAGGGGATGAAGACGATGATGATACCATACCGCAGTCTATGTGATGAGTATGCCAATGAGTATACAGTAAGAGAATAAGCAACGAGTAACTAACCAACTGTGTGCGGTTATAGACTATTGTGTATGCAACCTAGTTCCCTATAGCTAATGGCTGTGATACCAATCTGTCACACCCTTAAAATCCACGTGCGGAGTTTTACCGCGAGGCGTGTGAACAAACCAGGAACACAGTCAATAGTTACTCAGAACGACTCTATATGCCACATTTAAAATAAAACCAACCAAAGTTCAAACTTTAAAACCATGCGGAAACGTTTTGTAAATAAGGCAAACCAAAAGTATAAAAATGCATAATATGGCAAAACACACGCCAACCCAAATGATTAAACACTCATAAATAAAAACCAACAAAGATGTCTTTAAAATAGAGTCTTAGAATGCATGTTGGACCCGTGTGGTGTTCCTAATGGCAAGCGAAGTTAACGTCCTGAGAATAGCATACTAAAAATGTCAACACAATGGTTGGTGAGTTCAAGAGTTTGCGTTTATCATAAATATTAACAACTGTATAACATAAGAAGTGCATTGAAATAGATAGCTAGTCTATATTCACATGTATTAACAATAGTAATTTAGCGATCGAAGCTGACTGTGTTGCGTTTGTTGCCTCCCGTCAAGACTTACAAGGTCGTGACGAATGTTTGTTTATAGGACAATATTGCACCCGCTTGACCTCTAGTCTCACGGGTGGCGCTCGTCAGACCTAGTAGTACTACCCAAGATTCCCCGCTAGTAACCATTATTAACGATTCGAAAGTGTGAGGACTTTCCATGGTATTAAGCACTATGTTAAAAACATACACAACTTATAATAATAATAATAAAATAGCGTTTGAGTATGAGTATGCTACCTCCCCCAGAAGAAGGTTTAGAAAATAAGGGGCATGAACTCACCTGGTGTGTAATGATTACGAATAAAGAGACTGATGATAGGTGCAAAGACAACCCTTCAAAGGTTACCTAGAACACACAAGTACATAAGTACGTGTACACATACAAAGTCAATAATCCTAGGTTAACCTAGTTGACCCGTTTGACCCGTTGGTGACATATTAGTTGAAATATTTTTTAATCATGTATGATAACTTAACATACAAGAGTATCATGCAATTTATCCATGCGTATCATATTATCAACCTAGGTTCTACCTAAGTCATCATGCCACATTAGATCATCATACACTTACGCAAATCTCAAACAATCAACATGCTTAATATATAATAACTACATCACAACAAATAATTCATACGCGAAGACTAATCATTTACCACATGCCATGTGAAGCCACTCACGACTTCACATCCTAAACCCTGCCAATCCTACTAAGTAGGGGCCTCAGATTCGCACGTGTGTATGGCAATCATAATTACATTCATTAGAACCAACATTCATAGTGACAATCAATCAAATCCCAAACATGATCTACTAATCACTAACCATAATCCATCATCATGTATGATCATCAAAACCTAAACTCCATACATGATCAACCAAGCATCCATACAACTCAATTACACATTCTATCACAACAAACATCATGCACAATCATTCTAACATGATCTTAACATCACAAGCATGCCCAATTCATCACACCCAAAGTTCTAAAAAAATAAAGTTTCCCTTTTGGGTAAGTAACACCCAAAAGTGATCTAGCATCCAATTCAATCATAATTTCATCAATATTATACCTAATCAAGTTCATAACATTCATTCTAACATGTTAATCACCATCAAAACACCCAAATATCCAAACACCATTCACAAAAGTTTCTACTTTTAGTAAGTCATGATCAACACCTCAAATTCATGGATTTTCTTGCACAATTCAATCAAACTAACATCTAAGCATTGCATATAACATCTTAACATCATCGAATCATGAATTCCAAGAACAAAAAGTTTCCTCTTATGGCAATGTATGAACTAGATGATCAAACCATAGATTTCTTGCACAATCAACATAATCTAGCATTCATACAACCTAACTAACATCATATAATCATCTAACAATCATCAATTTCATATTATCATCATCAATTTTGGATTAGGGTTCATCTACATCTAAAACTATGAACAACATGATAAAACATACCTTTAGATGTGCTTAGATGATGATTATCACTTGTAAACAACTTGTATTACTTGAAACCACTTGGAATTCGACTTGTGTATGTGTTCTTGGATCAAAATCGCAATGTGAAGGTGTTTTGGGTGGGGTTGCGGCCGAATATGGGGTTTGGGGTGGGATTAGGGTTGTAATTTAGGTAATATTTGGTGGTAGAATATTTACAAAGTAACCCTTTTTATTTATTTTATAAAAAAAATTAATCTTCCTAATACTTTTTAAATAGTTTTTAACTATAAAACACAATTATTATTAACCAATAATAATAATCTTAAACATTTACAATAAGTCACATAACACATAAAATATATATAACCCGTTGTCACGTTATCGCATAAAATTCACAAAATAAATATCTAAAATTCTGTAAATTCATGAACCACATAATCACAACTAATAATAAACATTATTAATTAGATTATTATTATTTATCATACATTATTATTATTAAGTCACCAACGTTCAATGACAACTAGTGTATGCTCACGACACGTGTATGCAAGACCTAACGGAACTAACGGAGTTTGGTAACGGAAAATTACCGGATGTCACACCCTCCATCAATTTTCTAAAAATTTTGGAGTAGAGACTCATTGCTTGTCATGTGCATGGAACAACCACTATCAATGATCCATACATTCTTGTTAGTCTTGAGCTGCACCTGCATAAAAGAGATGGTTATTTATATTTGGAAACCCAAGCATTGTTGGTCTTGGGCTTATCAAAAGAAGTTGAAGGCAATGCAACAGTAATTGATCCTATTGTCAGATTTTGAGGATCATTTGCTGATGTTGATGAAGAACTTTCAGTCACAAGGTGTTTCTTTGTCTTCCACACCACCTTTGGAAGCTTAGACTTGACCTTCAATGCTTTGGAAGTTCTTACAACTTTGGAAGTTTTGGAGACTGGACCTTCGAAAGATCTTGCTAACACTGCAGCATGGTTTAGTACTTCGGTAGCATTCCTTTCTTTCGAGACTAACTTCTTCTTCATTTTGAAGCTTAGACTTGTCTTCTTCTTCATTTTGAAGCTTTCGAAAGGAAAAGAGTTTCCTTCCAAAACCTGCTTCTTCTTCATACACTCAGAAGTTTCTTTCTTGATCATGTGGACAGTACTTTTTGGATTGTAGAGACAATCCTTTGCAAGATGAGAAGTACTACCACACATGACACAGTCCATTTTCTTCTTTCTGAGAGTCTTCCTTTGGGAGCAAGACTGAACTTGATCACTTTCCTTCTCCATCTTCATCTTTTGCAGATGATGTGGCAGTTCTTTTAGGGTGAGAACTACCTTTGGAGTTGGATGGTTTAGCTTGTGTAGCAATGGTACACAACTTGTTGGGTATTCTACCTTTGAAGAAATTGAAGATTTCCAATATTATTGAAGTTGAAGACTTGAAGAACAAAATAAACAAAATATTAGTCTAGGGTTTATTTTGTAATTATTGTAAATGCTAGATTAGTATAAATATTAACATATATCATCATTGTAAAGGGTGAATGGTTCACCACCAAATGTTGGGAATTAGTTCTATAACCAACAACATCATATCATCATCCTTCATGGATGATGATTTCATTATCAAATCAATAAACATCAATCATTAAACATTTTTATGTTCATCATCATTATTATTTTAGCATCGAATCATCAAGTTTTGTTATTATCAATATGAATCCTAAGATCCAAGCTTATCGATCCCGTTCATATCGGGAACACAAAATTGGTATCAGAGCCGGAGTTGATGGATTCATATCGATTTTGATGAGATTTCATGGTTAGATTGCTAAAATTGTTGAAGATCTGAAGAAATTTTGGAGAAAAAGTTAATGTGTTCTTCATGAGAAATCCAATTATTTGGATTCATCAACATAATGCTACAATAGCAATTTCATCAACAATTCAACAATCAATTCAACAATACAAGATCCGATGCGGACCATGCAAGAAATTGGAGTTTGACGGCTGCTGTAGGTATCGAATGGAAGAGGCTGCCGAGTAGGTAACTTGCGATCGATTTGGAAGGGGCTCCCGTAGGTAGCCTTTGGGAATTCAAAGGGCTGCCGTAAGTAGCCTTTCTCGGCCGAATTAGGGTTTGCAAATTAGGGTTGCGAATGAGTTCATGGAATATGGGCTTATTAACACAATTGGGTTTGTTACTTGGACTTTATCAATAAACAAAAAAAACAACAGTTAGACTTGGGCTCAAGTGTTGAAGATTGGGCTTATGATCAACAAAACAAAATCGAGGTTCGTATTCGGGCTCTCATCAACAGAAATAATGTGACATCGAGTTACAAAATTGGTTGTTCTAAAGTTTTGAAGATCTCGCTTCTGCATCAACAACAAAATTCTTGGCTTTGAACAACCATTCAAAAGAATCAACATCAAGCTTCAATTCACATCGGAAATCTACAATTTAGGGGGAGTATTGTTGGGTATTCTACCTTTGAAGAAATCGAAGATTTCCAATATTATTGAAGTTGATGACTTGAAGAACAAAAGCAACAAAATATTAGTCTAGGGTTTATTTTATAATTATTATAAATGCTAGATTAGTATAGATATTAACATATATCATCATTGTAAAGGGTGAATGGTTCACCACCAAATGTGGGGAATTAGTTCCATCACCAACAACATCATATCATCATCCTTCATGGATGATGATTTATTCATCAAATCAATAAACATCAATCATTAAACATTTTTTGTGTTCATCATCATTATTATTTTAGCATCGAATCATCAAGTTTTGTTATTATCAATATGAATCCTAAGATCCAAGCTCATCGATCCCGTTCATATCGGGAACACACAATACTATTATGTTCTATCAAGAATGGGATTGTGCTATCATCAAGAGAACATCTGGAAGAGTTCAATACTTCCAAGATATAGCATCAGTACTGTGCCTACCTGAATGTGATCTCAAAGATTTGCAAAGCTTGATTATCTCTAACTATCATTGTTCACCCAAGAGGAAGAGACTTCTCTATGTTAGTGGGAAAGCTAAAAACAAAATTCAGAGATGATGTGCTTAAGGAAGCAAAAAGAGAGGATGATGAGCACAAAAGAAGGTTACAAAGATTGAAAAGACCAAAATCTAACTCCTTTACAATGGTGGATGATGAGTTCTTGAAGAGGGTTGGATGTCAAAGCAGTAAGTCAGCTAATGTTAAAAGCATAGATGGGAATCAATATACATATCCCATAATAGAATGGGGATATGTTAAGAAGACCAAAGAATTAGTGCTGCTAAGGAATGCAGAAGGAAAGAAAGCTGAAAGAATCAGAATTTTTGACCCAGTAGAGATCAAATTGTTCCACCCTAGCTATACATCATACCTTCATGACAAATTCTTTCCAAAGCTAACTGATGAAAGGGCTCAGAATGACTTGTGTCTATATGTGCACATGATTCAAGTTATGGATAAGCTGCATGCCGAAGCATACAAGAGAAGAAGGTATAATGTTGGGATGCTGAAGGGAGCCAACATTGAAGATATATTAGAACTCAGAATCTCAGAAGAAGATGAGCTGGAAATTGTTAACAATCAATGTGTTATGGAAACCCTCACCACAAAAGAAGATGTATTGGGGTTGACTTCTGAGACACTCCAAAGGATATGCAGAATGGAGATCAAGTATAAATACGATGACAAAAGGATGTAGTATCATATTTTAACAAGAAAATGGTTTCAAGATTAAAGGAGCTTTCAGTTTTAAAGAAATGATTACAAGTATCTAAGCCTAAGGGGGAGTATTGTTAGGTCTAGGATCAGTAGATCTAGTCCATTTTGTATAGGCTTAGTACTTGAATTAATATCTATAATGATTGGTTGTAACTTATTATTGTGTATGCATTAAATGTATAGGTTAACCCATATATATGTGTGTTGATTTATGTATGTTTGCAGGTACAAATATTATACTTAGTCAATTCAGAAATTGACTAAGTGTAAGAAACATCTACGGATGAACATTTTGTTCTTCCGTAGATATGTTTCTTACAATTAAATTACATCCGAAGATCTTCTGCGGATGAACAACCAGCTCTGAGCATGGAAGAACAAGATTGCTTCGGAAGAACAATGTACCCTTGGAAGAACAAGACTCCTGCGGAAGAACAAATATCTACGGAAGACAATATTCCTGCAGAGTCCAAACACTTGTATAATACAAGTATTACAAGTCAACAAGTCAACAACGCAGTTATACGAATCCCAAGAAATCCGATGATTCCTTAACAGAAACAATTCAAATCCCAAGAGATCCGGTGTTTCCTTAACAAAAACATCATTGTCTATATAAATGGATCCTAGGCTTCGAATCAAAGACGACGGCGACGGCAATACGACAATTCAACAACAGAAAAACATCACATCAAATCACACAACCAAACCCTAGCAGCCATCACATCATTAAACACAAAATTCAATATCATTCGTTCATTATTTGTAATCATTAACTTGTTTTAATGAAATACATTTGAAGTTAAACTTTGTTCATTCATTAATTGTGTTCTTTCACTGTGTTCTTGAATTTTTATTGATATTGAAATTTAATACAAACAATTAAACCAAGCCAACGTTGATTCCGCAAATGTTGACTTGATTTCAACCAACGCTGATAATTCCTGATTGTGATCCTTGGATTCACATAACTGATAAGCCTTCTTCATGATGCTGGGATGATTTGGACATAAACTAGAACTCCTGGTACTAGAGTTCAAGTTTGGGTCTTCAGTCCTAACCACTTCAAACCCTTCATAGATAAAAACTTGTTTCTACTTAGCATTAATGGTGGTCTTGATCTCTTGAGTCTTTTTGGATTTCCTCTTGGCTTTTCTGATCAAGTTCTTTCTTCTAGACTTGGTCATCACAATCCTTTTTCTCTCCTCAGGAGGATAGTGACCCTTCTTAGGATGCTATTCTTTACTCTTCTCAGAGACATCCCTTACTATCTCCTTTTCATCCTCTTCACTCATGAGGTCTATGAGGGGAAGTTCATCTTCATAAGTTTCGCACCTAGGAGATCTTACAGACAAGATTGTGTGTGGAGGAACTATCTCAATAGATCCAGTCCCTGCTTATTTTGATAACAAACTTTTGCATGTAGGGATGAGGATATTATGTTCTTGAAGGTCTCTTCTTCAAGAACACATTTTTCTATCCTGGCTTTGCTGATCACAAGCTCTACCTGGCATTTAGTCAACTTAGTTATGAAGTCTTTGATCTGAGTCCTGTAGTTGGTATGTTCATGTTTAAGAGTTGAAATGTTTTTCTCTAAATCTCTATATTAAGTTTGTAATCATTTTCAGCTCTTTTGAAATCAGATTTTAAAATGTTTAAAGACTCAAGATCAGATCTCCTCTCTAAGTTGTAGGACCTGTATCTGTTAACTTTAGCAATACATTCAGGTGTACAAAGATGTTCCAATACCTTGGCTTCATCATGATCAGCCATTAGTGTTTGATTTGGAGATGCATCTTCGACTTGAAAGCTCCAGTCAAAGCCTTTTTCTTTAACAGCAACTGCAGTTTGCTGCTTTGGCTTCTTATTCTAGTTGGCCTTGTCAGTGTAGTTGGTTTTGGTTTGTGCTTGGCTACCATTTGTCCTTGGTGCCTTGCATTCTCTAGCAAAGTGTCCTATTTGGTTACAGTTGTAACATTTCACCTTGCTCTTGTCCAACCTAAACTTTCCACTGGCTGCATTGCTAGGAAACTTTCTCCCTATCCTCTTGTAGAACTTCTTGGCTCTATGAGTGAAAAGAGCCATTTGTTGAGCTATCTCCATGTACTCCAGATCATTTCCATGGATACCGTCCAGATCTTCAAGGGTGAAGAGAAAGTTTCCAATACTTTCATCAGCAGACACAAAAGCTTATGAAGAGCTTGTCTCTTGGAATGGACCTCCTTAAGTGTAACTCTCCCTTGGTGTATCTAGGAAGATGATGAAAGGACCCTTTTATGAGTTGTCAGGGTAGCAGATAAGATGATGTTGTGGTTCTCTACAATCTCTTTCAATCTCATGAAGGGCTAAACTCAGTTGATTGCTGGAGTTACCAGATGGATTTTGTATGTTCATCTCCATTTGGTATCCACTAGGAATACCATACAACTCTGTAAGAGTGAGAGTCTTAAGATTCTCAGTTCTCTTGATAACAACACAATCTCAACACACCTAAAATATTATTGAGTCATGAACTTTCTTACAATGTCTTTATTTTCAAGAGTTACTCCAACATCCATTAGAGTATCCACAATCTTAATATACCATGGTTTCACCTGTTTTGAAGGTGAAGTTCTCAAACTGCTGCTTCAAGAGGTCATTTTTGTTCTCTATTGCTTCAGTGGACCCCTCATTCATGAGCTTCAGTGCATCTCATAGTTGCTTAGCAGTTTTGCACTTCTTGAAGCCCTTGTATATGGAGTTTGGAAGAGCAGTTTGGAGGGCATTCATGGCTTTTTGATCTATATCTATTCTTTTTCTATCTTCTTCAAAATAGTCAGCCACCTCTTTTGGAATCATACCACCCCTAACAACAGCTGAAGAGGTGATTGGTATGTGAAGTCAAGAGACAACAAATTCACACATCCTGGAGTCTTGAGACTTGATAAAGCATTTTATTCTTTGACACCAAGTATCAAAGTCTTCAAGGGTGATCAGTGGGGACTTTGTCATGGTTCCAGTTTCCATATCAGTCTTTGTGAGAGCTGTCATATGAGTTTTTAAGTATTTTGTGAGACTAAGGGATCTAAGATAGTGAAATCTTATATTCAAGAGCCTGGAATTCTCTTATACCAATTGCAGGACCGTTTAAAGGATGGTTAATACACTTAGTCTCACAATGAGGAGAGTGATAAAACACTTAATAGATCAAATAGGGAACCGATACTTGATTATGATACTATGAACACAAGTAAAACAAGAGATAGAAACTTAAGAATACAACAACACAAATATTGGTTTTCAAGATTGTAGTATATTACTTCTCAAGTTCTTTTACAAGTGATACAAAACATAAAAGAAAAATACAAAGACTTGAGATAATTTATACTACATCCTACAACCGGCCATACTTAGAAGGCCAGCTGGAAACATTGATCTAGACAACAAAATCAACGTACAGTCAAAAGGCAAATCTGCCTTTTGACTAGTGACTATGACATGCCATAGCTCACATCCTAATATATTACAAAAAGGATAAAAGTACATAAAGTAGAAAGTTACAGACTCAAGACATCAATGTACAATTACAAAAAGCATGAACCATTCACCAACTTGTATAACTTGGTGAGTCTTCAGAATCACAGCGGAAAGTTGGTCAGCTTTATGAAAAGTACATCAGAAAAAGCATGTTCTTCAAAGTCTTTGGAAGAAATCTGTCTTCACTTCTTAGGCTTTGGAAGACTTCACTTTTGGCTTCGGAAAATATTGGTCTTGGCTTCGGAAGATTTTACAGTTAGAATATTTCTGATGCAGGGTGTAAAACTTCCGAAGCAACTTCTACTTTGCATTAAGTGCATGCATGCAGGTAAGTCTTGGTCTGTTTTGGGTGCATCAGCTTTTCAATAAGTCTTAGAGTCATGATAATGATTGTGAAGTTCTTGAAGCTGGGTAGTGAACCAGGCATGTTGAGGACGGATATTAGATCAAATTTTTGGGTATTACTAGTGTTAAAACTTCAATTATATCATTTAATATGAGATTTAACCATTATATTGCATCTACTATAACTATTGTTCAAGGATTAAAAAATAAGGGTTCCTATTGTTCAACGATTCTAATATTAGGGTTCATAATTAGATCTTTGTTTGTTAAAAGTTTTCTATGTGTAAAAACGCTTTCTTTCAATGAGTGAATAAAATTTAGATTTTTTGAGTTTTTATTATTTGATCGGACCCAAATCGAATCACCGACCTGAACATATAGCCCAAATCATAACGATAGGAAAAAAATTTGGGTCTCATGTGTTTTGACCCCCTGAAAATTAATTTTAAGTTTGACCACTATACATAGTTACACCTTATTGTTGTCACATAATTATACTTATAACATGAGTATATTTGCATCTATGCTGAACTTATTTACCACATTTCTTGCCAATCATCTTCAAATGGGTCTAATATCGGCGACCCATTACATAGTTACACCTTAATCTTGTCACATAATAATACTTATAACATAATTATATTTGCATCTATGCTAAACTTATTTCCAACATTTCTTGGGTATTAAAGTAATCACGGCCATTTACTATTTGAATCCACCTCCACAACGTCATGCATTGATATAGATCAAGTATTGCAAAGTATTGCAAGAAATCTGAATGCTTATATATACACGTAGGAAATGTTGAGACTTGAGAATAACAAGAGCAAACACAAGGATTAACATGGAGATCAAAACGTATGAGTAAGGACAATATGTGTCTAAAATCCAAATGGGATCCTTAAGAAAATAGCAAAGGCTGCCATTGATGATATACATGTTGGATAGTTCTTATTATTAGCCTTAGAAGTCCAGGTGACTTGGAGTTAGAGGCCTAAACACCTTCGAACCCACTGTTTCGATCAAATCCAAATGCTTTTGAAGAAGATGCATATAAACAATCCAATCCCCATTGCTAGTTACAATAGAGAAACGAATAATAGAGAAAAGAATTAGCTCATGTTCACAGCAAACACATCCCAGATAACACCACTACTGCGCTCCCATCGTTATTTCCAGCTTCAGTGTATATTTTTGTTAATGCAGTTAGCAGGTTTTTGTACCTTCATCCAGTCGTCGGGTCCCCTAAGATGTTCCTCAGTGGTTGCAATGCTGGAAAACTTATAAACCTTCTCATATACCTCGCGAAGCTTCATTTCGTTAAGATGACTGATTTCACCTCACCAGATGGAATTGAAACATTTCAAAAGTAATGTAGCATATAGTCATCGTGTAGCCTTTCTCGGCCGTCTACTATCACGCCCAATCTGTAGGTCTTGAACTCGTCGTCAGCTTTTGCTATTATCTTCCATAGAAAGGAGATAAATGACATAAGTTTGCTTGGTTGATTTTACATTCAAACTTTAATCCTTTTGAAGGTTATTGATTTCACCAGCTTTGACGTAGTAAATACGGCTTATGAGAGGATTTGTGGAGACTGTAGAGCGGGGTGGTGGGATTGAAGAAAAAGGGACATACAATGTGTCATAGAAGGGGTTAACTCAGTAGCCTACATTAACAGCACACACAAACACACAAGAAATTGGAATATCCTATCATAATTAAAGCTCAACGTGACCCATCAGGCGATAACCATTCGCTAGCGGACTATCTTAACATTTATTAGTTGTTGTAAGTTCTTAATGGCAGCAAACAACTGAAGAAGACATATAAGAGTGTGAATTAAGAAAAATACTTGTACGTGTTGAAAGCGAGCTGTTAGTCAACTTGATCCTTTTTATAGAATTAATTAATTTGTTCTCTAGCTAGCATAAAAAGTAGGAACATTTAGAATCATTTTAGAATGTACTGTGATTATATATGTGATGAAACCATACTACATAACCAAATTTATATCCTTTCTATACATGTATAGAAAATAGCGAGATTATTGACTTTTTAAACTTTTTATGTCCACTGTGATGTTATAGACTTTTAATATGTACACCGAAAATTATTCCATATTAACCTGAATTAAAAGAACAACTTTTGTCTTAACTGGAACCAGTTTCCCCTCTACAGAATCGTCAGGGTTGTAGAGATCAAGATCTATAAGCTCCAGATCAGCAGAAGCATGGACAAATTCAACACTATGGTTATTACACAGATCACTTATGCACCAAGGCTGGTCCGGACCACTTCTCCAGCGAGAGAATAAAATGGGACGAGTGCTAATGCAAGTGATTTCTTAATAAGATCGATACATTGTCTGTGGTCAATGTGGTATGAGTAAGTCCAGGTTTGACATGGGCAGCCACTGGTTCTGCGCGGGTGATGCCGCTTTGATGATGTTAGTTTCTTTCACGGTCAAGGTGTACATTTGGGCTGAACCCATGATGGGGAGAGGGAGGGAAAATGTATGTGTATGCATATGGTTTAATATATTGAGTTTGGTTTGTAAACTATAAAGGATGAGAGATGTGGATGTTGAAGGGTGATTTATATAAGAGGTCGGGTGCGTAGTACGTATGGATAAAAACCTAGATGTTGGTATATGTAGTTTTTTTAATTTTCTGAAATGGATTATGTAAAAAATCTATAAGAATAATGTCACAAACCAAATTCAGCCAATAATTCTAGACAATACTTTCGTTGAGACAAATTGACTCCATCGTTAGTTCTAAAAACTTCAATTCCCAAAAAATACTTTAATTGTCCAAGATCTTTAATTAAAAATTTTGTTTTTAACAGATCTTTTATTTTTTCTATTTCAGTAGTATTGTTTCCGGTAACAATTATATCATCAACATATACCAAAAGAATAATCAGCACAGAATTGGTTGACTTCACAAAAAGAGAGTAATCACTTTTGCTTTGCATAAAACCTAGATCAACAAGCACCCCAACAAGTTTTTCATTCCACATTCGACGAGCCTGTTTCAGCCCATATAATGACTTAGAAAGCTTACACACCCTAGTATCATTTTTAAAAAAATAGCCTTCAGGAAGGGTCATGCAAACTTCTTCATTTAAACTACCATATAAAAAAGCATTATTTATATCAAGTTGACACAAGTCCCAACCACGTTCAACAGCAAGGCTAATTACAACAAGAATTATAACCATTTTAACGACGGGCAAAAAAGTTTCATCAAAATCAATCCCTTCTTTTTGACTATACCCCTTGGCAACAAGTCTTGCTTTATATCTTTCTATCTCTCCGGTTGACTTGTATTTTATTTTATACACCCATCGATACCCTATTGGTTTCCTTCCACTAGAGAGGTCGACAATTCCCATGTTTGATTATGGTTTAAGGCTTTCATTTCACAATCCATAGCCATAATCCATTTTTTGTATAGGACAGCCTCCCTATACGACCTAGGCTCAATGCTTTTGTTCAGGGCAGAAGCAAAAAGAAAGTTTTCATGACTTAAATTCGAGTAATTGACGACTCTTTCTAACCCATATTTGACTTTTCCCTCAACAACAAAGTCATGCAATTTTTTTGGTAAATTTGTGTTACGAGATGACCTACGAACTGTTGTGGGTTGACCTGTTTGAATAGTACCCTTAGGAGAGTCATTATTAGCATTTTCACATGAAACATAATCTAACTCACTTGTGCCTTCACCAAGACTAGGCTGCTCCAAAGGAGCCGAGCCTGAAGCCTTAGGGCTGCAGCGAGGAGGCTGATTATTTTCAGTGCTCTTAACATTGTCCATCTCCTCATCATCGGGTTTTTCACTTGAAACATATTCCAGGTGATTTGTTTCAAAGAAGTCAAAAAAATTTATATGATCTACTGACAATTCAATATTATTTTCAACAGAGGCCAAAAGTTTTTCATCAGAAAATGGAAAGATATTTTCATAAAATTTTACGTCTCGAGAAAAAAACATAGTTTTATTATCAAGACTTCACAATTTATATCCTTTTTTTTGCTTGAATACCCAATGAAAATTCATTTCTCAGCAAGATGATAAAACTTGTTATTATTATTTAGAATTACACTAAAGCAAAGGCACCCAAAAGTTTTCAAGTGATTAAGAGAGGGTTTAAAACCGAACAAAAGTTCATACGGAGACATTCCTTGTAACACAGATGAGGGGGTCCTGTTTATCAAATATGCAGCAGTCAATACACACTCTGACCAAAAACTAATGGGAAGTTTACTTTGAAATAAAAGGGATCTTGCAACGTTTAGAAGGTACTGATGCTTCCTTTCTACTATTCCATTTTGTTGTGGGGTATAAGAGCATGAGGTTTGATGAATAATACCTTTTGTTTTGTTAAAGTCAAAGAATTGTTTATTACAAAATTCAGTTCCGTTGTCGCTTCTAAGAATTTTGACATTTTTATGAAATTGAGTTTTGACCAGATGAACAAAGCTTTCAACATTTTGAAAAACTTCATTTTTAATTTCTAACAGATATACCCACATAGCTCTTGTATAGTCATCAACAACAGTAAGAAAGTATCTAAAACCTTCTCTACTTTGCACCCTATATGGACCCCAAACATCCAAATGTATAATGTCTCCTAACTTCTTTGTCTTATGGTCACTTAATGGAAAAGACTCTCTATGTTGTTTAACACGATGGCATATTCACACGAAACATTTTCATTCAAAATATTCATGTTTAGGCTATTTTTTAACATGTTAAGAACTTGATGAGATGGGTGTCCAAGTCTAGCATGCCACAAATTAAAGTTATTAATACTATTATAGCACACCTTCACAAAGTTTGAGACATTTCCACAGTAATAAAGACCATCCATTTGTTTACCAATCACCAGGATTTTCTTTGTGAATGAATCCTGGAGATAATAGTTACTTTCATCAAACATAACACATAATTTGTTATCTCTTGCAAGCTTATGAACATATATCAGATTCACATAATACTCAGGGACAGCAAACACGTCGGACAACACAACATTGTCACTTATTTCAAATTTCCTATCAATTTGATGGTGGCAGAAGTACCATTAGGATGTTTAACAATGATATTAAGGTTGGACACATCTACTTGATTAAGGACATTTTTATCGCTCATAACCATATGTTGGCTTGCCCTTGAATCGATTATCCAACTAGGGTTGTCTTTATTAGACAACTCCATATTAAAAACACAAACATTTTTATTCATCAAGGAGGAGGAGAAAGACCAGGTTTGGTTACCTCCTATATTAGACTCTTGTGATGTTTCACTAGTTTTTTCATTCAACAAACCTAACAGTTTAGTAATCTGATCAGCTGTTAAAGCTGTCACGTTAGAGTTAAAACATTGAGCAGGTTTATTACCAACCGAGTTGCTTGTATTGACACCCTTAACCCCTTGACCAGACCCTTGACTAGAGAGTTGCCCAGTTCTAGTTCTATTCCCTTGAGGATACACCACTAGCTCAAAACATCTTTCAACCGTGTGTCCAACCTTGTTACAGTGAGTACATTTCAAATTGGGATTTGGACCTTTATATGGTTTCTTTTTAGTTTCTGAAGATTGTGTATTTTTAGAAAAAAATGCCATGTTTTGAGTTTGTTGTTTAGAGGTGGAGTTAGACTGTCTATGTGACTCTTCTCTTGAAATAATTGAAAATGCAATTTTTAGTGTAGGAAGGGGATCTTTAGTCAAGAGGTTGGTCCTTACCGGTTGGTAAATTTCGTCAAGTCCCATTAAGAATTGCATCAACTTAATCAAGTGGTTAAAATCATTAAACTCTTATGAGGCTGACATGTACATGAAGGAAGCTGGACCATGTTATCATATAATTTCCACATTTAGTTCAACTTATGATAGTATTTAGAAACAGAACTTCCATTTTGTCTTAATGAATTATTTTTTTGATATAATCTAAAGACAACCGACCCATCTATTTTATCATATGTTATCTTCAGTTCATCCTATACCTCTTTAGCTAATTTAGAAAACACTTGACCAACATACATATCATTTGATATGGAATTAAGAATCCAAGTAAGAACCACAAAATTACATCTTTCCCATTGAGCTACTAGCACTTCATTATTAGTAGGTTTCTTACATTTTCCATCTATGATCCTAGTTTGTTTTTAACTTGAAGTGCAAATTTCATTGCATTAGACCAGATTGTATAATTTTCAATTCCTTTTAATTTCATGTTACCAATCGTAAGAACATTTGAGTCATTAGCATGTAAGTATAAAGGATCACTAGCATCAAGTTTGCTAACAAGAGTAACAATAGCACTGCTCTCAGTATCACCCATTGAAACACAAACAATTTATCAGACAAAAAACAGAATGAAGCAGACAAGCACACGCAAATAAGAACATCCAACACCAGTGCCAGGTTTTCACACCACTTGAAGTGGCAGATCGAGGATTAGTGAAGGCTGTTAATGCAAAAAAACACACACAAGACACACGAGTGATATGCACACAGATCAATAGTATAGTAAACAAATAGAGATGCAACACAAAGCCGGGTGGTGGTTCTCCCTGATATTTTCCAGATGCCGGTACTCCTAACCCGGCCAGAAGAATGCCTAAACAAAGGTAATCAAAAATTAAACAAAAAATAAAAGGAGAAAGAAGGACTTACAACAGGGGTTGCCCTATACGGGTACACCAAATAAAGCGAAGACACAAACTCCGTAACCTTCACTTAGGGTTACGAAGCTTGATAAGAAGAGAGATTACCAGATGATGCCAAGGGTTTCAGACCCTCAATGACTTCTTTCAAGTGAACACGGCAGAGAGAAAAACCAGCAGAAGAGATCTTCAAAACCACCAACTTAGGGTTCGTTTTTAACCGAACCTAAATCAGTGCAACTTTTCAGGACCAAGGAGACTTTGGTCTTCGACAACAAATAGAGAATCGCCTGGTGTTATCGCACCAGATATCAGAGAATCAGACAAGGAACCAGAAGCCCAGAAATAGGGTTTCAAATATGAGAGAACCCCAATCGAACGAGTTCCCAAAAAAAACGAGCAGCGGATCAAGAAGCAGGATCAGATCGAATCGATCAGAGCCATTGCGGCTCTGATACCATGTCACAAACCATGATCTAACAATGTATTAACCAAAGAACAATCAAGTCTGATTAAAAAAAATAATAGAACAGAAACAATAAAGAGATAGATTATCAAAAAGATAATCTACCAAGAACTAAATGATCAGCTGAGGTTCATATATGAACAGATAAAAATGGGCACGCTGCTCCTGGTTGTAGTTACGTTGAATGATGTGGGAAAAAAAGAAATTCACATATGGTATCATCATCAGTGACCAAATTTTTGGTGGGTTCTCCAACCATCAACGGCAAATATTTTAGTAATACAAATATTATATATCAACTCAACCATCTTTTTTAGGCATAATTTTTAATACTCCTCTTCTACTCAATTGTTTTAGACACTGTCTTCTCTAGAGAGACAAGGCGTTCAGACTAAGACTAGATCTAAGATATCAGGTTCCAAAACTTGTCAATAATGGTAAATTAAAACTTTATTGAACCTAAACCGTAGTCATTTACACCAACAAAAACATAACAAGAACAAATTCAAAGACGTTGGTCCAATCATGTATAATTGACAACAATACAAAGACAAATGGTTAAAAAGAATATGAAAAATATGTGTGTAAGGATTCATGAAGTCTGATGCAATGCATTAGAAAAATACTCTAAGTGTCTCAGCAACATGCACTAAGTACTGAAGTGAAGAATGCTTCGGAAGTTTTACACAATGCATTAGAAAATACTCTAAGTGTAAAATCTTCAGAAGCCAAGACCAATATCTTCCGAAGCCAAACATGAAGTCTTCCGAAGCTTCAGAGACAAAGTATTCCGAAGCTTCAACCTATGAAGACAGATTTCTTCCGAAGACTTTTAGTACACATGCTTTATCTGATGTACTGTTCCATAAAGCACCTTTTCCGCTGCATCTCTGTAAAGTCACCAACTTACATGAGTTGGTGAAAAGGTCATGCTTTTGGTAACTGTACATTGAGGTCTTGAGTCTGTAACTTTCCACTTTATGTACTTTATCCTTTTTGTAATGTATAAGGATGTGAGCTATGGCATGTCATAGTCACAAGGTCAAAAGGCAGATATGCCTTTTGATCCTACAATTGATTTTGTTAGTGTCTAGTCAATTGTATCCAGCTGGCTTTCAAAGTATAGCCGGCTGTAGGTTGTAGTATAAGTATTTCAAGTTCTTGTATCTTTCTTTATGCTTTGTAACACTTGTAAAAGAACTTGAGAAAGCAATATACTGCCTCCTTGAAACCCATACTCTCTTGTTCTGTCTCTTGCTTTACTTGTGTTCTTTGTATCACTTTGGTTAACCCAATTCACTGTTTTATTAAAGTTTAGTTAATCTCCTCATTGTGTTGTTGTGTTGTAATTGTGTTAAAGCCCTTAAACGGTCCTGCATTTGGTATCAGAGCTTTCCAGGCTCTTGATATAAGATCTAACCATCTTAAGATCCCTCACACACACAAAAACTAAACTTTTCAAATGGCTTCCATCTCAAAGACTGATATGGAGACTGGAACCATGAACAAATCCCCACTGATCACTCTTGATGATTTTGACACCTGGTGCATGAGGATGGAAGGCTTCATCAGGTCTCTTGATTCAAGAATGTGGGAATCTGTTAAGAATGGACCTTTCATACCCAGCACCCCCTCTGCTACTGGTGCTGGTATGATTCCTAAAGATGTGGCCAACTACTCAGATGAAGATAGAAAAAGAGTAGAGATTGACAGGAAGGCCATGACTGCTCTTCAGACTGCTCTCCCAAACTCTGTATACAGAGGTTTTAAGAAGTGCAAGACAGCCAAACAGCTGTGGGATGCACTGAAGCTGATGTATGAAGGCTCCTCTGAAGCCAAGGAGAACAAGAAGGATCTTCTGAAGCAGCAGTTCGAAAATTTCACCTTCAAAGCAGGTGAAACCATGACCCAACAATACTTCAGGTATGTTGAGATTGTGGATACCCTAGTGGATGGAGGAGTTCCTCTTGAGAACAGGGACATTGTAAGGAAGTTCATGTCCTCACTTCCTAGGCAATGGACACACTATTGTGTGGTGATCAAGAGGACTGAGAACCTTAAGACTCTTACTCTTACAGAGTTGTATGGGATTCTCAGTGGATACCAGATGGAGATGAACATGCAAGGTTCATCTGGCAACTCCAACAATCAAATGGGTTCAGCCCTTCATGTGGTAGAAAGGGACAGCATAGAACCCCAACATCATCTCATATGCTACCCTGACAACTCACAAAAGGGTCCTTTCATCACCTTCCCGGAGACACCAAGGGAGAACTTTACTCAAGGAAGCCCATTCCAAGAGACAAGTTCTTCTCAAGCCTTTGTGTCTACTGATGAAAGTTGTGGGAATTATCTCTTCACTCTTGAAGACCTGGACTGTATCCATCCAGATGACCTGGAATACATGGAGATAGTTCAGCAGATGGCTCTCCTCACTCACAGAGCCAAGAAGTTCTACAAGAGGAAGGAAGAAGATTTCCAAGCAATGCTACTAGTGGAAAGTTTGGGCTGGATAAAAGCAAAGTTAAGTGTTAGAACTGTAACCTTATGGGTCACTTTGCTAGGGAGTGTAAGGCACCTAAAGCAAATGGGGGCCAAACACAACCTAGACCAAACTACACTGACAAAGCCCCTCAGGCTGAGAAGACAAAGCAACATGCTGTTGTTGCTGTTGAAGAGGGAGGCTTTGACTGGAGTTTTCAGGTGGAAGATGCTTCTCCAAACCAAGCACTGATGGCTGATCATGACGAAGCCAAGGTATTGGAACATCTCTGCTCTCCTGAATGCATTGCTAAAGTAAATAGATACAGGTCCTACAACTTAGAGATGAGATCTGATCTTGAGTCATTAAACATATTAAAATCTGATTTTAGAAAGTCTGAAAATGATTACAAGTTAAAGATAGAGGACTTGAAGAAAACCATTTCAGTACTAAAACATGAACATACAGATTTTAGAACTCAGATCCAAGATCTCATAACTAAGTTGACTGAGTGCCAGGCTGAGCTTGTGATCAGCAAAGCCAAGGCAGAGAAGAGTGTTCTTGAAGAAGAGACCTTCAAGAACATGATATCCTCATCCCTGCACAACAAAGTTTGTTATCAAAATAGACAGGGACTGGGATCAAATGAGATAGCTCCTCCACACACAATCTTGTCTGTAAGATCTCCTAGGTGTGGAACTTGTAAAGATGAGCTTCCTCTCATAGATCCTATAAGTGAGGATGATGAAGAAGTGATAGTGAAGAATTCCTCTGAGAAGAGTGAAGAAGAGGATTCTTCCAAGGGCCACTATCCTTCTGAGGAGAAGAAATCAACTGTGATGACCAAGTCCAAGAGAAAGAACTTGATCAGGAAGAGCAAAAGGAAAGCAAAGAAGGCTCAAGAAATCAAGGCTACTTTTGATGCTAAGCAGAAACAAGTGTTTATCTCTGCAGGTTTCAAAGTAGTAAGGACTGAAGACATCAACCAAGACTCCTCAGCTAAGAGTCATGGTTCTTGTTCAAATCATCTCAGTGCAAAGAAGAAGACTGAGCTGCTGTGTACCACTGTCTCAGCATCTACCAAGATGAAGGTGGAGAAGGGATGTGACCAAAGCCAGTCTTGCTCTCAAAAGGAGACTCCTTTGAAGAAGAAAATGTTATGTGTCATGTGTGAAAGTACTTCTCACATTGCTAAGGATTGCCCATACAATCCTAAAAGTACTGTCCACATGACCAATACAAAGACTTCAAAGAGTCTCAAGAAGTCTCAAGCTTCGGAAGGAAAGTCTGTTACCTTCGGAAGCTCCAAATCAAAGAAGAAGGTAAATGGAAAATTACCTTCGGAAGCAAAGTTGGTCTCGAAAGAAAGGAGTTCTTCCGAAGCACTGAAGTCTGCTGCAGTGACTGTAGATTCTTCCGAAGGTTCAGTCATCAAAACTTGTGAAGTTCCAAAAGCTTCTAAGGTTTTGAAGGTCAAGTCCAAGACTCCAAAGGTGGTGTGGAAGTCTAAGAAAGACCAAATGACTGAAGTTTCTTCATCAACAACAGCTGAAGATCCCCATAGTACAACCATAGGATCTATTACAGTTGTATTACCTTCTATTACACTTAATGAGCCCAAGACAAGTAAGGCTTGGGTTTTCAAATGTAACTAATCATTTTCTTTGTGCAGGAACAACTCAAGACAAACAGGAATGTCTGGATAATTGACAGTGGCTGTTCCAGGCACATGACAGGCAATAGGTCTCTACTCCATAATTTTGAGAGAATTGATGGAGGACCAGTTGCTTTTGGAGGAGATGAAGGTGGTTACATTTCTGGAAGGGGCAAGGTCACAAATGGTAAGCTCAGCATTGAGAAGGTAAACTTTGTTAAGGAGCTTGGGTACAATCTTCTGAGTGTATCCCAATTTTGTGATCAGAGTCATAACATGCTCTTTACTGAGCATGAGTGCATTGTTCTCAAGCCTGGTGTGGTCATTCCTCATGAGCATATCCTGCTCAGAGCCCCCAGGAAAGGGAACATGTACAAGATGGATTTGCAAGAAACATCTCCCTCTGGAGAAGTTTCATGCTTTCTATCTAAAGCAAATAGTGATGAGTCTTTCCTATGGCATAAAAGAATGTGCCATGTAAACTTTAAGAACATGAATAAATTAATTAAACATGATCTGGTAACTGGAATGCCAAAGAAAGAGTTTACAAGTGATGATCATTGTGTTGCATGCCTGAAAGGAAAGCAACACAAGGTATCTCACAAGCCTAAGGAAAAGAACTCCATCACTACTCCCCTACACTTGTTACATATGGATCTCTTTGGCCCCACCAGTGTAATGAGTTTAGGAAGGACCTCTTACTGTCTGGTGATCACAGATGATTTTACAAGATTCACTTGGGTCTTCTTCCTTAGAACTAAGGATGAAACCCCTGAGATTCTGAAGAATTTCATCTTAAAAGTTGAGAATCAATGTGATCACAAGGTCAAAACCATAAGATGTGATCAAGGAACTGAATTCAAGAACCAAATCCTTGATACATTTTGTGATGAAAAAGGTATTACAAGACAATATAGTGCTCCCAGGACTCCTCAGCAAAACGGAGTTGCTGAGAGGAGAAACAGGACACTTATTGAAGCTGCAAGAACTATGTTGTCTGACTCTAAACTGCCTATCACCTTCTGGGCAGAGGCAGTTAATACTGCTTGCTATGTGCAAAAGAGTTTTAGTAGTTAAGACACATGGTAAGACTCCTTATGAACTTTGGCACAAGAGGAAACCTTTCATTGGTTTTCTCAGGTCATTTGGATGTCCCTGCACCATCTTGAATACCAAAGATCAAATTGCCAAGTTTGCTGAGAAATCAGATGATGGACATTTCATTGGATACTCTTCCCAAGCTAAAGCTTATAGAGTATACAATCTCAGAACTAGAATTGTTGAGGAGTCAGCCAATGTGACTTTCAATGAGCACACTCCTTGTGTGGCTGGTTCTGGTCCGGATTGGCTGTTTGATCTTGATTTAGTTACCAACTGTTTTAACAAATCTTGTGAGCATGTTTCAGGATCTGCAGAAATTTAAATACAGGTGATCCTGATCCAAGATTTGAGCTAGGAAGACCCTCAACTCATACATCTTCAGCTCCAGTTGGAACTACTTCAGCAAATGAGGTTTCTATCAGCACAACAATGACAAATTCAGCTGATACATCTGGCATGCCTTCAAATTCCAGCTCAGAGGCCTCTCAACCAGATAAAGACACCTCACTTGTAGAAGACAACAATGGTGATGGTGATAGTGATCAGGAATTTCTTGATGCTAATAACCATACCATAGATGACAACATCAATGATGTCACACACTCATTGGATCAAGTTAATCTTGATAAGTGTGATAATGTGGAGGGTGAATCTTCCAGACCAGATCTAAATTTCTCAAATTTGGATCTTTCTCAGCAACTTGCTGTGATCCCTCAGCTAAGGATCCACAAGTCTCACCCCACCACAAACATCATTGGAGATGTTGTCACAGGGGTAAGAACAAGAGGACAAACCCATGAAGCAAATGTTTGTTTCACTCTTGTTTCTTATCTCAGATAGAGCCCAAGAAAGTTGATGAAGCTCTAAAGGATGGAAGTTGGGTTGAAGCTATGCAACAAGAGCTGCTTCAATTCAAAAGGCAGAAAGTTTGGAACCTTTGTCCTCTTCCTCATGGGAAGACTACCATTGGAACCAAATGGGTTTTTAGGAATAAGAAGGATGATAGAGGAATCATCATCAAGAACAAGGCAAGACTAGTTGTTCAAGGATACACACAAGAAGAAGGGATTGACTACACTGATGTCTTTGCTCCTGTAGCAAGACTAGAAGCTGTTAGGATATTCCTGGCATTTGCTGCATCCAAGAACTTCAAGGTCTACCAACTTGATGTAAAGTGTGCTTTCTTATATGGAGTGATTGATGAGGAGGTTTATGTCAAACAACCACCTGGTTTTGTAGACCCTGATCATCCTGATTATGTCTGCAAGCTTGACAAAGCTCTTTATGGGCTGCATCAGGCACCCAGGAAGTGGTATGAGACACTATCTGAGTATCTTTGTAAACATGGATACAGGAGAGGTACTATAGATGGAACTCTCTTCATCAAAGGACAGGGAAATGACTTATTGCTAGTTCAAGTATATGTAGATGACATCATCTTTGGTTCAACTAATCCAAAGCTCTGCAAAGACTTTGAGAAGCTGATGAAAGACAGATTTGAGATGAGTTCAATGGGAGAACTCAACTTCTTTCTGGGAATTCAAGTGAAGCAGGTTGAAGATGGCATCTTCATAAGTCAGTCAAAGTATGTTCAAGACATACTCAAGAGGTTCAACATGACTGATTGTAAGATTGCTAAGACACCCATAGCCAGAAACCACTCCCTTGGTCCAGATCTTGAGGGGGAGTGTGTAGATGAACACTTATACAGGGCTATGATTGGGTCTCTTATGTATCTTACAGCTAGCAGGCCTGATATCATGTTTGCTACATGTATTTGTGCAAGATATCAAGCCAACCCTAAGATGTCTCACTTAATCACTGTGAAAAGGATTTTAAGATACCTCAAAGGTGCTTCAACACTTGGTCTATGGTATCCAAAGAATCCTAATTTCAATCTGTATGCCTATACAGATAGTGATTATGGTGGTTGCAATATGACTGCAAAGTCTACATCTGGGGGATGTCAATTCCTTGGTGGAAGGGTTGTCTCATGGCAATGCAAGAAACAATCCTGTGTGTCTGCATCAACTGCTGAGGCTGAATACATTGCTGCAAGCTGCTGTGCTCAAGTGCTTTGGATTCAAAATCAGATGCTGGACTATGGATTTAACTTCAAAGAGACTCCTATCCACATAGACAACAATAGTGCTATCTCTATCACTGAGAACCCTGTGCAGCACTCAAGGACCAAACACATCAACATCAGGTATCATTTAATAAGAGATAACTATGAAAAGGGATTAATTAAACTAGTCAAAGTTCATACAGATGAACAATATGCTGATCTGTTCACAAAAGCTTTTGATGAACAGAGATTTAAGTATCTGATATCAGCTATTGGGATGATTAACTTTGAGTAGACTTTTTCTTAAAACTAATTCTAATTATTTCTTCTTAAAATATGTGTGTCCTAAGTTGTCTAGTTCATCACTTTCATAAGCTCATGTTTTCTTTGGATGTAAAATTCTTTTTGAAGACTTTCCTTAGATTCTTGAAAATTTTCTGATACTTCGGAAGATAAAGTTTTATCTTCGGAAGAAAAACATGTCTTCAAAATAAATAACTGTCTAAGAGATTTTACCTTCGGAAGAAGTCAAATTCATCTTCCGAAGCTTAAAATTCTATCTCAGACACTTATTCATTTTTAAGGACTTTTTCCTTCCGAAGCAAAATTAACCTTCGGAAGCTTTGTTTATTTCTATACAAAGCATCCAAGGGTTTATTTCTCTTCCGAAGCATAAATTTTCAAGACTCTCAGGAAAATCTTCCGAAGCCATTTTAGCTTCGGAAGCTTTTTCAATCAAAACTTCCGAAGACAAATAACCTTCGGAAGCTTTTCGAATTCCAAGAAAACTACTTTTTGAGCAAAAGTAAACTACCTTTTCAGAGGTGGGACCGACTTCCGGATTTCAAAGTTTATCCTCTTTCATTAACTTTGGTTCAAATCCCTTTTCACATAAATACCCAACGGTTCCCCCTCTTTCCCACTATCTTCCTCAATTCTACTATTCCTCTAACCTAATTCTCTAAACCGCCTTTGCTTTCTACCTTTCTTCACCCTTAAGCTTCTGAAATGGCCAACCTTAACCGCAGAAACAACCCAGATTTCTCCATGCAACTTCACAGGCAACATAATCAAGTTGCTCTGTTAAGCTCTGAGAAAGATGCAAGTTTCTCAGAGATTTGCCAATTCTTGACTCTGTCAAACTATTTCACCTCCCTGACCATTGATCCTACTCTATATGAGGATCACTTGCTTGAATTCTGAAGACCTGCCAAGAGGTCATTATGGATGGGGAGAAGGCACTGTCTGCCACAGTGCAAGGGAGGACAATCTTCATCACTCCGGCCATCATTAACCAACATTTGCAGCTGGATGATGAAGAAGGTGAGGTGTCCTTCCCAAAGGAAGCTGTTAATCATTCCTTTGAGCAGATGGGCTATGAGGGAGATTTCTCTGTAAAGACCTTAGGAAAGGGAAGGTCTCATCCCAGTGGAAATACCTGCTCCATGTGGTTATCCACAGCTTATCAAACAAGCATGGTGGATGGGACCAGATTCCTGAGGATCTCTCCTTTATAGTTCATGGAATGGTTCAGGGGGTCAAGTTCAGGTATTCACAATTTGTTTATACTAATTTACTTGCCAACTTAGACTCCTTAGAGTATTACATGTTTCCTAGATATGTTCAACACATTCTCAACTGTGAACTGGGCTCACAGTTGAGGGAAACAAGTAATATTCTTAAATTGGGACAGATGAAGCCCGGCATCTTTAAAATAATGAAGAAGCCAACTGTAGGCTTCTCAGGGGTAGAAACAGCCCTAGTCCCAAAAATGTTAGAGCTCATTGCTCAAGGTGACAACCTAGCAACACAAGCTAGTGTTGAACCCACACCTCTTTTATCCTTACCCCTAAAAAGACCAGAAATCACCCTCACCTACCAAAGAAAATCCAAACGAACCCCTGCTCAGGCTATTGAGTCTGTGCAGGCCCCCATATACTCAACCTTACAGAAGAAGTGGACACTAGAGCTCCCACTTCTCCTGAGGAGCAAACCACTCCCATTACTTCACCTATCAGGGCTGAGGTTCCTCAAGCTCACCCTGATGAGCTCACTAGCCCAACAGCCTTAAGCCTTCACTCTGAGTCTCAACACTCAAGTGAACAACCTTCAGGGGACAGCTACCATCCCCAGCCTTTGGATCTCAACCAACCAATTCCCAACCTATCCTTCTACACTGATGAAGACTTAGGATTCAGTGAGTACCATGAGTCTCTCTTCTCCTCCCCTACTCAAAGAGAGATGAGTACCTCTGACTCTCCTCAGTCTATCCCACATCAGTCACCTACTACTGAGGTGGACACTTCTGAACCTGTTCAGGATGTCCATATGGAAGAGGCTCTCACTTTTGAAAGTGATTACATCATTAAGACCTCAACCATGGCAACTCAGCCCACTGGCATCTCAACTGAGGCTGCCAGTGAGCAGAGGAAAACCAGCAGCCAAGAAACTCAAGCTGGTGGTGAGAGAGAGGACTTTGGTCCAATCATCTCATCCCCCAATGATTCTTCTGATGAAGATGAGGGGAATTTGAGACTAAGGTGCAGAAACTGTCAAAAACATGCACCTATTTAGTCTCTAAGGTTAGTCACTTGGAATCTCAGGTGACTACCTTACAAAACAGGGTCAATGATCAGCAACTTCAGATTTCATATCTGCAGGAAAAACTAGCTGGGAGACCTTTAAGGAGAGCTCAACCAGGAACACAAGAACCTGTGGAAGTGATTGACTTATCCTCCAGCTCACCTATGCAAGTAGGTGATGCTACCAAAAAGGGGGAGAAAGTTATTACAACCACAGAACCTGGGAGTTCTTCAGAGAGAATGGACATAGAGGACTCACCATCCTCACTTGCTGTTGTGCATTCTCAGCAACTTTCTCAAGTTCACATTAATGTGGACTCTATAGACTCACTCATCAGGAGTCTCTTTGAGGAAGGTATACCAAGGGCTGTCTCATCTCCACCACAAGGAACTGGCAATTACATCATAAGGTGGAGGTATGATGATGACAGAAGAGCCCTTATACTTCACAGAGTTCAAGGCCAACAAGAAGTTTTTCAATTCCAAAGCCTGAGCTTCTATGAAAGACTGGATTTAGTCAACTTGCCACTTGTCAATCCAAGCAATTCAAGACAAGCTGACAGGCTGGCTCAAAGAATCCAGGACAGGATCCTTGCAGAGTTCACTCTAAGAAGGAGACTTAGGCAATCAGGCAATGTCATCGGTCAACTGGATGTTGAGGTGGACCCTAAGATTAGTTTCATAGGGGAAACCTTGACTGAAGGCCCAGTGGCAGAACCTGAGACCCATGTCTCATCATCAACAACTGCTGCAGAGGTCCAAACTCCATCTGAGACACCTGCTGGTGAAGGTGTTTCTCAGCCTCTCTCTGGCCAGAGCATGGAAGCTACTCCAAGCAATGAAGGCCAAGCCTCAATCCACCCTGAGTCACAAAGGTCTGTTGGTGACAAAGGGAAAAGGATAATGACTCCTGAGGAAATTGAGGAGGAAGAGAGAGAGAGGAAAAGGAGGCTAAGGGGAGAAAGTTCTACTGGGTCATCTAGTTTCATGCAAGCTGCAATCAGGGCTGCTCCCAGACCAAATACTCAAGATGATGAGTTAAGGGCAGTCAGGATTACCTATTTACAGACCAGGAACTATGATATTGATGAAATCATCTCCCTCCCCTTAGAAGAGTTAAATGAACTGGCTGACATAGAAGTGTCAAGAGAGATGAAGGAGAAAGAGGATGCAAGATTACTTCTCCAATTCAAAGAGGAGAAGAGACAGAAAAGACTTTACAAGCATGCTCCCACTCTCTCACCAGTTCAAGAAAGTCCTGCACAGGAAGATGTGGCTCCACAAGAACCTCAAGTAGATAAAGAAGAAGATAGGATCAAGATGATCAACTACCTGAGTGCCACAGGCTTCTATCAGGCAGATGCACTTCTTCCCCTGTCCTATGACTTCATTGAGTTTGAGTACCTAAAGCAACTTGAGCTTGAGCTAGTCAAAGAAAGAAAAATAACCAAAAGGAAGCTAAGGGAAGAAGCTGCAAAGTCAAGAGCCATCATTCAAAAGAATACAAAGAAGTCTGCTGACAGACAAAGAATGATGAGCTTCTTGAAGCTATATGGATTCTCCGGAAGGAGACTTGGCCCCATGTCTCTATCCACTATGGATGAGCATATTAGGGTGATCAAGCAGAAGATTAAAAGTGGAGAACTCATTGACTTGCATTCTCTTCTAAGTCAAGTCCCACCTGAAGTGGAGGTCAAATTTGAACAACCAGAGACACCTCAACCAGCACCTCCAGCTGAGCCTCAGCAAGCTTCATCTTCTGATCCTAGGCAGGGTCAAACTCCCTCTCCTTCTGAACCTGTGAGGGAGGAACACCCAACTGAGAAAGACACTGATGATCAACATGGTGTTGCAGACCAGTCTTCTCAGTTAAAGACATCCAAGAGGAAGAAGAGGATGGCTTCTAAACCAAAGACTAAAAAGAAGAAGCCAAAGTCATCTACCTCTGCACCTCAGGCTGAATCAGATCAACCTGAGGAAGTGCATGATGAGGCAGCCCAATCAACTCCTATTCAAGTGGCTCCTCTAATTACTGAGACACCCATCTTGTCCTGGACTTACTCTACCAATCCAGAAAGATGGAATGTTATCAGAGATCAAGGTGTTGAGATTGTCTACTCATGGCAGGACATAATAAACTTACCTTTGCATGATCTCTTTGAGATGAGAAGATACTATGAGAGTCTTGATGATCCTGACCATTTAATGAAGAAAGGAATGGTCTTGATTGTACTGAAGATTACCAACATTTGAAGATCTTCTAAGTGTTTTGGTAGCATCAGCCTAGGGGGAGTTTGTAAGGATTCATGAAGTCTGATGCAACCCAAAACATCCTAAGTGTCTCAGCAACATGCACTAAGTACTGAAGTGAAGAATGCTTCGGAAGTTTTACACAATGCATTAGAAAATACTCTAAGTGTAAAATCTTCCGAAGCCAAGACCAATATCTTCTGAAGCCAAACATGAAGTCTTCCAAAGCTTCAGAGACAAAGTCTTCCGAAGCTTCAACCTATGAAGACAGATTTCTTCCGAAGACTTTTAGTACACATGCTTTATCTGATGTACTGTTCCATAAAGCACCTTTTCCGCTGCATCTCTGTAAAGTCACCAACTTACATGAGTTGGTGAAAAGGTCATGCTTTTGGTAAATGTACATTGAGGTCTTGAGTCTGTAACTTTCCACTTTATGTACTTTATCCTTTTTGTAATGTATAAGGATGTGAGCTATGGCATGTCATAGTCACAAGGTCAAAAGGCAGATATGCCTTTTGATCCTACAATTGATTTTGTTAGTGTCTAGTCAATTGTATCCAGCTGGCTTTCAAAGTATAGCCGGCTGTAGGTTGTAGTATAAGTATTTCAAGTTCTTGTATCTTTCTTTATGCTTTGTAACACTTGTAAAAGAACTTGAGAAAGCAATATACTGCCTCCTTGAAACCCATACTCTCTTGTTCTGTCTCTTGCTTTACTTGTGTTCTTTGTATCACTTTGGTTAACCCAGTTCACTGTTTGATTAAAGTTTAGTTAATCTCCTCATTGTGTTGTTGTGTTGTAATTGTGTTAAAGCCCTTAAACGGTCCTGCAGTGTGGCTCTCTTGGTGAAGAGCTATTAGCTGAAATGATGAAAGATAAATATGTTGTCAAACTGACAAGATTAAACTTGTTTGATATTATGATAATAAGATCTTGAGATGCAATCATAAGTGATGGTTAAAACCCTAAATGATGTAGGTGAGTTGCAAAATGAAGACTCTGACCTCTTGAGCAAGTTCCTTTATAAAACCAACAAATTAGGTCATATAACAAGAAGTATATACTAGCCTAACTATGTTGATATGGCAGCAATAGTCCTTGATCTTTAGCTGATTAAACATGAAGCCAAATCTTTAGCCTAACCAACTTGGGAGCCATCACTTTGAAAATACAGCACAAACAATTAAACTAAACAATAGATAAAACCAACATCTTATCTATCTCCTAATAATTCATTATGTTAGATGAGACATGTTATCACCACATTCTTTATCATCTTTATTTTCCCGGTCAGCATAACACACGGATCTTTATGACCTACTTTGTTGAATCCTTACCCGGCTTCCAAAAACCCTAATTTTGTTTGTTTTCTTCCTCAATGGTCGGAGGACATCTACTTTTGAGTGCCTTTTAAGATGTAAAATTTTGTTTTTCTTTGTATGTCCTTAAACTGATCAAGGTCTTTAGATTCCACAAGTATACATGTTTGCTCAATTCTATAAAATTTGCTCTAATCATACTTTGTTATGTTATCATTGATGAAATTTTGCTCAATTTTAATGAAAGTTCTCTTTCACTTTATCATTGCGGCTCTAATACCATGTCACCAACCATGATCTAACAATGTATTAACCAAAGAACAATCAAGTCTGATACAAAAGAAATAATACCGAGAACAGAAACAATAAAGAGATAGATTATCAAAAAGATAATCTACCAAGAACTAAATGATCAGCTGAGGATCATATATGAACAGATAAAAATGGGCACGCTGCTCCTGGTTGTAGTTACGTTGAATGATGTGGGAAAAAAAGAAATTCACATATGGTATCATCATCAGTGACTAAATTTTTGGTGGGTTCTCCAACCATCAACGGCAAATATTTTAGTAATACAAATATTATATATCAACTCAACCATCTTTTTTAGGCATAATTTTTTATACTCCTCTTCTACTCAATTGTTTTAGACACTGTCTTCTCTAGAGAGACAAGGCATTCAGACTAAGACTAGATCTAAGATATCAGGTTCCAAAACTTGTCAATAATGGTAAATTAAAACTTTATTGAACCTAAACCGTAGTCATTTACACCAACAAAAACATAACAAGAACAAATTCAAAGACGTTGGTCCAATCATGTATAATTGACAACTATACAAAGACAAATGGTTAACAAGAATATGAAAAATATGTGTCTCTCTTGGTGAAGAGCTATTAGCTGAAATGATGAAAGATAAATATGTTGTCAAACTGACGAGATTAAACTTGTTTGATATTATGATAATAAGATCTTGAGATGCAATCATAAGTGATGGTTAAAACCCTAAATGATGTAGGTGAGTTGCAAAATGAAGACTCTGACCTCTTGAGCAAGTTCCTTTATAAAACCAACAAATTAGGTCATATAACAAGAAGTATACACTAGCCCAACTATGTTGATATGGCAGCAATAGTCCTTGATCCTTAGCTGATTAAACATGAAGCCAAATCTTTAGCCTAACCAACTTGGGAGCCATTACTTTGAAAGTACAGCACAAACAATTAAACTAAACAATAGATAAAACCAACATCTTATCTATCTCCTAATAATTGATTACGTTAGATGAGACATGTTATCACCACATTCTTTATCATCTTTATTTTCCCGGTCAGCATAACACACGGATCTTTATGACCTACTTTGTTGAATCCTTACCCGGCTTCCAAAAACCCTAATTTTGTTTGCTTTCTTCCTCAATGGTCGGAGGACATCTACTTTTGAGTGCCTTTTAAGATGTAAAATATTGTTTTTCTTTGTATGTCCTTAAACTCATCAAGGTCTTTAGATTCCACAAGTATACATGTTTGCTCAATTCTATAAAATTTGCTCTAATCATACTTTGTTATGTTATCATTGGTGAAATTTTGCTCAATTTTAATGAAAGTTCTCTTTCACTTTATCATTGCGGCTCTGATACCATGTCACAAACCATGATCTAACAATGTATTAACCAAAGAACAATCAAGTCTGATACAAAAGAAATAATACCGAGAACAGAAACAATAAAGAGATAGATTAACAAAAAGATAATCTACCAAGAACTAAATGATCAGCTGAGGATCATATATGAACAGATAAAAATGGGCACGCTGCTCCTGGTTGTAGTTACGTTGAATGATGTGGGAAAAAAAGAAATTCACATATGGTATCATCATCAGTGACTAAATTTTTGGTGGGTTCTCCAACCATCAACGACAAATATTTTAGTAATACAAATATTATATATCAACTCAACCATCTTTTTTAGGCATAATTTTTAATACTCCTCTTCTACTCAATTGTTTTAGACACTGTCTTCTCTAGAGAGACAAGGCGTTCAGACTAAGACTAGATCTAAGATATCAGGTTCCAAAACTTGTCAATAATGGTAAATTAAAACTTTATTGAACCTAAACCGTAGTCATTTACACCAACAAAAACATAACAAGAACAAATTCAAAGACATTGGTCCAATCATGTATAATTGACAACAATACAAAGACAAATGGTTAAAAAGAATATGAAAAATATGTGTCTCTCTTGGTGAAGAGCTATTAGCTGAAATGATGAAAGATAAATATGTTGTCAAACTGACGAGATTAAACTTGTTTGATATTATGATAATAAGATCTTGAGATGCAATCATAAGTGATGGTTAAAACCCTAAATGATGTAGGTGAGTTGCAAAATGAAGACTCTGACCTCTTGAGCAAGTTCCTTTATAAAACCAACAAATTAGGTCATATAACAAGAAGTATATACTAGCCCAACTATGTTGATATGGCAGCAATAGTCCTTGATCTTTAGCTGATTAAACATGAAGCCAAATCTTTAGCCTAACCAACTTGGGAGCCATTACTTTGAAAATAGAGCACAAACAATTAAACTAAACAATAGATAAAACCAACATCTTATCTATCTCCTAATAATTGATTACGTTAGATGAGACATGTTATCACCACATTCTTTATCATCATTATTTTTCCGGTCAGCATAACACACGGATCTTTATGACCTACTTTGTTGAATCCTTACCCGGCTTCCAAAAACTCTAATTTGTTTGCTTTCTTCCTCAATGGTCGGAGGACATCTACTTTTGAGTGCCTTTTAAGATGTAAAATTTTGTTTTTCTTTGTATGTCCTTAAACTCATCAAGGTCTTTAGATTCCACAAGTATACATGTTTGCTCAATTCTATAAAATTTGCTCTAATCATACTTTGTTATGTTATCATTGGTGAAATTTTGCTCAATTTTAACGAAAGTTCTCTTTCACTTTATCATTGCAGCTCTGATACCATGTCACAAACCATGATCTAACAATGTATTAACCAAAGAACAATCAAGTCTGATACAAAAGAAATAATACCGAGAACAGAAACAATAAAGAGATAGATTATCAAAAAGATAATCTACCAAGAACTAAATGATCAGCTGAGGTTCATATATGAACAGATAAAAATGGGCACGCTGCTCCTGGTTGTAGTTACGTTGAATGATGTGGGAGAAAAAGAAATTCACATATGGTATCATCATAAGTGACCAAATTTTTGGTGGGTTCTCCAACCATCAACGACAAATATTTTAGTAATACAAATATTATATATCAACTCAACCATCTTTTTTAGGCATAATTTTTAATACTCCTCTTCTACTCAATTGTTTTAGACACTGTCTTCTCTAGAGAGACAAGGCGTTCAGACTAAGACTAGATCTAAGATATCAGGTTCCAAAACTTGTCAATAATGGTAAATTAAAACTTTATTGAACCTAAACCGTAGTCATTTACACCAACAAAAACATAACAAGAACAAATTCAAAGACGTTGGTCCAATTATGTATAATTGACAACAATACAAAGACAAATGGTTAACAAGAATATGAAAAATATGTGTCTCTCTTGGTGAAGAGCTATTAGCTGAAATGATGAAAGATAAATATGTTGTCAAACTGACGAGATTAAACTTGTTTGATATTATGATAATAAGATCTTGAGATGCAATCATAAGTGATGGTTAAAACCCTAAATGATGTAGGTGAGTTGCAAAATGAAGACTCTGACCTCTTGAGCAAGTTCCTTTATAAAACCAACAAATTAGGTCATATAACAAGAAGTATATACTAGCCCAACTATGTTGATATGGCAGTAATAGTCCTTGATCTTTAGCTGATTAAACATGAAGCCAAATCTTTAGCCTAACCAACTTGGTAGCCATTACTTTGAAAATACAGCACAAACAATTAAACTAAACAATAGATAAAACCAACATCTTATCTATCTCCTAATAATTGATTACGTTAGATGAGACATGTTATCACCACATTCTTTATCATCTTTATTTTCCCGGTCAGCATAACACACGGATCTTTATGACCTACTTTGTTGAATCCTTACCCGGCTTCCAAAAACCCTAATTTTGTTTGCTTTCTTCCTCAATGGTCGGAGGACATCTACTTTTGAGTGCCTTTTAAGATGTAAAATTTTGTTTTTCTTTGTATGTCCTTAAACTCATCAAGGTCTTTAGATTCCACAAGTATACATGTTTGCTCAATTCTATAAAATTTGCTCTAATCATACTTTGTTATGTTATCATTGGTGAAATTTTGCTCAATTTTAATGAAAGTTCTCTTTCACTTTTTCATCGGAGCTCAACTTTATCTTCCCTTTCTTCCATTGTCGTCGGTGAGGTTAAATTGGAGAAATCAAGCAATCGGCTTCAAATTGATTCTAAGTCATTGGCATTTGTTTGGGCTCTCCCTCTACTGCTGTAACTTTTGAGTATATAGGTATGACTCTTGACCTATTTGTTTTCTTCTTTGGTTCTTTAACTGATTTTTTAGACGCACCAAAACAAAAGATTCATGGTGTTTCTGAATGTGGTAGCAAAAGTCATATTGTAATTCTTTTTTTTTTGTTACATCAACTAGGTATCGTTATTACAAAAACTAAGTTTTGTGCTCTATATTAGTCGTTAAGGCGTGTATTACTCTTATATGAATTGTTTCAGTTCTTGGTTAAACGATATAATTGAATGGAATTTGTGTAGATTTGTGTGTTCTACACTGGAGGTTAAAACAAAGAAGTATGAGGAGGATGATGACTTAGAGAAGATTAGGGCTAAAGATCACTACTACTGCATGGTAATTGTACACTTTTATTATATGCATATAATTATGTTCATCAAGATTAGTTTAGCACCCTTTTTGTAAATATGCAAGCTTCATTTGCTTTTTTTTTTGTTGGTTAGAGGGATAATAAAGATATATCAATCTATCGTATTAGAAGAAACTTTTTGTAGGACACGTGACATAATTCTAGAACATCTAAATGTATTTTTTTCTCGCATCTCTCTGCTAGAAAATAACTATATTAACTACTAACTAATGATATTATTTAATATTTTTATATTAAAATATTTTTTAATAAATTAAGAAAGAGATATTTCTATAAATATAATTTATAAACAAACAATTCTTTTATAAAATAAATTTAGTAAATTACAAAATTTTATCCTTTAAGTATACTTAAAGTTATAGATTTTATCCTTAAACTTTGATAAATACACCGCCATGTTTTAATTTAAAAAATTGTTCACCCTTTTTTTTCCTTTCTACTAACAAAAGTTATTTTTTCCCTTAATTTTGTGTGAATGACTATTTTGCTCTTACTTCTAAAATGATAAAATCTACAATTTCACTAATATTTTATTTTCTATTTTTTTTACTTTATCTTTTTTAATCACTTTAAATTTTATAAACTTATCTTAAATATTATTACTTAATTATTTTTAATCTTTAATAAAATATACTTTTATTTTTAAGTTTTAAATTTATTATAATTTTTTATTTTTAAACTTTAGTTATCTACTTTCAAATTGTATGAATACCAATTAGAAACTTCAAAATCTATTTTTTTCATGTTATAAAGTAAAAATTGGTAATCGATTTTGTTTCACCATCGATATTTTTATTACCTTTTTGATATAAGAAATTTCAACAAACATTTTGGCTTACGGTTTATATTATAAACTAATAAAAAAAATTTGCCTTTCTTTGATTAGAATTATTACTTTTATCATTTTGAACTATTTTAATTGTTTTATTTTGTATACTTAAATTTTACTTAGTCTTTTCTAATTCATTTTACGATTGACTTATGTTTCTATTTCTCTAAGGATTGTTGATCGTTTTCGCAAACACTATATAACTTTTTTTAGAAACATCGTGTAGTCTTTTTAATTTATTTTTGCGACCGAAATAATTTTTTAATAAAAATTGTTCTAAATATCTATGAGCAATATTACGATCAACTTATTTTATTTGGGAAATGTTCAAATAAAAAGGGTTTTAAAACTTAAAAGTGTAAAAAGTAATCTTAACTATGCATTGTAACACCCCGAAGTTTTTTTCAAAGAAAAGCAAAGTTCTCGTGTGGGTTTTCGCTCGACTAAAGTTCTCGCGCGAGAACACCTGTGTAGGATGGGAACCCTATAAATAGGCCAAAACCCTCAATTTTCTGCACTTCATGGGTAAAGTTCCCCTATCATGCTTAGAGAGATAGAGAAAGGCGAAAGGTTAGAGAGAGAAAGCATTGAAAAGTAGGTATGTATTCGATGATGTTCAATGTATTTATTCCTTTATGAATGATTAATAATGATACTAGTGCATGATTATGTAGTTCTCGATCGAAAAGCTCTCGGTTTGGTGTTGTTCTTGTGCAAATATCATAAGGTGAGTTCTAAACCCCTTGTTTTACATGTTTTTCATGATTTGGGGCTAATATGCATACCTTAATGAATGTTTTGATAAAGTATAATAGTATTGATTGATATATAATGTATTTGGTCATTAAGATAGCTTGAAAATCAATAACTTGGGTCTGAAGTTTCGATCAGTTGCATAGTTCTCGTGCGACTGGTATAGTTCTTGCTTAGGGCGGTTATTCGTTATCACATGAATAGCAAAACTTGCATGAAAAGTTATCGCGCGAGGGGTAGTTCTCTTTTGGCATGGTTCTCGCGCGATTTATAGTTTTCATGAGAAGAAGTTCTCACGCGAATCCTTGTTCTCGCATAGTTGGTTTCTCATAGGAATCTAACGTTGAATGTGTATAGTTATGAAAAGATTGACAGTAAAAATAGTATAGTTAACATAAGAAATGTTAAAAAGCTTAAATAATAAATTCAAGAATAGTTATCAATTAAAGCACATTTATGAAAACGTTAAAGTATGCTAAAGAATTCTTGCAAGAATAAAGGTCTTGATATATTTCAAGTCTCGACACATGAGTCTTTGTGTAATGGCAAGCGACAGGAATCTTGCATGTGTTGCAAGCCAGACAGGGGTATTGTGTAATGGCAAGCGATAGTAAAGTCTTGTGTTATACACAAGTAGTGGCTAAAGGAGTGATGTACGAGTTACAGGCTCACAATAAAGTAAAGATAAAATACAGATAGTAAAGATAATAGTGATAAATAAATATTAAATTAAAAGCTAAAGTATGGTTAAAGAGTACGTATAATAGAAGCTAGAGGAGTCTTACCTTAGCGTTAGCATAAAGTTAAAGTGTATGTGTTACCAAAGTATGAAAGATTGTATGCTTTTGATAAAGTGCGGTTAAGGAAATTTTATAAAGTAAAACTAGAGCTCGATCAGTGTCATTGACTTTTGTATGCATATTAGATTGACATGTATGCTACAGGAATAAGTTGTGAGCTTGGCATAGATTTGAAGGCTACTTGGCACATGGTCGAGGCTGGCATCCCAGCATAGGTTGATGATAGATAGCTAAAGTTACCATTGTTTAATGTAATTACTGAATTACGATAATGTTTTAAGTTCCACTGCTTATATTGATGAAATTTTGAGTTTGAGAACTTGTGTTTATGATGTCCAAATCTAACTGTAAGGTTGCCTGGAAACATGGCCTTACAAGTTGGTATCATATCCATAGTTTGAGAGATTTAGACACTTCGAAGTCTAAACTCGAACTGAGAATGGGATCGATTAAGGGATGCCAATGCTTTTAGCTTCATGCTAGGAAGGTAAAGTTAAATTTTAAAGTTAAATGTTAAAGATGATAAAGATTTATAGTGATTATAATGCTCATAGTGGGATTGAGAACTGATATGACTTAGAATAGGGAATGTTTGGGACATGTAAAGTAAAGTAAGTAGTTAATTACAACTAGCCACTATCATTAAGAAACTTGCCGTACTTGACATGATCTAAACTATTAACTAGAATGACAACGTTGGTTTTATATCTTATGAAAAGCTATTGCTGGAAGGAAGGCTGCTCGTGGAGGTGTTTGTGGTGGTGCCAAGGGTAGGTCACCAGCCACAATGAGTTGAAAGAAAGCAGCTGATGATGTGCATGCGGACTCTGTTCACACTGCTAGTGAGGATAACTCTTATTATTTGGAAGAGAGGATTACCCTGGATCCTGTTGTTAGAGAGGATATTGCTAAAGAAGTCCACAAGATTTTTCATAACATCCATGCCCTCGGTCATGACAAAAGCTCTATAGTAAGTGACCAAGGTATGGACGCTGGAGGCGAAGAACAAAGCTAGCTAGAAAGATAATGAGGGTACAGGCGAAGGATTAGGAAAAGATGGAAAGGATGGTGAGGATGTGACCGATGAGAAGTTAGCTAAAGGATGTTCATTTCGCATCTTCAAGGGGTGTAATCCCCCATCCCTGGTTGGCCAGGGTAGTTTTATTGCCACTCTCTAATGGGTGTATGATATGTAGGTAATGATTAAGATTAGTGAGTGTAGAGTTGATCAAGTTGTGAAGTTCGTAGCTCACTCATTTGTTGATGAAGCTATTCATTGGTGGAACACCATCAAACAAACCAAAGACCCCTGTGAGTTTAGGAATTTAAAGTGGAACGACCTAAAAGAACTGGTGATGAGGAAGTTCTGTCCTTAGAATGAGAGAGATCTAGTAGTAAGTGAATTCTTAGGATTCAAAGCTGGGAGTTCGACCCACATGCAATACACATCTCACTTTAATGAGATGGCTAAGTTGGTGTGTCACTTGTGAGTCTGTGGTGGAATTAAGTGGAATAGTCTATGATGACGTGGTTGTCGATGAGCCGGTTGAGGAGGTGGGAAAGAAGAGTTTGGGGGTGTGAAGAGGAAGAGGAATAAAAGGTTTGTTGATAAGACAAAGAAGATGAAGGTGGAACCGTCGAAGCATAGCGTTTGTGCATGTGTGTTGCTCATTGTACACATAGTCTGCATTAAAATGATTCGTATAAGGTTTGTCCATTTGAAGATCAAGATGCGATGTAGGGTTGGTTTTTTCGGTTGGGTTTGCCAACTAGATTACAGGGGAAACCCTTAAAGCTTGTCGAATTCGTCGTTTTCTTTTCCCTTTGTTTATTTACAAGAAGAAAAACCCAGAAGGGAGATCACTTATAGTTGATTACAATCGAAAAAAACAGAAGGGAGATCACTTATTGAGATTCCGCTGTCTAAGAAAAAAAGGAAGAAAGTAGTTAATTTTGTTAGAGGAAGCCACGTGAACTTCTTTTTTTGTTTTTCTTGGTGATTGTTTCGATCAAGAATAAAGATTATGAAGAGCATTTTTTGTGATAGCATAAGAAAGAGCAATTATTTTTTGTTTTATTGGTGATTGTCCAATTTGTTGTGATCGAGATGAAGTACCAGGTTGAAACTCTTTAAAGCCATCGAGTAGGGTTTAGTGAATAACTCTTGAAATTTGTCGGGGCAAGGTTAGGGTTCGTTTTTTCAAGTTTCTATTTTGATTGTTTGTGATCAATTGGGTTTGAAACTTTGAGTTTCGTGAAGATCAACATTCGGGTTTAGATTTGCCTGAAAGGTTATTGTAGCAACATATCAATTTATTTGACAGTGTTTATTACAACAACTATCAAGTTGAGCCCTGTGCCAATGTTGTACCTATTCAATGTTTGCGATTTGTTCCTGATTCTTATTGTTATGGATGAAGACAGATGCTTGTGATTGGAATGTTCAACAGTTATGGTCATTTGGTGATAGTGGGAGCACGAGTATTCTACAAATAGTTTAAAAGCGATGTGAGCTTTGAAGACTAGAATTCTAAATACTAAATTCTCTCCAAGATGTGGAGAGCGTTCTTTCTTTTGGAAGTCTCTAAAGTCGGCAGTATGAATTAGTAGGAGCCGGTTGAGATTTAGGATGTGTCATTGGCGGGTTTTTGCTATGACTAGGTTTGTAATGACTAGATTGGAGCTCTCGGGAGTTTCAATGGATCTTTCGAGAAACGATGCAAGGGGGTTGCAACTACGTGGATTAGCATTTGGAATCTTACCTTGTTCTTGGGAACTAAAAGCTTGTATAAAAAGTTGTTAAATTTACTGGAGTTACTAGATGACTGAATTGTTTTGTTCTTGGATGACGGGCTGGAGTTTATCACAAGGCCTTCAAATGGGAGATTGTTGGGTTTAAAGTCTTTGATTGTTATATTAAAAGATTAATGGTGGTCCGGTTACATTAATATAAAATTAAGGGCCAGTTTGCTTTCTTGGTCATTAAGATAGAAACCTTAATCTTATCTCTATATATTCATTCATTGTAATTGTAATATTTGGTTTCATGCATAATGAAATAAATTAGTTGTAGCTCGTGGACGTAGGTACCCCACTGGAACGAACCACGTAAAATAGTTGTGTTGTTTTTGTTTTCTATTTTTATGCACGAGCGTCATATCGTTTGTGCATGTTTGTATTGTTGAATTTCTGCTACACCACTTAAAGCCTAACATGTACCACACTAAAACTACTATTAAAAGTACAATGAGTACTTTCATGATTATCTCCAATTAAAATCTATATGTATCAACACAAAGAAATCAACTTTAATGTGTAAGACTCAACCTAGACGGCACACAATCAATCAAGATCAAGCACACACTGGCATAACAACAAATCTCAAGTATGAAACAGTACATGTGACCATAATTATTTTGAAATTAATCAGGTTCAAGATCAATTAATAAATATGTGAGATAAAAACCAATTTTTTGTTCAATACATGATAGTTTTCAACCAAACGTAAGGTGTAATGATATGTTAGCTACTCATAATGTTTAAAGTTGCAAACTTCAATAACATAAAATGAAAGAAATAATGAAACAAAAAAAAGAATCGAAAACAAGTGGTGTTTATGATTATAAATTAAAGGTCTATGAAAACAAGTTTCAAACAGAATAGCTAATGAAGAGCACTGCTGATGGGGCTACCAATATAGGTATTTGTAGGATACAGTTGCATGTTTTTCTAATAACCCATCAATGTTTAACAAAGGTTATTATGTGATAATTGCGATGTTTGCAAGAGTTAAAGAAAAATAAAGTTATCAAAGAAGGGGTTTTAATACTCCATGTTGGCAATGTAGCTTGTGTTGCGGATCGCGGATAATATTGTAGGACAATAAGTTAATGTTGTAACCAAACTTCAGGTACTTAACTTTAAACAATGTTTGTTTTGCCTCCAGTCTTAACTAGAATTGCTATCTTAGCTGCTCAATTGTATGAACAAAGATTTACATTAGTTTCCATCAGGAAAGCAATCTAAGCATATATGAACGATGTTGTTGGATCTAGAAAGGCTGTTGCAACCAAAACCAAGTCACTTAGAAGATTTTGGTACAACAAACAAAGGACTTACGAAGCTAAGTATGGAACTTCCGAACGAAGAAGGAGCTCTTCCGAAGACAAAGTATAAAACTCACTTCCGAAGGAAAACTCCAACTTCCGAAGACAAAGAACCTACTTCCGAAGAAGTATAAAAGAAAGATCTGAAGTCAACTTCCGAAGTACAGAAGTCCTCGAAGCCTCGGAAGCATAGAAGCCTCTTCCGAAGTATAAGTGGCTTCGGAAGAACTTGTTCTTCCGAAGCCAATTAACCTTCGGAAGACACTCCTATTATCCAGTGGACATAAGTATGGTCTATCTGACACTCCGCTGCAGATCTCTGAGATACTGCATGACGTTTTCTCAAAAGCCATGTAGTTGACCATACTTTAATCCACTGTTTACCTTTTTATGTTAGTACAGTTGTCATATTTAGTTGGTGACAAAAGGTAAGTCATGGACATGTCATGACTACCATATCTTAGATAATACTTTATCTAAGATACCTTAACTTTAGCATTGTAGTATATGTTTTAGTCTTAGGTTTCCAGCTGGTATCAAAGTATATCCGGCTGTAGGATCTAGTATATATAGTTTCTCATTGTAACTCTTGTTTCATGCTTGTAAGAGTCTTGTAATATCTTGAGTTGAGAAGTAATATATACAAGTGCCTTGAAAATATATTTCTGCTTGTTCCTTTGCTACTTATTATATTATTATCAACTCTTGTAAAAGACATTACTTCATCTGATTTGAGTGTTTTCATAAGTGAGTTTGAGAGAAATACAAGTGTTTAAGTGACAAACCCGATCCTGCAATTGGTATCAGAGCTTTTTAGGCTCTTGATTGTGAGATCTTACCATCCTAATCAACTAGTTTTTCACTCCTCCTTATACCTCACTCAAAATGGCCCTCAACAAATCTGAAGTAGAGATGGGGACGATGACCAAAGCACCCATCATCACCCCTGAAAACTTCAGGTCTTGGAGCAGAAGAATGGAAGGCTTCATCAGGTATCAAGACAGCAAGATGTGGCAATCCATTGTCAATGGCCAGTATAAGCCAAAAGTAGCTGGTGGAAACGGTGCCATGATTGAGAAAGCCGTTGAAGATTATTCTGATGAAGCCAGGAAGAAGCTTGACATAGACAACAATGCTATGACTGTTCTTATGACTGCAATTCCAAACTCTATCATGGTGGGGTTTGAGCATTGTAATTCTGCCAAAGAACTCTTTGATGCGCTTGCTCAAATGTACTCAAGCTCAAATGATTCCAAGTAGGACTTACTAAAGCAACAGTTTGAGAACTTCACCTATGTTGCTGGAGAGACTCTTAGCCAGCAATATTTCAGGTACATGGACCTCATTTCTTCCCTTTAATCTGTTGGAATTACTCATGAACTCAGAGACCTTACAAGAAAGTTCATGAGTGCTCTACCCAATGAGTGGACATTCTACTGTGTCTCTATCAAGAGAACAGAGAATCTGAATACACTCACCATGACCGAACTCTATGGGATCCTTGATGGATACCGTTTGGAAATGGAAAGTAAGAGGGGTCATCAGACAAGCAGACCCTTGAGTCTTCCTGCTAGCAACGCTTTAATGGTTGCTGAAGGCTCAGGAATCTCCCAGTCTCAGCAATACCTGACTTACACCCAGCAGCCATCTTGTTCTTTTGGGCCTTACATCATATTTCCTGAGACTCCAAGGTCTCAACAAGCTCAGCAGAGCTCCTTTCAGGACAGCTGTGCTTTTGTCTCAGGAAGTGGACACTCAAATGACTATCAATACTGCTTTGATGATCTAGAGTGTTTTAGCCCGGATGACGTGGAATACGTGGACATAGTCCAACAAATGGCTCTTCTAACCTACAGAGCAAAGAAGTTCTTTAAGAGAATTGGAAGGCAATTCCCTCAGTACCCAATCAACAGCAAATTTGGGTTTGACAAAACCAAGGTCAAATGTTACAACTGTAACCAACTTGGTCATTTTGCAAGGGATTGCAAGGCTCCCAAGTCTAACCCGGGAACCCCATAGGCCTCCACACATCCCTCTACACCAAAGCCCACCGGAAAGTCAATAGAGACCGCTGCAATGGCTCAAGAAGTTGACTGGAGCTTTATGGTTCAGGATGTGACTTCTGCTCAAGCACTCATGGCCGGAACAGATGAAAACAAGGTATATGAACATCTCTGTACTCTTGTCTGTATTGCTAAGGTTAAACTGTATCAGGACTATAATATGGAAATTAAATCTGATATTGAGTCTTTAAATGTTTTAAAATCTGACTTTAAAAGGGCTGAATCTAACTACCAAAGAAAAATAGAGGAGTTAGAGAAAACTGTGTCCCTCTTAAAACATGAACATACAAACTATAAGACTCAGATAAAGGATTTAATATCCAAATTGACTGAGGCTCAAGCCCAGCTTGGCACTGCTGAGGGTCAAGCCAGGAAGTATGCTATTTCCGAGCAAAACTTCCAAGTCATTCTTGCATCATCCTCTCACTCAAAACTTTGTTACCAAAACAAAGGTGGGTTGGGAACCAATGAAATTGCTCCACCACACTCTTATGAGTCTATAAGACAACCAAGGTGTGGTACTGAAGAGCAAGAGGTTCCATCTGCTGAGCATCTTCTCACGAGTCAAAGAATGATGCAATTATGGAGACCATCACAGGGAAGAACCAGGTAATTATGCCCTCCCCTGCCAATGATGATCAAACCCTGACCACCAAAGCCAGAAGAAGCAGAGTTAAGGCAGCCAGAAAAACTGCCAAGAAAGTGGCTGAGTCCAAGCTAAAGATAGACCCAAAGCAAAAGGGTGTATCTCAGCTGGATTCCAGGTGGTTGGAAATTCTGATTCAGGAAAGGAGTGCAGTACCAGTACTCCTATCCTACCAAAGGATCAGAAATTAAAGGGAAAGGTTGCTGATGAAGAGAAAAAGAACAAAAAACAGCAATCCTCACATTCCCAAAAAGTTAACATTGCATGCATAATGTGTGGTCTGCAAAACTACATGGCCAAAGATTGTTACTACAATCCTGCTAGCACACATTATGCAAATAAATGTTAAAAAGGAAGGAGTCAGGGAAGGTTTCTCATTTGGACCATATCAAATGGTTCAAGTGATGAAAAAGGGAAAGCTTGTTTCTGAAGCAAGGCTTCTTTCGGAAGAAAATTCTTCTTCCGAAAGAAAAAAGGCTTCGAAAGTTAAAGCAGTAAAGACTCAGAAATGCAAAAGAGTCCCCTTGAAACCATCGCAGAAGAAGACTGCCTTGGAAGAAAATGTGGTGAAGGTTTCTTCCGAAAGGAAAGAAGCTTCGGAAGAATGCCAAGTTACAAAAGCTTCAATAAGCTCATCCTCTATGATCACCTAAGGGATGGAATGGAAGATCAAGGAAGATGTTGTAGCCCAAACCTCTTCTTCAAAGACATCCATTGAACCCCCATGCATAAATTTTGGTTCAATTATGTCATTATCATTGGAAGAACCCAAGACCAATAAGGCTTGGGTTTCCAATCAAAACTAATTATCTCACGTTATGTGCAGGGACATCCATATGACAAGAATAACAACATTTGGATTGTAGATAGTGGATGCTCCAGGCACATGACAGGGAACAGATCTCTCCTTCAACAATTTCAACATTATGATGGAAGTCCTGTCCAGTTTGGAGGTGAGGCCAGAGGATATATTTCTGGCAGAGGAAGTATGCAGGATCGGGTTTGTCACTTAAACACTTGTATTTCTCTCAAACTCACTTATGGAAACACTCAAATCAGATGAAGTAATGTCTTTTACAAGAGTTGATAATAATATAATAAGTAGCAAAGGAACAAGCAGAAATATATTTTCAAGGCACTTGTATATATTACTTCTCAACTCAAGATATTACAAGACTCTTACAAGCATGAAACAAGAGTTACAATGAGAAACTATATATACTAGATCCTACAGCCGGATATACTTTGATACCAGCTGGAAACCTAAGACTAAAGCATATACTATAATGCTAAAGTTAAGGTATCTTAGATAAAGTATTATCTAAGATATGGTAGTCATGACATGTCCATGACTTACCTTTTGTCACCAACTAAAGACGGCAACTGTACTAACATAAAAAGGTAAACAGTGGATTAAAGTATAGTCAACTACATGGCTTTTGAGAAAACGCCATGCAGTATCTCAGAGATTTGCAGCGGAGTGTCAAAGAGGCCGTACTTATATCCACTGGATAATAGGAGTGTCTTCCGAAGGTTAATTGGCTTCGGAAGAAAAAGTTCTTCCGAAGCCACTTATACTTCGGAAGAGGCTTCTATGCTTCCGAGGGTTTGAGGACTTCTGTACTTCGGAAGTTGACTTCAGATCCTTCGGAAGTGTGTTTTACACTTTGTCTTCCGAAGAGCTTCTTCTTCCATCGGAAGTTCCATACTTAGCTTCGGAAGTCCTTTGTTTGTTGTACCAAAATCTTATAAGTGACTTGGTTTTGGTTGCAACAGCCTTTCTAGATCCAACAAACTCTCCCTAGGCTGATGCCACCAAAACCTCACTTATTTCTGCTTCTCAAAACCTTCAGCACCAGGGACAAAAGGTATTTGTCTGTCTCTTTGTTCTTCCCTGAAGTAGTGCTGAGAAGCTTGTACAAGTCATTGGTGGATAGGAGATCCAGTCTATCGCTCTGAATGACATGTACCCTTTGTTGTGTCCCCCTGAACAGAGTTAGTTGACAGGAGTTATAGTCATACTCCCATCTAACTATGGACTCAAGTTCAGGACCTTCAACCATTTGTAGAAAGGCTTTGCCTTTGGTTGTTGATCCTTTCCTTTCCTCCTCCTCTCTCAGTTTCAATTCCTCTTCAATCTTGCTTCTAGCAGTAAGCTCGGCCATATGAAGGCTGTTTAGATGATTTCTGATATGGACAGCTACATCAGAGTTTGAAGGGTTGGAGAATGTCTTCTCTGCTAACTCAGCAATGTCAAACCTGCTCAAGTGTAGCAGAGATGAGGCACTCAGCCTATTGAGCTCTCCATTCTCTCTTTAAACAACAAAGTTGTGAGAAGAGTCTTCGAACCTCCACTGGATTATCTTCTTTCTGGGTGCAAGAGGTTGTCTTGGTACCCTGTCTCCTTTCTTAGTATCCAGTAGAGTCACCAGCCTTCTCCTTAGCTTCTTTTCTTCCTCATTCAAAGTGTCTGAATTGAGGCCAAGGAGGTTTGCAGCTTGGTCCAAAGTTCCTTTAGGCAGATCAAGAAATTGATCTCTTGTGAGGGAACTTGAGGATCCGTCAACATAGGTCAAATTGACTGAATCCTCCTCACGGGAGATGTCGCTCAGTGTTGTGCAGTTTATGAGCTTTGTCTTGACTGCCTTGAATTCCTCCACGGAGAGATGTTTAGAAGGCTGAGGGGATGGTTTGATGGGTTGATGGGTAGGTTGAGGTGTTTGGGTTCTGGCTAAGGTTTTGGGTTGGAGGATAGGTAGTTTAGGTGGTTGAGGTGAAGAGGTTGGTAGGTGTGATGGTGTAGGTTCAGGAGTGTATGGTTCAGAAGTTGGTTCGGTTTTGATTGGGAAGGAAAAAGGGTATAGGTTCAGGTTGAGGTTGGGTTTGGAGTTTAGGTTGAGTGGTTGCTTTGAAGGTCATCCCATGTCCCCTTCTATACATCTCCTTCCTCTTCCCCGCGCGAATGTCAGCCTTAATGTCACTGACATGTCGCTGGAGAGTCTTTTCTAACATGGGACCCACTTGTCTGCCAGAGAAGCCGTGAGCCTTGAGATAACTCTTCATCCAGGTCTTCTCACCTATCTTCTTGGCAGCAGTCAGTCCTGCTTCCTCTTCCTTCTTCTTCTTCTGCAAAAGCTTTTCCCTTGCAGCTCTCTTTCTCTCATTCTCCATTTGATCTTGCTCTTTGTTGAAGAGCCATAAGATCGTATCATTGTTATGTGGAGACAACTCTTCTTGAGAGAAACCTCTGGAGAGTAGGAAGGTTATCCTTTCCCTCCTGAGCTGCAGATCAGCTTCTCTTTCCTTTCTCTCCCTTTCTTCTTCTATTTAGAAAGTAGGTCTTGAATGGTGAGTTGCATTCTTCCCTCATCTTCTTTTGAAGAATCATGGGGAGATGAGGTAACATACCTGGTATGTTCATCCTCACCACCAGATGTGGTTTCTTGGTGCTCTGGTTTCCCTTGCACAATGATGTCTCTTTCAGAGTCATCAAAGGGCATGGTTGCCGTAAATTCAGTCTCAGTTCCGTTACCACTGTCCTGAGGATCCATTGAGGCTCCTTCAGTAGTGGCAGCTGAATCTACATGAGTCCCCTCCACATCAGTGGGACTCACTTCAGTAAGGCTTTGCTGATGGGGGCTAGAGATAAGGGGTTTCTCTAGGCTCTGTTGATCCTTGAGAGGGTGTTGTGGATCAACTTCATTGCCTTTAAGAGACATAATCTCTTCATCAGCTCCAGTCAAAAGGTCAGTAAAGGATATGGAATTGAAACCTAATGACCCGGGACTTTGATCAATGTCTAGAGGCATTGAGCATGTGATAGGGCTGTCCCTTTTTGGCTGCTCAGGGGAGTATAGAGACTCTCCCTGAGGGCTATCAGCTTGGGTTTCGGGCTCATGGGTCTGAGACTGAGAAGACTCAAGACCCATATTGAGGTCAATTGTGAAGGATGGTTGGACCTCAGGCTGAGTGGGAGCCCTTTGTTCCACTCTAGCCTTTTTGGATAGAACATGAGGAGCTTGTTCAATCAGAGTAAATTGAACAAGGGTTCGTTTGTGACGTCTCTGATAGGTAAATGTAATGGGTGGAGAAGGTAGATTTGGCAAAGTGAGGGTAGTTACTGGTGTGGGTTCATCACCTGTGGGGTTAACAGGGATGTCACCAGGAGCCATTGGCTCAATCATACCTGGAAGAAGTGCAGTATCTCTTCCAGTGAAGTTGGTGGACACTCTCTTCAAGGTCTTGAAGATGGTCGGCCTCATTTGAGGAGCAGTCAGAGCAGCTGCACAGACAAGCTTTCCCTAATCCAGCTCACAGTTGATTATGTGCTGGAGAAACCTGGGATACATGAAGAATGTGTCCCTTTGAAGATTTCCCATTAGGTTAGTCAGCACAAACCTTGAATAGTTTAAATGGAGGCTTTGTACCAACCCATGAACTAGGCACCCAAGTTCATATGGGATTTGATCCCATCCCCCAGATTTATTAGATAAACAGTGAAGAACCACATGCAGCAGGAACTTCCATTTGTAGGAGAAGTTGAATTTGTAGACAATTGACATGCTGACATCTCCACCGTATCCCATTTGGAGATAAGAATTGTCCAAATCTGATTTGGGGAATTCCGTTGGAGCGCCTTCATCATGAAGCTCTAGATGCTCCCTGATGATCTGTTCAGATATGACCAACTCCTGGCCACAAATGCTCGACCGAATAACACGAACCCCATTTAGGGTTTCAATCCAACCATTTGCCCAAAATTCAGACATTTGGTTTGAGTAAATCGTGGGGTTTACAGTCAAAGCTGTGTAGTACAAAGATTGGGTCAGAAAAGAAATGATGTCTGAGAAGTCAACATCCCTTGAAGAATCAAGGAGTGCGACTTGGTTATGCTGAGGGTTTAGTGCCATTGAAGAAGATGACAGAAAGATAGTTCGGAATAAGGTAAATTGGAGAAGAAGAAAGCTTTTAGGGCAGTAATTTGGGTAAAAAGGATGTAAGTGATTAACCGGAAGTATTTAAATGGGTGGAATGACGGTTTAAAGGGGCTTTTGGATAAAACGATGTGAGGTTTCAGTGGATGATGTGAAATGGACGGTAAGGTTAGACCATTTAAATAATCCGACATCATTAACAAAATCTTTACTTTTTACAGTGTGGGGCCCAAAAGATTTCCGTTACACAGTAAAATCTTTCTTCCGAGTATAAAACATTTCCGAAGGTAATATTCTTCCGAAGGCAAATTTACTTCCGAAGGTAAATTAATTACTTCCGAGAGTATATGTTGCTTTCCAAGTGGAGTGTGTTGAAGGCTTCGGAAGTAGATCTGATATGAAATCAATCGCTTCTTCTGAGACTTAACACTCTTCCGAGAAGAAAATTATCCTGGGAGAAATTTGCTTCGGAAGATATACAAAATATCTTCCGAGGGTTAATTTCTGATAGGATCGGATCTAGTTTGATCAATTAGATTTGAATTTGCAGCAGAATATAACAGAAATAAGATCAAATTCAAGCAAGATAAGTATGAATATGCAATTACACAATGACGATTATAGAGAGAGAACTTTTCTGTTAATGGAATATTTTCATTCACGCTAATGCTTCGGTTTCCAAAACAACTAGGTCAACATTCCTTTTTTAGAGGAATGTGACGTCAGCTGATGTCACTTGATAGTGACATCTAACTGATTTAACAAACTACTGAAAATAACTAATCTACTGAAGATGTCCACAACAACTGAGGACACCTTCACAAAGAGTCTAAATGTAAACAAGAATTACAATTACTGAAACTATAAACTACTGAAAGGTAAATTACAAGTACTGAAAAGGAAAACCATCACAACTACTGAAGTTAATAACTTCAGCTGTTGTGACAACTACTGATCACTCTGGTCTTCAGTCTTTGTCTTCAGTACTTTACTTTCATACTTTGTCTTCAGTTCTTTACTTTCAGACTTTGTCTTCAGTTCTTTACTTTCAGACTTTGTCTTCAGACCTTGTAATCAGCTGATGTCTTCAGCTGTTGTAATTTCAGCAGTTGTAATGTCTGTGGGACTTAGAGGTTTTTCTGATCAGGCTCATTGGTTCTTTTGGTCCAACAAACTCCTCCTGAACCAATGCAGCCAAAACCTTTAAGTTTATTGATGATTCCACTTATTCTTTGGCAGAAACACTCTCTTGATCAGCTTCAGAGGTAATCATGTAAGCACAGGCCAGGAAAAGGTTTCTGATCTTTTGATTGGCTAAGTGTGGAAGGGAACTCTGTCTTGGGGAAACTGGACACAGAGTCTTGTCCCAACCATGAAACTTATTTCCCATTGATGAGTCTGTAAGACTCTCTTGCATAGGCCTCAAGGAGAACAACTTGTTCCTCCTTGGTGAGTTCTTCTGCTTCTCCCTCAAAGAAGAACTCAGGGCCATAATATTCAGACAAATATCTTACTGTCTTCCCATTCTTCAACTCAACAGTTGTGATTTCTCTGTATGCAAATTCATCTGGATGAGAGCCTTCTAGCAACAACTGGAGTTCACTCTTTTGAAGATCTTCAAGTCTCTTGTATAACAGCCCCTTCTTGATCATTTTGTTCTCAAGTATAGATTGAGGGGTTGTTTTTGAGTTGTGTGCTCTCTTGAATTCTTCTATAATCTCCCAGGGTGAGACTACCATGGCCAACATAATTGCAGCATTCAAAGTCTTTTTCACTTGGCCATGATATCTACTTGGTATGTTTCTCTTGTGTATTCTGGAACTTACCCTGGGGTCTGGCCAAATCCTCACTCTTTCTCTTTGATGTTGGAATGTATGCCTAAGAGTGTACAGCCTCAGAGCTTGTTTCTTCATTGCTTGAATGGATGAGGACTGAGGGAAGTCCTTGTCAACCATTTTGAGAAATTTCTCATCATGTTGCTTCTACTGTTCTACTTCTTCAATCTTCACTTTCACCATTTGCATTTGCAAGTCAGATGTGATCCTCTGTTGACTTCTGGGCTCAGGTGCTTTAAGTTTGAGAACAGCAGAGATTGGCAGACTATCCTCTTCATCACCTTCTTCTTCTTCTTCCATCCTCAACACCCTTCTCTTTCTTTTATCATCTTTCACTGACTTAGACTCCCCCTTTTTGGTTGCATTGGGTTTAGTGGTTTGAATGTCAGAAAGTTTCTTTGACACAGCATCATCCACAAGGGTTTGAAGATTTGAGGAAATCCTCTCATCAATGGTTTGATGGACAATAGTAGTGATGATGGGAGTGATGAGAGGTAAGGAAGATTTAAAAGCAGCAACCATTTGCTCAGAGGGGTTCTCTCCCTGAAAAATGGTGCCTGAAACAAAGGCTGGTGGCTTATTTGATGAGAGCGCTCAATGTTTGGGAGAGCTTCAACAGAAGCTGCCATCTGTGGGTTAATTGGGCAGATGGACTTGATTCCTGAGACATTTTGGCAAGCAGTTCTTGTAATCTGCAAACCTCAGCCTCAAGAATGGTGTTTTGGGCTAGAACTTCAAAGAAAAAACCCAGGTCATCATCAGTGTTAGCTGAATCAGCTGACCTCCTGAGTAAATCAGGATGAACATGTGTTGAGTGTAGATCAGTAATCACATGTGCCCCTTTGTCTTGGAACTGGGGACTTCCTGCCTCAGGATGAAGTCCTTCATTGGCAGTTGCCTCTGGTGAGGTCTTAGAGATGATACCAGCTTCATCCTGTTCATGTGTTGAAACAGGAGAAGAGGTAGCCTCACCAGATGTTCTAGTCTCCTCATCTACACTGGGAGATTGAACTTTATAATCCCTATGACGTGGGTTGTCAACTACATTATAATCCTCTCCCTCAACTGTTAAGGTTTTCCCAGTGGTAACAGGTTTCTGGGGAGGGGTAGAGGAATGTAGTTGAGTCAGCACTTGTGCAATGACTGCTGTTGGGCTAGTAGGGGTGGTTTCAGTGGGAGATGGAGGTGAAAAGGATTGCACCCAGGGTGAATGGTGCTCTTCAATGGCAATCTTCTCAAGTGAGAGAGATTCCAGTAATGTGGCTTCCCCAATGTTGGTTGCATCAGGATCCTGTTGAGAGGATACCTGAGCGGTTTCAGCTGGTGGAGTCATTGAAACTACAAGGGGATTAAGACTAGTAGTTTCATCCTGCGTTTGTGCTGCAGGGGCATCATCAGGGGACTCAACTCCCTGAGTAGCCTTTTTGGTTTTCTTGGATTTTGGTTTGGAGGGGACTTTAGATCTGGAGGTGGAGGCTATGGGTTCCCTCTGCTTGGGTTTTAGCAGTTTGGCAGCCTCTTTGAGTTGTGGATTGGAGTTGTGCCTGGAGTATACTTCTGGCAAAACTACCAGAGCAGGGACTCCAAGGCCAACAAGGCCATCAGATTTTAATTGATTGAGAATTATGGCCATAAAAAACCTTGGATATAATATCCATCTATTAGCCACAGGTTTCATTGCCAAATCTTTTAATTCCAAAAATATTATTTTAGAAAAATTTAGGCTTTGGCGTTCAAGGATAGAATACAATACCTGTTGCCACCTGGATGACATTTAATCCCATGAAGATGTTTTGGGAGCAAGACAGACATTTATCATATGAAAAATGAGCCGCTCAGCGTCATGGAAGTGCTTCTTCAGAATAGTAGTAGCACTTAGGTCACCCACATAACCATGATTAACAAAGGATAAATCAATGGTGCCTTTGGGGTATCTGGTGACATAGGTGGCATCATTCAGGTCGAGGGTTTGACGAATGATCTCAAAAGTGATGACCACCTGTTTCTGGTTGACAAACGACTGGAGAGTGATCGAGTCATCATTCTCAGCAGTATGAACAGTGACGTTTGTCCAGAATTGGCAAAGGGTATCGGGATAGATGGTAGGGTTCAAGAGAAAGGCGGTGCGATATTGGGAATCAACCATCAGATCAATGGCAGCATCAAACTTGTTCCAAAAGGCTGATTTGGTAAGGTAAGCAACACAGTTGTGTCGAGGTTTGATTTGCATGGTCGCCATTAATGGAAGATGAACGTTTGGAAAGTGAGTTATGAAAAGTTTGAAGTTAGGGTTAGGTATATATAGGTTATGAAACGGCTGAAAGAAAACAACTGAAAGTTTTGGTGTGAGTCATCAGTTGTTAGAAAACAACTGAAGACATGATTTTAACTTTCAGATGTTGTAAACAACTGAAGACTTGGTGTTGGTCATCAGTAGTTGTAAACTACTGAAGACTTGGTTTTGGCTTCAGTTGTTTTGAAATGAAACAGTAGTTGTTGTCGTCAATTCACAAAATTCAGCTGTTTCAATGACCTTAACACTTACTCATCAGATCATCTGATTTTCAGATGTTTCATTGGTCATCAGTACTTAACTATTATAAAAGACATCAGTAGTTTGAACTACATCAGTACTTTTCAACAAATAAAGTACTTCAGTACTTTTAAGTAGTTTAGTCTTCAGTAATTATAAAAACTGCTGAAGATAAAATGACTTATCAGCATTTATTTTTGACAGCATTATACTAATGCTCATCAGTATTTATTGACTAAGAGCATCAGTAGTTGTCAAATTATTCTAATTGCAGCATACCAAGCCTGAGTACAAGATTATGGAAAGTTGCACTATCCAAAGGCTTAGTAAATATATCTGCAAGCTCATCAGCACTAGGCACAAACTTTGGATCAATCAGACCTTTTTCATAGCAATCCCTGATAAAATGATGTCTGATCTCAATATGTTTGGTCCTAGAATGTTGGACAGGATTCTTAACAATACAAAGAGCTGAAGCACTATCCATTAGTAAAGGAGTCTTAGTCTCTGTAATGTCATAATCCAATAATTGATTTTGAAGCCAGAGTACCTGAGATGTACAACTTGCAGCTGCAATGTACTCTGCTTCAGCTGTGGATGTAGCAACTGAAGTTTGTTTCTTACTCTGCCAAGAAACTAAACAGTTGCCTAGAAATTGGCATCCACCAGAAGTTGATTTTCTGGTTAACTTACACCCTACATAGTCACTATCAGAGAAAGCAACTAATTTGCAAGAGTGCCCAGTGGAATACCAAAGTCCTAGAGATTGAGTTCCTTGCAAATATCTAAAGATCCTCTTGACTGCAATCATATGGGAATCTTTAGGTGCAGCTTGAAATCTAGCACAGACACAAGTTGCAAACATAATATCTGGTCTAGAAGCTGTAAGGTACATCAAGGAACCAATCATACATCTGTAAAGAGTTTCATCAACTGCTTTACCTTTCTGATCAACATCCAGTTGTGTGTTGCTGCACATGGGAGTAGAACAAGGTTTACAGTTTTGTAAATCAAACTTGGTTAACAAATCTTTTGTGTATTTTGACTGATGAATGAAAGTTCCATCAGCCATTTGTTTGATTTGCAAACCCAGAAAGAACTGTAATTCTCCCATGGCACTCATTTCAAACTTTTGTTGCATCAATTTAGTAAATGCATCACACAACTGTGGATCAGAGGATGCAAAAATAATGTCATCTACATAAATTTGAACAAGGAGCTTATGCATGCCTACTTTCTTAATGAACAAAGTTTTATCTATGGAGCCTCTAGTGAAATTATTTTGAAAAAGAAAGTTAGATAGTGTTTCATACCAGGTTCTGGGTGCTTGTTTCAACCCATAAAGAGCCTTATCAAGCTTATACACCCAATCTGGATGTTTATGATCTTCAAAACCTGGTGGTTGACACACATAAACCTCTTCTTTTATTTTACCATATAAAAATGCACTTTTGACATCCATTTGAAGAACTTTAAGGTTATGGAAAGTAGCATAAGCTAAAAACAATCTGATTGCCTCCAGTCTGGCTACAGGGGCAAAGGTTTCATCATAATCAATACCTTCTTCTTGTGAAAACCCCTGTACAACCAGTCTGGCCTTGTTCTTGACAATTTGGCCTTTTTCATCAGTTTTATTCCTAAACACCCATTTAGCTCTGACATCAGCATTAACTCCAGCTTCCATCTCTACTACCCAACCTGAATCTTCCATCCAAGAACCCCCCCAAAGTCTAGTACTTCCGAAGACATCAAAGAAAAGAGGAAGATGACTTCGGAAGAGCTTCAGGAGTAAGAAAGGTTGGAGAAGCTTAAAAGAAAAGGTAGGCTTCCAACTGGGAAACTGTTAGCTGCAAGTACCAAAGCAGCTGCAGCCAACCAGAAGACAGTCAACAACCGAAAAAAAGTAGAGGTCATAGATAGACTTGTTGGTCTAGGGGCTGCAACTGAAGATGTACTCCTGCTACCATTAGAGGAGTTAATAGAGCTGGAAAAGGCAACCTTGCTGCTAAAACAGCAAAAAGAAGAAGTTGCAAGGTTGGCCTTAGAAGAAGAAAGGGAGAGGAAGGAAAGAGAAGCTGATCTGCAGCTCAGGAGGGAAAGAATAACCTTCCTACTCTCCAGAGGTTTCTCTCAAGAAGAATTGTCTCCACATAACAATGACACGATCTTATGTCTCTTCAACAAAGAGCAAGATCAAATGGAGAAAGAGAGAAAGAGAGCTGCAAGGGAAAAGTTGTTGCAAAAGAAGAAGGAAGAGGAAGCAGGACTGACTGGTGCCAAGAAGATAGGTGAAAAGGCCTGGATGAAAAGTTATCTCAAGGCTCATGGCTTCTCTGGCAGGCAGGTGGGTCCTATGTCAGAAAGACTCTCCAGCGACATGTCAGTGACATTAAGGCTGACATTCGCGCGGGGAAGAGGAAGGAGATGTATAGAAGGGGACAGGGGATGACCTTCAAAGCAACCACTCAACCCAAACTCCAAACCCAACCTCAAGTGGAACCTATACCATTTTCCTTCCCAATCAAAACTGAACCAACCTCTGAACCATACACCCCTGAACCTACACCATCACACCTACCAACCTCTTCACCTCAACCACCTAAACTACCTATCCTCCAACTCAAAACTTTAGCCAGAATCCAAACACCTCAACCTACCCATCAACCCATCAAACCATCCCCTCAGCCTTCTAAACATCTCTCCATGGAAGAATTCAAGACAGTCAAGATAAAGCTCATAAACTGCACAACACTGAGCGATATCTCCTGTGAGGAGGATCAGTCAATTTGACCTATGTTGACGGATCCTCAAGTTCCCTCACAAGAGATCAATTTCTTGATCTGCCCAGAAGAACTTTGGACCAAGCTGCATACCTTCTTGGCCTCAATTCAGACACTTTGAATGAGGAAGAAAAGAAGCTATGGAGAAGGCTGGTGACTCTACTGGATACTAAGAAAGGAGACAGGGTGCTAAGACAACCTCTTGCACCCAAAAAGAAGATCATCCAGGGGAGGTTCGAAGACTCTTCTCACAACTTTGTTGTTGAAAGAGAGAATGGAGAGCTCAACAGACTGAGTGCCTCATCTCTGCTACACTTGAGCAGGTTTGACATTGTTGAGTTAGCAGAGAAGCCATTCTCCAACCCTTCAAACTCTGATGTAGCTGCCCATATCAGAAATCATCTAGGCAGCCTTCATATGGCCGAGCTTACTACTAGAAGCAAGGTTGAAGAGGAGTTGAAACTGAGAGAGGAGGAGGAAAGGAAAGGATCAGCAACCAAAGGCAAAGCCTTTCTACAAATGGTTGAAGGTCCTGAACTTGAATCCATAGTTAGATGGGAGTATGACTATAACTCCCGTCAACTAACTCTCTTCAGGGGGACACAACAGAGGGTACATGTCATTCAGAGTGATAGACTGGATCTCCTATCCACCAATGACTTGTACAAGCTTCTCAGCACTACTTCAGGGAAGAACAAAGAGATAGACAAATACCTTTTGTCCCTGGTGCTGAAGGTTTTGAGAAGCATAAATAAGTGAGGTTTTGGTAGCATCAGCCTAGGGGGAGTTTGTTGGATATAGAAAGGCTGTTGCAACCAAAACCAAGTCACTTAGAAGATTTTGATACAACAAACAAAGGACTTCCGAAGCTAAGTATGGAACTTCCGAAGGAAGAAGGAGCTCTTCCGAAGACAAAGTATAACACTCACTTCCGAAGTACAGAAGTCCTCAAAGCCTCGGAAGCATAGAAGCCTCTTCCGAAGTATAAGTGGCTTCGGAAGAACTTGTTCTTCCGAAGCCAATTAACCTTCGGAAGACACTCCTATTATCCAGTGGACATAAGTATGGTCTCTCTGACACTCCGTTGCAAATCTCTGAGATACTGCATGGCGTTTTCTCAAAAGCCATGTAGTTGACCATACTTTAATCCACTGTTTACCTTTTTATGTTAGTACAGTTGTCATCTTTAGTTGGTGACAAAAGGTAAGTAATGGACATATCATGACTACCATATCTTAGATAATACTTTATCTAAGATACATTAACTTTAGCATTGTAGTATATGCTTTAATCTTAGGTTTCCAGCTGGTATCAAAGTATATCCGGCTGTAGGATCTAGTATATATAGTTTCTCATTGTAACTCTTGTTTCATGCTTGTAAGAGTCTTGTAATATCTTGAGTTGAGAAGTAATATATACAAGTGCCTTGAAAATATATTTCTGTTTGTTCCTTTGCTATTTATTATATTATTATCAACTCTTGTAAAAGACATTACTTCATGTGATTTGAGTGTTTCCATAAGTGAGTTTGAGAGAAATACAAGTATTTAAGTGACAAACACGATCCTGAGTTTCCATCAAGGAAAGCAATCTAAGCATATATGAACGATGTCCTATGCGTTGACGCTTAGCCTCATAATGAAATTATGAAGTTCATTAATGTACCTTAAATTAAACATGTTTCGCACATCAATTGATTTCCATATTTAATCTATATGTAAATGCGGATGAACCAGTACTTAATAGCTCAATTTAAATTTGTAGGCCACCTAACTTTCGGATGAGCTAAATGCAGAAAAACATGAAAAAGAAAAGAGAAGAAAAAAGAAAGGCATGTACCTCTACATGCACGATCGCGCCTATTGCTTGGATGCCACATAATAAACAATCTGGAAGAAGCACAGTTGTGCCTCCTGAAGGCACGACCCTTCCTATCACTTGAACACTCATTGACGACCAAGAACCAAGTGCACACCCCGTGAGTCAAAGAGTAGTGTAAAGCTCTGGCTTGTATAGATTACAATATCAAGTGAGACAAAAAAACCAAAAAGCGAAAACTTCTAGAAGGATGTGAGAACTCAAGCGGTGCGAGAACTAGATAATGGCACGAGTCGTGCCTTTTGCCTAGCCAGTGTGTGTATTGCTTTGTGTATGCCATTCTTGGGTAGTTATCTTCAATCACTTCGGTGAGATAAACATTTTTTCATCTTGTGACTTTGATATATGAATTTTCTAACTTGTGTTAATAACTTCAGGCAATGATCTTTCTTCACTCAAATGGTATAAAAGTTTTAAGATAACCTTTACACTTTGTTAAATCACTTATTAGTTGGTAAAATTAGAAACTGAAATGCACTAACTTTTAATGTCATTAATGATTGAAGTTTCATGTAGAATTTATTATATTTGGTTTTGCAAGTATGAAAAGTCAAATCCATTCTGGGTTGTAGTGTTACAAGAAGTCTCATGAAGTAGATGCAACTCTGAACAAGTTGGAACATCTACACATGGCAGTGACATGTACAAGTACATCAAAAAAAACAATCACAAAATGTTGCTATATATATATATATATATATATATATATATATATATATATATATATATATATATATATATATATATATATATATATATATATATATATATATATATATATATATATATATATATATATATATATATATATGCAGAAAATCATTCATTTAAAGATGGTACAGGCTCAGGTATGACTCGGGCACAGTCACCTGAGTCGCAAATCAAGACGGCTGTATCTTGGTTAATATGGCTAGCCAGTTCTGGTTGAAGTTTAAAGTATTCAGATTTGACATATGAAGCAGCATCATCTGCATAATCTGAATTCACAAGTGCTACACAGCACCCTCTGAACCCAGCACCACTGAACCGAGCTCCATAGACACCAGGTGCTTTCAAGAGTATCTCGTATAGTTGGATTAGTGGTTCACTACCTAAAAACACCACTTCCATAAATCTTTAAAAATTTGGATTCTAAACTAGCAAACCCATGGGACCCGTTTATGACCTGATTGATCAGTATTTTTAAAATTTTAACCCGCTTTGACCCATAAGAAAATCAAACATGAACCGAAAATCCAAGAAAACTGAAATTTTACCAAGTCTGACCATTTTAGCGTCTAAAGTAAAGAATTTTGATATAAAGTAATAATATATGATATTTCTAGGAGGACATACCACATTCATAGTTTTGAATTGAACTTAACCCAGAGGCCGACATTAGCTTTCCAAAATCTTCAAAGTTGCCACATGCCCATGCTTCTAAGCCTACAACCAAATAAGTAATTAATTATAATGTAGAAAGTTCGACATGGGTATAGTATCATAATTGTATTAAAATCAAATTTCATGTACTAAACCTTTAATAACACGCATATTCTCAGAGAAGTAATGTTCTGCTCTTTTAGCTAGATCTGGTTCTAATTTGGACTGCAAAACAGAATATCATAATGAAAAAAAAAATTAAGCATGCATTAGTTAATTGATCAATGGTGTAACAGATATTAATTCTTTCTATTATAAATTATAGAAAAGTAGAACCTTATGAGCCTCAAATTCGGCTTGTTTAACTGTAAAATAAACTCAAAGGAATCAGTATTTTAAGTTTAAACAATAAAGGAAACACGAAAAGATCTAAGAGCAATAATAATGGCATAATTCTGACCGTTAGACAGAATAGGCTCAACTTCTTTCCCTACAGCTCTGTGAAGAGTTAAAAAAAATTAAGTTTTTTAGCAGATGTCGTTATTTCATGAACAAAAGATCTTGAAGGATCTTTATGGAAATTTATGTTGCTTAAATATAAGTTTAACATTCTATGTGATTATTAGATGAAACAAATACTTGATAATTTTATGGGAATCTTACTTTAGGAGGATTTCTGCAGCCTCTCGACACTCCGTAACTCTTCGATTATAACCAGGGTTAGTTGTTAACGCCTGCTTTAGACCCGAAAACGCTAGTAGAATCTTGTAAGGAAATTTGGGGTCCAAGTTTTTCTCCATTTCAAATTTAGGTGGCTCTATAAGTTTGTGTATTTTGGTCTGCACAGGGTTTAGATCCATTTAAACTTCTCTTTATAATAATATGACTAGTTGTGTAAATTTGTAAAGTTAGTGTTAATACTTAAAAAAGGACAAATTGCATAAAAAGGTAACCAACTTAATATATGATTCAAGGTAATTAAGTAAGATAACCGGTTTCAGGTGCCATGTCAGGAAAAATGGAGTTAACATGGTCAAAAGTTTGTACCAGTGCTTTGTAACGTATCATATTGACCCGCTACCTGGTCAAATTGCCTTGAATTTAAATTTTGACAATTGGTTGCATAGAATTTAAATTATGATACTTTCATGGTTTTATCTGGTACCAAAAAAAAATTGCGATTTTGTTATGCTATGAACCTTTTAACTAAACAAATACACTAGCTTAGTATATCATAATATATCAGAAGCAAATAAAGTTGAAGAGTTGTAATTAGAAAGGTTCTAGAAATACCTTGCAATCCATACAAGTTAAACAACCATAGCTCGAAAGCAGTATAGCTGACTGATCCAAAATGCCATTTTTCAGACCCAAATATTCATTTTCGATTAGCCTACAATTACAATGTTGAGATTTAAAAACAATATATTCAGAAAAGCTTGTGTATATTTATTAGCAGAGAGTAAGGATCGTGAGGACTGAAGTAGTTAACGCCTTTATTATGATTATGAAAAAATTTATTATCACAGTAATATTTAAGTTTTTGAACAACACAATTGGGAGGTTGCATAGAGTAAATGTTAGATTTTCTTAAACTTTCAACTTGGGTTGGCTTGTGTGACTTGTTTCCTTTAAGATAAACTCCTTTTATTTGACCCATTTGAGATAAAACACAATCCAAGTTGACCCGTTAACTAGCCATCACAAGAAAGGAACCTACCGATCATATTCAATATTTTCTGGAGGAGATACTGTAAGGTTATTTGCACTTTCCAGAGCCAATAGGTAAGCAATTCCAACCTGTTAGATATTGAAATTCACTACAGCTGATGTTCAAAAATATGAAATTACTGAATAAGTGAAATAAATATTGAAACAATGAGCATCAAGTAAAAGCTTAAGGAGAAATTAGATGTTAAAACTTAAAATGTAAACTTCTCCAGCGTAATTAGTCAAAGATTTGACTAAATGAGTCAATGAGTCCAAAAGCAAAATGGTAATAAAATACTTACAGCAGCAGATGAGCTTAAACCTGAACCATCAAGACCCTCTGTACCACAGATGAATCCAGTGATTCCCTGCACCAATTTAAATAATAAACATCACAAACTGGTACAGAATTAAAAGGATATAACGATATATGATCTTGTTCTTTATGAAAAAAATTATTTACAGGTTACACTACCATGCCTGCTTTAACCAACCAATTTGCATACAAATTAATTAATGCCCTGTAACCCAACTTGCCTATTTTCCCACCAACAAAATATTTTGTATTTGTTAGTTGTAAATAGTAGTTGCAGTTATTTGTTTATAGCCCATGCGCTAAAGTCCAACTTAAACTAGGGTTTCCTATGTATTCTTGTATATACAGAGGGTTCACCACAATCTAATGTCGAAAGAGATCATTCTTCAGCCACAATGCCACATTAACAGTATTTATCAAAAGATCTGATTATTATAAATGAAGAATATATTTAACCTGCTTTAGATGGCGTCCTCCACGTTGTAGTGCATATAATGCTCCTTTCGCATAATTTCCCCATTTAAATTCCTCTGCATCGGATGAATGCTTCGGAAGCTGAATTTGATCAACTCTGTGGTCATTTTTCCAAAGTAACAGTTATTATGAACTACTTCATCATTATTTACATACAATGATAGAAATTTACCTAAACCGAACTTCTCCACTAAATTGTCCAGACCTTAGTAGAACCTTTGAATGCAGATTCATTTACATGAAGAGGAAAAACAGCTAATTAAATCAAAATAAAGTACAGAGAAAATAAACCGTCTAAAATTTTAGAATAAATTAAGCACAGGTGAACCTGAGGATCAGCAGAAGGCACAAATCCAAGAATTATTCCCTTATTAATTGTCATGGCCGAAACTATTCCACCCTTTATGTTCATAATAAAAGAAACAAAAAAGAAAAAAAGTAAAGAAGCCATGAGCCCACCAGATTCAAGAAACAAAATGGTAAATCGGAACACGCATCAACCTGATGATCAATATGAGCTCCCAGTGGACAAATCCTGTAAGGAGATACAACAATTCTGACCAAATTTACAGACACCCCAGCCATTTCAGCAACTATTTTCTTGATTTTGTTCAACTGCAAATACATCAAACACAAATTTAGTTTTTGAAAACCAATTAGTTTCACTCACTTGCTCAAAGTAAGGGATAGTTGGTAATTTCACACACATTTTGACACCAAATAACCAGAAAAAAATAACAAAATTTACTGCTTTGTTGAAAATTTAAAAGAACATTCTTTTGGCACAGAAGATTATCCCTGATTAGTTGATTTAAGCCCCAAAAAGAACGACGATAAAGTCTTTAATCGAAAGTAATTACATTATCCTATGCAAATGAACTGGAATTCCGTCTTAAAAACATGGAACTTAACGTACGAATAATGAAACAATCATCAGTGGAACGCAATCAACAAAACTAATAAAATCATACTGTCATGCAACGAAATCGTTTATCCTCCAGTTCAATGTGATAGTATCACCACCCCTTTAGTTCCAATGGATCAAGTTGAAATTCACACAGATAAGAACACAATGCATTATCAATAGTACGGAATTAGTGAAATAAACTTGGATCACAGGTCTTACCTCTGAATCAGATGGCCAAGACAATACACCCATCTTGCAAAATCAAATCAAAATGGCCTCTCTGAATGCCAACTCTTGACTTTGTCGTTGTATCTGGATCTGGGTTTTGGTTACAAAGTGACCAGTAGATTTAGTGATGGAGTGAAGTTGAAGAATGGTGGACAGCACTCTTCCATCAATGTAAACTTAATTATTATCTTTTTAACTGTTTTGTTATATTTCTATGTTATATATGTATTGTATTATTTATATTTATATTTATATCTATGATATATAATAAAAGAGTAGAGGGGAGTGTCACTTCATATTTGTTGGGTCTTCCAACCCAAAGTGAGATGTATCCCGACAAGGTGAAAGGCTCTTGAGCCGAATTATTTGTGTCACTTCATAGTAACACATGGTGTAACACTAGGTGCAGTAGATGGTGCAATTGTTTTAAAAAAAAAAGCAGAAGCAGTAGTAGTAATAGGTTTGATAATAAGAAATTTAGTCCTTGGTCATTTAGCTGTAGACAATCCTTCTTCAGAAGACATATCGGTAGACTTTAGTACATAGTCTTCGTCATCATCATTTGCAATTTGATGCCTTTGAGACAAATACGTGAGAGGGAACTCCTTGCCTCTTTACTCGTAATAGACTTCTTCCTAGGTGTAAGCGTAAGTCTGCTCGTATGAGTAGTAATAGTGTGAGCTTGCTTTTCTAACTCAATCCGAGCTCTGTCCTTCTCGGGATCATTAATATCAACATCATCATCACCGTCATCATCATCATCATCATCACCAACATCAATTTCAGTTGCAAGGCTGTCGGTACGAATATCAACATCATCAAGGATACATTCTGTAGCCTAATCATGAACTGCAATAGCAGCAACCTTCGAACCCAAAATATCTACATGTATTCCCTTATGTGCGTATGCCTCAAGTACCTGGATCAACAACATACTAAACTTCTAGTGCAAGTTCCTCAATAACAGGTTCTTCTTGTTGTACTGCATCCAAACCTTCTTGACTACTATGAACTTCAATATCTTCACACCATCATTTGGTGGTTCAACATAGTAGCCTCACATTCGGTATAGATTCTCCTATCCATAGAAGACAGAGCCAATGATCGTCCAACCATAGGCAGATTTGGTAATAAATGATTCAAAATAATCCGAATAAATCTAGGATACAAAAAGAAACTTGAAGCTCCCAGTTGCCTTGGTCTGAGAGTCATCTCTTGGAAGAAAACTGTGAGAATTATACGATTTGGTCAAAGTCTGGGCAACCATGGCTGACTGTAAAGCCTATATTATGTCATTGGTTCCCGTCTTCCTAGAAGACATACAAACTATCAAAACGTGCATAAGATATCTCCACTGACGTGAAAGATAACCTTTGTGCATCTTAAGATCACCGAAACGGTGCATGTAGTTCATCCTCATAACACACCTATGTAGTAATGCAAATGGAAAGGCCACATGATTGTCATCATGATCACCAAAGTATAATGCATGACGAATAACATCCTCTATAATACGAACTTCTGATCCATGAACTATTGATGTAATAGCTAGAGGCTCTACCCTACAATCATAATCAGCATGCAACCTAAAATTAGAAATGCGTCTCCAGTAGATGTCAGACAAAGTAGATATCGCATAACAAGGTCCTTGATCTACATAGAAACTCTATGATCTCTTGAAACTCAGCATCCGTTAAGTAAGTCTAGATCAAGAATGCTCAGGACATTATGTCGAGGTTCAAAATCACCTACCATATCTGAAAATACACAAAACAAATTAGTTAACAAAATAAAATTTACTTAAACAAAATTTCAAAGTTGTCTAAGTGTTTGTTTCGTATAACTTGAATCATGAGAAACTAGTTAATTTCACTTCACATAACATTTTGAAAATTTCTAAGTGTAGACTACACAGGAAACTACATGCAATTTATCTTAAGACCAATTTCATTGTATAATTATTTTGAAAACGATTAAGTATCTAACTCTAAGTGAAATTAATCACATTTTATTCTATGAACAATTTCACTTAAGCATTGTCACTAAGAAAAGTTTCGCTTGATATTTCAGAAACCTTTCTAAGTCTATAAATCATGATTTCACCTTAGACACAACACAACATGAAATCCACTCTATAACTATCGACTAACATATTACACTAAAACCATGTAAAATGTCAAACTCGGAACACCAGTTATGATCTATAATTGAAGCCGATACGTGTCTAACAAATCCATACTCGATTTTAATGATTACATGCCAATTTAAAGCTCAAATCACAAGCAATAATACTCACCTATTGTTTTAATGTGCAAATATCAGACCAGTTCAACTTAGAAACAATACATATTCAACTATGTCAGCACGTCCTAACTAGTCACATTCAAATTTGAACAACTAACATTGAATAAAATCGTTTATACATGCATGTATATATGCAATTCAATCCCATTTGATTTTGAACATCAACAGAAAACCCAAAACATTAAATCCGAGAACAGTATAAACCTTATCTCACTCAATATTAAACAAAATTAGTTTATTCCTATCCTAGGATTTAATCTAAGATGTTATCTTTCAAATCCATATAACCTGTAAGGATTCCTTTAAGTCTGATGCAAACCAAAACATCCAATGTCTCTCTGCAAGTAATGCACCAAGTATTGAAGAAGAAATGCTTTGGAAGTTTTACACCATACACTAGAAAAATATTCTAAGTGTAAAATCTTTCGAAGCCAAGACCAATATCTTCCGAAGCTAAACATGAAGTCTTCCGAAGCCTCAGAGACAAGGTCTTCCGAAGCTTCATCCTATGAAGACTGATTTCTTCCGAAGACTTTTAGTAACATGCTTTATCTGATGTACTGTTCCATAAAGCTGGACACCTTTCTGCTGCATCTCTGTAAAGTCACTTCCATGCTTTTGGTAACTGTACATTGAGGTCTTGAGTCTGTAACCTTCTACTTTATGTACTTTATCCTTTTTGTAATAGATAAGGATGTGAGCTATGGCATGTCATAGTCACAAGGTCAAAAGGCAGATATGCCTTTTGATTCTACAATTGATTTTGTTTGTGTCTAGTCAATTGTATCCAGCAGATATGCCTTTTGATTCTACAGTCACTGCAGCAGACTTTAGTGCTTCGGAAGAACTCCTTTCTTCCGAGACCAACTTTGCTTCAGAAGGTAATTTTCCACTTACCTTCTTCTTTGATTTGGAGCTTCCGAAGGAAACAGACTTTCCTTCCGAAGCTTGAGACTTCTTGAGACTCTTTGAAGTCTTTGTTTTAGTCATGTGGACAGTACTTTTAGGATTGTATGGGCAATCCTTAGCAATGTGAGAAGTACTTTCACACATAACACATAACATTTTCTTCTTCAAAGAAGTCTCCCTTTGAGAGCAAGACTGGCTTTGATCACATCCCTTCTCCACCTTCATCTTGGTAGATGCTGAGACAGTTCCTTTGGGCTTTGAACTGTTCTTGGAGTTTGATGGTCCAGGCTGTGCAGCAGTGGTACACAGTAGCTCAGTCTTCTTCTTGGCACTGAGATGATTTGAACAAGAACCATGACTCTTAGCTGAGGAGTCTTGGTTGATGTCTTTAGTCCTTACTACTTTGAAACCTGCAGAGATAAAAACTTGTTTCTGCTTAGCATCAAAAGTAGCCTTGATTTCTTGAGCCTTCTTTGCCTTCCTTTTGCTCTTTCTGATCAAGTTCTTTCTTTTGGACTTGGTCATCACAGTTGATTTCTTCTCCTCAGAAGGATAGTGGCCCTTGGAAGAATCCTCTTCTTCACTCTTCTCAGAGAAATTCTTCACTATCACTTCTTCATCATCATCCTCACTTACAGGATCTATGAGAGGAAGCTCATCTTCACAAGTTCCACACCTAGGAGATCTTACAGACAAGATTGTGTGTGGAGGAGCTATCTCATTTGATCCTAGTCCCTGTCTATTTTGATAACAAACCTTGTTGTGCAGGGATGAGGATATCATGTTCTTGAAGGTCTCTTCTTCAAGAACACTCTTCTCTGCCTTGGCTTTGCTGATCACAAGCTCAGCCTGGCATTCAGTTAACTTAGTGATGAGATCTTGGATCTGAGTTCTGAAATCTGTATGTTCATGTTTTAGTAGTGAAATGGTTTTCTCCAAGTCCTCTATCTTTAACTTGTAATCATTTTCAGACTTTCTAAAATCAGATTTTAATATATTTAATGACTCAAGATCAGATCTCATCTCTAGGTTATAGGACCTGTATCTATTTACTTTAGCAATGCATTCAGGGGAGCAAAGATGTTCCAATACCTTGGCTTCATCATGGTTAGCCATCAGTGCTTGATTTGGAGAAGCATCCTCCACCTGAAAACTCCAGTCAAAGCCTCCTTCTTCAACAGCAACAGCAGCATGTTGCTTTGTCTTCTCAGCCTGAGGAGCTTTGTCAGTAAAGTTTGGTCTGGGATGTGTTTGGCCCCCATTTGCTTTAGGTGCCTTACACTCCCTGGCAAAGTGACCCATAAGGTTACAGTTGTAACACTTAACTTTGCTTTTATCCAGCCCAAACTTACTACTGGTAGCATTGCTTGGAAATCTTCTTCCTGTCCTCTTGTAGAACTTCTTGGCTCTGTGAGTGAGGAGAGCCATCTGCTGAACTATCTCCATGTATTCCAGGTCATCTGGATGGATACAGTCCAGGTCTTCAAGAGTGAAGAGATAATTCCCACAGCTTTCATCTGCAGACACAAAGGCTTGAGAAGAACTTGTCTCTTGGAATGGGCTTCCTTGAGTAAAGTTCTCCCTTGGTGTCTCCGGGAAGGTGATGAAAGGACCCTTTTGTGAGTTGTCAGGGTAGCATAAGAGATGATGCTGAGGTTCTATGCTGTCCCTTTCAACCACATGAAGGGCTGAACCCATTTGATTGTTGGAGTTGCCAGATGAACCTTGCATGTTCATCTCCATCTGGTATCCACTGAGAATTCCATACAACTCTGTAAGAGTAAGAGTCTTAAGGTTCTCAGTCCTCTTGATCACCACACAATAGTGTGTCCATTGTCTAGGAAGTGAGGACATGAACTTCCTTACAATGTCCCTGTTCTCAAGAGGAACTCCTCCATCCACTAGGGTATCCACAATCTCAACATACCTGAAGTATTGTTGGGTCATGGTCTCACCTGCTTTGAAGGTGAAATTCTCGAACTGCTGCTTCAGAAGATCTTTCTTGTTCTCCTTGGCTTCAGAGGAGCCTTCATACATCAGCTTCAGTGCATCCCACAGCTGTTTGGCTGTCTTGCACTTCTTAAAGCCTCTGTATACAGAGTTTGGGAGAGCAGTCTGAAGAGCAGTCATGGCCTTCCTGTCAATCTCTACTCTTTTTCTATCTTCATCTGAGTAGTTGGCCACATCTTTAGGAATCATACCAGCACCAGTAGCAGAGGGGGTGCTGGGTATGAAAGGTCCATTCTCAACAGATTCCCACATTCTTGAATCAAGAGACCTGATGAAGCCTTCCATCCTCATGCACCAGGTGTCAAAATCATCAAGAGTGATCAGTGGGGATTTGTTCATGGTTCCAGTCTCCATATCAGTCTTAGAGATGGCAGCCATTTGAAGAGTTTAGCTTTTGTGTGTGTGAGGGATCTTAAGATGGTTAGATCTTATATCAAGAGCCTGGAAAGCTCTGATACCAATTGCATGATGTTGAAAAGGGCTCAACACAATTACAACACAACTACACATGAGGAGATTAACTAAGCTCTAATCAACAGTGAACTGGGTAACCAAGGTATCCCAAGAACACAAGTAAGCAAGAGACAAACAGAAAGTATAGTTTCAAGGAGGCAGTATATTGCTTTCTCAAGTTCTTTTACAAGTGTTACAAAGCATAAAGAAAAGATACAAGAACTTGAAATACTTATACTACAACCTACAGCCGGCTATACTTTAAAGCCAGCTGGATACAATTGACTAGACACTAACAAAATCAATTGTAGGATCAAAAGGCATATCTGCCTTTTGACCTTGTGACTATGACATGCCATAGCTCACATCCTTATACAATACAAAAAGGATAAAGTACATAAAGTGGAAAGTTGAAGACTCAAGACCTCAATGTACAGTTACCAAAAGCAAGACCCTTTTCACCAACTCATGTAAGTTGGTGACTTTACAGAGATGCAGCGGAAAAGGTGCTTTATGGAACAGTACATCAGATAAAGCATGTGTACTAAAGTCTTCGGAAGAAATCTGTCTTCATAGGTTGAAGCTTCGGAAGACTTTGTCTCTGAAGCTTCGGAAGACTTCATGTTTGGCTTCGGAAGATATTGGTCTTGGCTTCGGAAGATTTTACACTTAGAGTATTTTCTAATGCTTTGTGTAAAACTTCCGAAGCATTCTTCACTTCAGTACTTAGTGCATGTTGCTGAGACACTTAGGCTGTTTTGGGTTGCATCAGACTTCAGGAATCCTTACAAACTCCCCCTAGGCTGATGCTACCAAAACACTTGGAAGATCTTCAAATGTTGGTAGTCTTCAGTACAATCAGGACCATTCCTTTCTTCATGAGATGGTCAGGATCATCAAGACTTTCATAGTATCTTCTCATCTCAAAGAGATCATGCAGAGGTAAGTTGATTATGTCTTGCCATGAGTAGACATTCTCAACACCTTGATCTCTGATAACAGTCCATCTCTCTGGATTGGTAGAGTAAGTCCAGGACAAGATGGGTGTCTCACTAGTTAGAGGAGCCACTTGAATAGGAGTTGATTGGGCTGCCTCATCATGCACTTCCTCAGGTTGATCTGATTCAGCCTGAGGTGCAGAGGTAGATGACTTTGGCTTCTTCTTCTTAGTCTTTGGTTTAGAAGCCATCCTCTTCTTCCTCTTGGATGTCTTTAACTGAGAAGACTGGTCTGCAGCACCATGTTGATCATCAGTGTCTTTCTCAGTTGGGTGTTCCTCCCTCACAGGTTCAGAAGGAGAGGGAGTTTGACCCTGCCTAGGATCAGAAGATGAAGCTTGCTGAGGCTCAGCTGGAGGTGCTGGTTGAGGTGTCTCTGGTTGTTCAAACTTGACCTCCACTTCAGGTGGGACTTGACTTGGAAGAGAGTGCAAGTCAATAAGTTCTCCACTTTAATCTTCTGCTTGATCACCCTAATATGCTCATCCATGTGGATAGAGACATGGGGCCAAGTCTCCTTCCGGAGAATCCATACAGCTTCAAGAAGCTCACCATTCTTTGTCTGTCAGCAGACTTCTTTGCATTCTTTTGAATGATGGCCCTTGACTTTGCAGCTTCTTCCCTTAGTTTCCTTTTAGGTTGTCTTTCTTTCCTTGACTAACTCAAGCTCAAGTTGCTTTAGATACTCGAACTCAATGAAGTCATAGGACAAAGGGAGAAGTGCATCTGCCTGATAGAAGCCTGTGGCACTCAGGTAGTTGATCATCTTGATCCTATCTTCCTCTTTATCTACCTGAGGTTCTTGTGGAGCCACATCTTCCTGTGCAGGACTTTCTTGAACTGGTGAGAGAGTAGGAGCATGCTTGTAAAGTCTTTTCTGTCTCTTCTCCTCTTTGAGTTGGAGAAGTATCATTGCATCCTCTTTCTCCTTCAACTCTCTTGACACTTCTCTGTCAGCCAGTTCATTTAGTTCTTCTAAGGGGAGGGAGATGATCTCATCAATGTCATAGTTCCTGGTCTGTAAGTAGGTAATCCTGACTGCCCTTAACTCATCATCTTGAGTATTTGGTCTGGGAGCAGCCCTGATTGCAGCTTGCATGAAGCTAGATGACCCAGTGGAACTTTCTCCCCTTAGTCTCCTTTTCCTCTCTCTCTCTTCCTCCTCAATTTCCTCAGGAGTCATTATCCTTTTCCCTTTGTCACCAACAGACCTTTGTGACTCAGGGTGGATTGAGGCTTGGCCTTCATTGCTTGGAGTAGCTTCCATGCTCTGGCCAGAGAGAGGCTGAGAAAACCCTTCACCAGCAGGTGTCTCAGATGGAGTTTGGACCTCAGCAGCAGTTGTTGATGATGAGACAGGGGTCTCAGGTTCTGTCACTGGGCCTTCAGTCAAGGTTTCCCCTATGAAACTAATCTTAGGGTCCACCTCAACATCCAGTTGACCGATGACATTGCCTGATTCCCTAAGTCTCCTTCTTAGAGAAACTCTGCAAGGATCCTGTCTTGGATTCTTTGAGCCAGCCTGTCAGCTTGTCTTGAATTGCTTGGATTGACAAGTGGCAAGTTGACTAAATCCAGTCTTTCATAAAAGCTCAGGCTTTGGAATTGAAAAACTTCTTGTTGGCCTTGAACTCTTTGAAGTATGAGGGCTCTCCTGTCATCATCATACCTCCACCTTATGATTTGATTGCCAGTTCCTAGTGGTGGAGATGAGACAGCCCTTGGTATGCCTTCCTCAAAGAGACTCCTGATGAGAGAGTCTATAGAGTCCACATTAATGTGAACTTGAGGAAGTTGCTGAGAATGCACAACAGCAAGTGAGGATGGTGAGTCCTCTATGTCCATTCTCTCTGAAGAACTCCCAGGTTCTGTGGTTGTAACAACTTTCTCCCCCTTTTTGGTAGCATCACCCACTTGCATAGGTGAGCTGGAGGATAAGTCAATCACTTCCACAGGTTCTTGTGTTCCTGGTTGAGCTCTCCTTAAAGGTCTCCCAGCTAGTTTTTCCTGCAGATATGAAATCTGGAGTTGCTGATCATTGACCCTGTTTTGCAGGGTAGTCACCTGAGATTCCAAGTGACTAACCTTAGAGACTAAGTAGGTGCATGTTTTTGACAGTTTTTGCACCTTTAGTCTCAAATTCCCCTCATCTTCATCAGAAGATTCATTGGGGGATGAGATGATTGGACCAAAGTCCTCTCTCTCACCACCAGCTTGAGTTTCTTGGCTGCTGGTTTTCCTCTGCTCACTGGCAGCCTCAGTTGAGATGCCAATGGGCTGAGTTGCCATGGTTGAGGTCTTAATGATGTAATCACTTTCAAAAGTGAGAGCCTCTTCCATATGGACATCCTGAACAGGTTCAGAAGTGTCCACCTCAGTAATAGGTGACTGATGGGGGATAGACTGAGGAGAGTCAGAGGTACTCATCTCTCTTTGAGTAGGGGAGGAGAAGAGAGACTCATGGTACTCACTGAATCCTAAGTCTTCATCAGTGTAAAAGGATAGGTTGGGAATTGGTTGGTTGAGATCCAAAGGCTGGGGATGGTAGCTGTCCCCTGAAGGTTGTCCACTTGAGTGTTGAGACTCAGAGTGAAGGCTTAAGGTTGTTGGGCTATTGAGCTCATCAGGGTGAGCTTGAGGAACCTCAGCCCTGATAGGTGAAGTAATGGGAGTGGTTTGCTCCTCAGGAGAAGTGGGAGCTCTAGTGTCCACTTCTTCCTGTAAGGTTGAGTATTTGGGGGCCTGCACAGACTCAATAGCCTGAGCAGGGGTTCGTTTGGATTTTCTTTGGTAGGTGAGGGTGATATCTGGTCTTTTTAATGGTAGGGACAAAAGAGGTGTGGGTTCAACACTAGCTTGTGTTGCTAGGTTGTCACCTTGAGCAATGAGCTCTAACATTTTTGGGACTAGGGCTGTTTCTACCCCAGAGAAGCCTACAGTTGGCTTCTTCATTATTTTAAAGATGCCGGGCTTCATCTGTCCCAATTTAAGAATATTACCTGTTTCCCTCAACTGTGAGCCCAGTTCACAGTTGAGAATGTGTTGAACATATCTAGGAAACATGTAATACTCTAAGGAGTCTAAGTTTGCAAGTAAATTAGTATAGACAAATTGTGAATACCTGAACTTGACCCCCTGAACCATTCCATGAACTATAAAGGAGAGATCCTCAGGAATCTGGTCCCATCCACCATGCTTGTTTGACAAGCTGTGGATAACCACATGGAGCAGGAATTTCCATTGGGATGAGACCTTCCCTTTCCTAAAGGTCTTTACAGAGAAATCTCCCTCATAGCCCATCTGCTCAAAAGAATGATTAACAGCTTCTTTGGGAAGGACACCTCACCTTCTTCATCATCCAGCTGTAGATGTTGGTTAATGATGGCCGGAGTGATGAAGATTGTCCTCCCTTGCACTGTGGCAGACAGTGCCTTCTCCCCATCCATAATGACCTCTTGGCAGGTCTTCCAGAATTCAAGCAAGTGATCCTCATATAGAGTAGGATCAATGGTCAGGGAGGTGAAATAATTTGACAGAGTCAAGAATTGGCAAATCTCTGAGAAACTTGCATCTTTCTCAGAGCTTAACAGAGCAACTTGATTATGTTGCCTGTGTAGTTGCATGGAGAAATCAGGGTTGTTTCTGCGGTTAAGGTTGGCCATTTCAGAAGCTTAAGGGTGAAGAAAGGTAGAAAGCAAAGGCGGTTTAGAGAATTAGGTTAGAGAAACAGTAGAATTGAGGAAGATAGTGGGAAAGAGGGGGAACCGTTGGGTATTTATATGAAAAGGGATTTGAACCAAAGTTAATGAAAGAGGATAAACTTTGAAATCCGAAAGTCGGTCCCACCTCTGAAAAGGTAGTTTACTTTTGCTCAAAAAGTAGTTTTCTTGGAATTCGAAAAGCTTCCGAAGTTTATTTGTCTTCGGAAGTTTTGATTTAAAAAGCTTCCGAAGCTAAAATGGCTTCGGAAGATTTTCCTGAGAGTCTTGATAATTTATGCTTCGGAAGAGAAATAACCCTTGAATGCTTTGTATGAAATAAACAAAGCTTCCGAAGGTTAATTTTGCTTCGGAAGGAAAAGGTTCTTGAAAATAAATAAGTGTCTGAGATAAGAATTTTAAGCTTCGGAAGATGAATTTGACTTCTTCCGAAGGTAAAATCTCTTAGACAGTTATTTATTTTAAGAAGACATGTTTTTCTTCCGAAGATAAAATCTTTATCTTCCGAAGTATCAAAAATTTTCAAGAATCTAAGGAAAGTCTTCAAAAAGAATTTTACATCCAAAGAAAACATGAGCTTATGAAAGTGATGAACTAGACAACTTAGGACACACATATTTTAAGAAGAAATAATTAGAATTAGTTTTAATAAAAAGTCTACTCAAAGTTAATCATCCCAATAGCTGATATCAGATACTTAAATCTCTGTTCATCAAAAGCTTTTGTGAACAGATCAGCATATTGTTCATCTGTATGAACTTTGACTAGTTTAATTAATCCTTTTTCATAGTTATCTCTTATTAAATGATACCTGATGTTGATGTGTTTGGTCCTTGAGTGCTGCACAGGGTTCTCAGTGATAGAGATAGCACTATTGTTGTCTATGTGGATAGGAGTCTCTTTGAAGTTAAATCCATAGTCCAGCATCTGATTTTGAATCCAAAGCACTTGAGCACAGCAGCTTGCAGCAGCAATGTATTCAGCCTCAGCAGTTGATGCAGACACACAGGATTGTTTCTTGCATTGCCATGAGACCACCCTTCCACCAAGGAATTGACATCCCCCAGATGTAGACTTTGCAGTCATATTGCAACCACCATAATCACTATCTGTATAGGCATACAGATTGAAATTTGGATTCTTTGGATACCATAGACCAAGTGTTGAAGCACCTTTGAGGTATCTTAAAATCCTTTTCACAGTGATTAAGTGAGACATCTTAGGGTTGGCTTGATATCTTGCACAAATACATGTAGCAAACATGATATCAGGCCTGCTAGCTGTAAGATACATAAGAGACCCAATCATAGCCCTGTATAAGTGCTCATCTACACACTCCCCCTCAAGATCTGGACCAAGGGAGTGGTTTCTGGCTATGGGTGTCTTAGCAATCTTACAATCAGTCATATTGAACCTCTTGAGTATGTCTTGAACATACTTTGACTGACTTATGAAGATGCCATCTTCAACCTGCTTCACTTGAATTCCCAGAAAGAAGTTGAGTTCTCCCATTGAACTCATCTCAAATCTGTCTTTCATCAGCTTCTCAAAGTCTTTGCAGAGCTTTGGATTAGTTGAACCAAAGATGATGTCATCAACATATACTTGAACCAGCAATAAGTCATTTCCCTGTCCTTTGATGAAGAGAGTTCCATCTATAGTACCTCTTCTGTATCCATGCTTACAGAGATACTCAGATAGTGTCTCATACCACTTCCTGGGTGCCTGATGCAGCCCATAAAGAGCTTTGTCAAGCTTGCAGACATAATCAGGATGATCAGGGTCTACAAAACCAGGTGGCTGTTTGACATAAACCTCCTCATCAATCACTCCATATAAGAAAGCACACTTTACATCAAGTTGGTAGACCTTGAAGTTCTTGGATGCAGCAAATGCCAGGAATATCCTAACAGCTTCTAGTCTTGCTACAGGAGCAAAGACATCAGTGTAGTCAATCCCTTCTTCTTGTGTGTATCCTTGAACAACTAGTCTTGCCTTGTTCTTGATGATGATTCCTCTATCATCCTTCTTGTTTCTAAAAACCCATTTGGTTCCAATGGTAGTCTTCCCATGAGGAAGAGGACAAAGGTTCCAAACTTTCTGCCTTTTGAATTGAAGCAGCTCTTGTTGCATAGCTTCAACCCAACTTCCATCCTTTAGAGCTTCATCAACTTTCTTGGGCTCTATCTGAGATAAGAAACAAGAGTGAAGACAAACATTTGCTTCATGGGTTTGTCCTCTTGTTCTTACCCCTGTGACAACATCTCCAATGATGTTTGTGGTGGGGTGAGACTTGTGGATCCTTAGCTGAGGGATCACAGCAAGTTGTTGAGAAAGATCTAAATTTGAGAAATTTAAATCTGGTCTTGAAGATTCACCCTCCACATTATCACACTTATCAAGATTAACTTGATCCAATGAGTGTGAGACATCATTGATGTTGTCATCTATGGTATGGTTATTAGCATCAAGAAATTCCTGATCACTATCACCATCACCATTGTTGTCTTCTACAAGTGAGGTGTCTTTATCTGGTTGAGAGGCCTCTGAGCTGGAATTTGAAGGCATGCCAGATGTATCAGCTGAATTTGTCATTGTTGTGCTGATAGAAACCTCATTTGCTGAAGTAGTTCCAACTGGAGCTGAAGATGTATGAGTTGAAGGTCTTCCTAGCTCAAATCTTGGATCAGGATCACCTGTATTTAGATTTTCTGCAGATCCTGAAACATGCTCACAAGATTTGTTAAAACAGTTGGTAACTAAATCAAGATCAAACAGCCAATCCGGACCAGAACCAGCCACACAAGGAGTGTGCTCATTGAAAGTCACATTGGCTGACTCCTCAACAATTCTAGTTCTGAGATTGTATACTCTATAAGCTTTAGCTTGAGAAGAGTATCCAATGAAATGTCCATCATCTGATTTCTCAGCAAACTTGGCAATTTGATCTTTGGTATTCAAGATGGTGCAGGGACATCCAAATGACCTGAGAAAACCAATGAAAGGTTTTCTCTTGTGCCAAAGTTCATAAGGAGTCTTACCATGTGTCTTAACTACTAAAACTCTGTTTTGCACATAGCAAGCAGTATTGACTGCCTCTGCCCAGAAGGTGATAGGCAGTTTAGAGTCAGACAACATAGTTCTTGCAGCTTCAATAAGTGTCCTGTTTCTCCTCTCAGCAACTCCGTTTTGCTGAGGAGTCCTGGGAGCACTATATTGTCTTGTAATACCCTTTTCATCACAAAATGCATCAAGGATTTGGTTCTTGAATTCAGTTCCCTGATCACATCTTATGGTTTTGACCTTGTGATCACATTGATTCTCAACTTTTAAGATGAAATTCTTCAGAATCTCAGGGGTTTCATCCTTAGTTCTAAGGAAGAAGACCCAAGTGAATCTTGTAAAATCATCTGTGATCACCAGACAGTAAGAGGTCCTTCCTAAACTCATTACACTGGTGGGGCCAAAGAGATCCATATGTAACAAGTGTAGGGGAGTAGTGATGGAGTTCTTTTCCTTAGGCTTGTGAGATACCTTGTGTTGCTTCCCTTTCAGGCATGCAACACAATGATCATCACTAGTAAACTCTTTCTTTGGCATTCCAGTTACCAGATCATGTTTAATTAATTTATTCATGTTCTTAAAGTTTACATGGCACATTCTTTTATGCCATAGGAAAGACTCATCACTATTTGCTTTAGATAGAAAGCATGAAACTTCTCCTGAGGGAGATGTTTCTTGCAAATCCATCTTGTACATGTTCCCTTTCCTGGGGGCTCTGAGCAGGATATGCTCATGAGGAATGACCACACCAGGTTTGAGAACAATGCACTCATGCTCAGTAAAGAGCATGTTATGACTCTGATCACAAAATTGGGATACACTCAGAAGATTGTACCCAAGCTCCTTAACAAAGTTTACCTTCTCAATGCTGAGCTTACCATTTGTGACCTTGCCCCTTCCAGAAATGTAACCACCTTCATCTCCTCCAAAAGCAACTGGTCCTCCATCAATTCTCTCAAAATTATGGAGTAGAGACCTATTGCCTGTCATGTGCCTGGAACAGCCACTGTCAATTATCCAGACATTCCTGTTGTCTTGAGCTGTTCCTGCACAAGAAAATGATTAGTTACATTTGGAAACCCAAGCCTTACTTGTCTTGGGCTCATTAATAGTAATAGAAGGTAATGCAACAGTAATAGATCCTATGGTTGTACTATGGGGATCTTCAGCTGTTGTTGATGGAGAAACCTCAGTCATTTGGTCTTTCTTAGACTTCCACACCACCTTTGGAGTCTTGGACTTGACCTTCAAAACCTTAGAAGCTTTTGGAACTTCACAAGTTTTGATGACTGATCCTTCGGAAGAATCTACAGTCACTGCAGCAGACTTTAGTGCTTCGGAAGAACTCCTTTCTTCCGAGACCAACTTTGCTTCCGAAGGTAATTTTCCATTTACCTTCTTCTTTGATTTGGAGCTTCCGAAGGAAACAGACTTTCCTTCCGAAGCTTGAGACTTCTTGAGACTCTTTGAAGTCTTTGTTTTAGTCATGTGGACAGTACTTTTAGGATTGTATGGGCAATCCTTAGCAATGTGAGAAGTACTTTCACACATAACACATAACATTTTCTTCTTCAAAGAAGTCTCCCTTTGAGAGCAAGACTGGCTTTGGTCACATCCCTTCTCCACCTTCATCTTGGTAGATGCTGAGACAGTTCCTTTGGGCTGTGAACTGTTCTTGGAGTTTGATGGTCCAGGCTGTGCAGCAGTGGTACACAGCAGCTCAGTCTTCTTCTTGGCACTGAGATGATTTGAACAAGAACCATGACTCTTAGCTGAGGAGTCTTGGTTGATGTCTTCAGTCCTTACTACTTTGAAACCTGCAGAGATAAAAACTTGTTTCTGCTTAGCATCAAAAGTAGCCTTGATTTCTTGAGCCTTCTTTGCCTTCCTTTTGCTCTTTTTGATCAAGTTCTTTCTTTTGGACTTGGTCATCACAGTTGATTTCTTCTCCTCAGAAGGATAGTGGCCCTTGGAAGAATCCTCTTCTTCACTCTTCTCAGAGGAATTCTTCACTATCACTTCTTCATCATCCTCACTTACAGGATCTATGAGAGGAAGCTCATCTTCACAAGTTCCACACCTAGGAGATCTTACAGACAAGATTGTGTGTGGAGGAGCTATCTCATTTGATCCCAGTCCCTGTCTATTTTGATAACAAACCTTGTTGTGCAGGGATGAGGATATCATGTTCTTGAAGGTCTCTTCTTCAAGAACACTCTTCTCTGCCTTGGCTTTGCTGATCACAAGCTCAGCCTGGCACTCAGTTAACTTAGTGATGAGATCTTGGATCTGAGTTCTGAAATCTGTATGTTCATGTTTTAGTACTGAAATGGTTTTCTCCAAGTCTTCTATCTTTAACTTGTAATCATTTTCAGACTTTCTAAAATCAGATTTTAATATATTTAATGACTCAAGATCAGATCTCATCTCTAGGTTATAGGACCTGTATCTATTTACTTTAGCAATGCATTCAGGGGAGCAAAGATGTTCCAATACCTTGGCTTCATCATGGTCAGCCATCAGTGCTTGGTTTGGAGAAGCATCCTCCACCTGAAAACTCCAGTCAAAGCCTCCTTCTTCAACAGCAACAGCAGCATGTTGCTTTGTCTTCTCAGCCTGAGGAGCTTTGTCAGTAAAGTTTGGTCTGGGTTGTGTTTGGCCCCCATTTGCTTTAGGTGCCTTACACTCCCTGGCAAAGTGACCCATAAGGTTACAGTTGTAACACTTAACTTTGCTTTTATCCAGCCCAAACTTACTACTGGTAGCATTGCTTGGAAATCTTCTTCCTGTCCTCTTGTAGAACTTCTTGGCTCTGTGAGTGAGGAGAGCCATCTGCTGAACTATCTCCATGTATTCCAGGTCATCTGGATGGATACAGTCCAGGTCTTCAAGAGTGAAAGATAATTCCCACAGCTTTCATCTGCAGACACAAAGGCTTGAGAAGAACTTGTCTCTTGGAATGGGCTTCCTTGAGTAAAGTTCTCCCTTGGTGTCTCCGGGAAGGTGATGAAAGGACCCTTTTGTGAGTTGTCAGGGTAGCATAAGAGATGATGCTGGGGTTCTATGCTGTCCCTTTCAACCACATGAAGGGCTGAACCCATTTGATTGTTGGAGTTGCCAGATGAACCTTGCATGTTCATCTCCATCTGGTATCCACTGAGAATCCCATACAACTCTGTAAGAGTAAGAGTCTTAAGGTTCTCAGTCCTCTTGATCACCACACAATAGTGTGTCCATTGCCTAGGAAGTGAGGACATGAACTTCCTTACAATGTCCCTGTTCTCAAGAGGAACTCCTCCATCCACTAGGGTATCCACAATCTCAACATACCTGAAGTATTGTTGGGTCATGGTCTCACCTGCTTTGAAGGTGAAATTTTCAAACTGCTGCTTCAGAAGATCTTTCTTGTTCTCCTTGGCTTCAGAGGAGCCTTCATACATCAGCTTCAGTGCATCCCACAGCTGTTTGGCTGTCTTGCACTTCTTAAAACCTCTGTATACAGAGTTTGGGAGAGCAGTCTGAAGAGCAGTCATGGCCTTCCTGTCAATCTCTACTCTTTTTCTATCTTCATCTGAGTAGTTGGCCACATCTTTAGGAATCATACCAGCACCAGTAGCAGAGGGGGTGCTGGGTATGAAAGGTCCATTCTCAACAGATTCCCACATTCTTGAATCAAGAGACCTGATGAAGCCTTCCATCCTCATGCACCAGGTGTCAAAATCATCAAGAGTGATCAGTGGGGATTTGTTCATGGTTCCAGTCTCCATATCAGTCTTTGAGATGGAAGCCATTTGAAGAGTTTAGCTTTTGTGTGTGTGAGGGATCTTAAGATGGTTAGATCTTATATCAAGAGCCTGGAATGCTCTGATACCAATTGCAGGACCGTTTAAGGGCTTAAACACAATTACAACACAACAACACAATGAGGAGATTAACTAAGCTCTAATCAAACAGTGAACTGGGTAACCAAGGTGATACAAAGAACACAAGTAAAGCAAGAGACAGAACAAGAAGTATGGGTTTCAAGGAGGCAGTATATTGCTTTCTCAAGTTCTTTTACAAGTGTTACAAAGCATAAAGAAAAGATACAAGAACTTGAAATACTTATACTACAACCTACAGCCGGCTATACTTTGAAAGCCAGCTGGATACAATTGACTAGACACTAACAAAATCAATTGTAGGATCAAAAGGCATATCTGCCTTTTGACCTTGTGACTATGACATGCCATAGCTCACATCCTTATACAATACAAAAAGGATAAAGTACATAAAGTGGAAAGTTGAAGACTCAAGACCTCAATGTACAGTTACCAAAAGCAAGACCCTTTTCACCAACTCATGTAAGTTGGTGACTTTACAGAGATGCAGCGGAAAAGGTGCTTTATGGAACAGTACATCAGATAAAGCATGTATACTAAAAGTCTTCGGAAGAAATCTGTCTTCATAGGTTGAAGCTTTGGAAGACTTTGTCTCTGAAGCTTCGGAAGACTTCATGTTTGGCTTCGGAAGATATTGGTCTTGGCTTCGGAAGATTTTACACTTAGAGTATTTTCTAATGCTTTGTGTAAAACTTCCGAAGCATTCTTCACTTCAGTACTTAGTGCATGTTGCTGAGACACTTAGGCTGTTTTGGGTTGCATCAGACTTCAGGAATCCTTACACTTACTTTCTGTTTCCCAAATCTGCGATAAAGGATTTAAAGTCATCTTCGACAACAAGAAGTGTTACGTGCTGAAGAAAGACTACATGATTCCAGAGGACCAAGTTTTGATGACTGCTTCAAGATATAAAGACCTTTATGTCTTGGATCTGTCAACAGCTGCTACAACGGATCATGAGGTTCAGTGCTTTTTATCTAAAGCTACTGAGAAGGACTCAATCTCCTGGCATAGGAGAATGGGACACATTAGTCAAAGGAAGATGAATCATTTGATTCAGAAGGATTTAGTAAGAGGAGTAAATGTCAAGAACTTCCAACTTCCTGACTTTTGTGTAGCTTGCAAGAAAGGCAAACAGACAAAGAAGTCTCATAAGGAAAAGAAAGTTCATTCAATAGAACTTCCTCTTGAACTTCTTCACATGGATCTGTTTGGTCCAGTCAGTACAAGGAGCATTGCAGGCGATCTGTACTGTTTTGTGGTCACTGATGACTACTCAAGGTTCACTTGGGTAATGTTTCTGAAATCCAAATCAGAAACATTTGAGTCATTCAAAGAATTAGTAACCACTCTGGAATCTCTCTACAAGCTAAAAGTTAGACAAGTACGCTCAGACAACGGGACAGAATTCAAGAATCAATGGATGGAGGCATACTGCAAGGAAAGGGAATTGTTCATCAATTCACTTCTGCCTACACACTCAGATGAATGGTGTTGCTGAGAGAAAGAACCAAAGCTTGATAGAGACTGCACGGACTATGCTGGCTGACTCGAAACTGCCTATCCAATTCTGGAATGAGGCAGTAGCAAATGCATGTTATACACTGAATCGAGTCCTAATAGTCAAGCGCCACGGAAAGACATGTTATGAGCTACTACAAAGACGCAAACCGAATTTGGAGTATCTTGAACCTTTTGGCGCGCCGTGTACACTTCTGAAGAAGACACAAGAAGGAAAATTCAGCGAGAAGGCAGATGAAGGAATTTTTCTAGGATACAACATACCGAACAAGCGAGTTTACAATAACTCAACGGGTCTTGTAGAAGTGTGGTGTAATGTCGACGTTCAGAGATATACCACACCACCTACAGGCAAAGGACCTGCATACTTCTTCGATTATGATGGATTCTTCAAGTCCTTCAACATTCCTCTCTCTCCCTCGGATGATGAGTTAGCTACTAGGATGATGTATGATATTCTGAATACACCATCTAGCACACAGGGAGAATCATCTACTCAGTCAGGGGGAGTAGTCGATGACAGTGACTCCTCCTCTGAAGATGAAACTGAAGCAGATGACCAGAACAGTCAGGAGGAACAGGTTCCAGTTCCTGAAAGTCCACAAGCATCTACGAGTGATGCCCCTTCGACTTCGGAACCTCAAACTCCAACTACCTCAGATGCAGAACAAAATGTTCATAATCTTGGTTCTGAGGTGGCTGTTCCTACTACTCCAGGATCACGACTAAACGTCTATCATCCCCTTGACAATGTTATTGGGGATGTCAGATCAGGAGTACAAACCCGAAATCAGCTATACTCAGCTGATTACGCCTCGGTTATGGAGAAAGGATACATTCATGATGGTGCTTATCGATGTTTTGTCTCGCAGGTTGAGCCAAAATATGTCAGTGAGGCACTAAATGATGAGGCGTGGGTGAGTGCCATGCAAGAAGAACTTCTGCAGTTTAAGAAGTTAGGTGTATGGACTCTGGTTGATAGACCTAAAGGTGCTAAAGTCATTGGCACCAAATGGGTACTAAAATGCAAGAAGGATGACCAAGGAGTCATTATCAGGAACAAAGCTCGACTGGTGGTTCAAGGTTTTCGCCAAGTCGAGGGGATTGACTATAATGAGGTGTTTGCACCCGTGGCAAGGATGGAAGCCATTCGTATCTTCCTTGCCTATGCATCGTACATGAAGATTAAAGTCTACCAATTAGATGTGAAGAGTGCATTCCTTCATGGGGAAATCAGGAAACAGTCTATGTAAGTCAACCCGAGGGATTTGAGGATCCTTATCATCGGGATAGAGTTTACAAGCTCGACAAAGCTTTATATGGGCTTCATCAAGCTCCTCGAGCTTGGTATGAGAAACTCTCGACTCATCTTGTGAAACACGGCTTTCGCAGGGGAGTCATTGACTGTACACTGTTTATTAAAGAAAAGGATGGCGACCTACTGCTTGTACAGATATATGTTGATGACATAATCTTCGGGTCAAAGAACGAAGAGTTATGTAAAGAGTTTGAAGCAGTGATGAAGAAAGAGTTTGAGATGAGTGCTATGGGGGAGATGAAGTTCTTTCTCGGGTTACAGGTGGATCAAACACCTAATGGAATCTTTCTACATCAGACCAAGTATGTAGGAGACATTCTCAGTCGCTTTGACATGGAGAATGCTTCTGCTGCTGGGACTCCACTTGCTACGAATCATGATATAGCACCTGATGAGAATGGAGATCTAGTAGATGCCACTATGTACCGAGGAATGATTGGATCCCTCATGTATCTCACTGCCTCAAGACCTGATATTATGTATGCTACATGTCTATGTTCTAGATATCAGGCTAAACCAAAGGTCAACCATCTGATCGGGGTCAAGAGGATTTTTCGTTATCTGAAGGGTACACCCACACTTGGATTGTGGTATCCTCATGATGATGACTTTGAGCTTACCGCGTATAGTGACTCGGATTACGGGGGCTGCAAGATGAACTACAAGTCTACATCAGCAGGGTGTCAATTCTTTGGGAGAAGATTAGTTACCTGGCAGTGTAAGAAGCAGACATCGGTTGCATTGTCAACCTGTGAAGCCGAATATGTTGCTGCTGCAAGTTGCTGTTCTCAAATCATCTGGATTCAACAGCAAATGCGGGATTACGGTTTAAAATTCTCATCTACTCCTATTTTTGTTGATAACTCTGCTGCAATTGCAGTAACTAAAAATCCGGTCCAACATCCTAAGACCAAACACATCGGTATTAAATACCATTTCATAAGAGATTGCTTTGAAAAAACTTAATTGATGTGGTTAAAATTAATACTGATTTTCAACGCGCTGACCTCTATACTAAAGCCTTTGATAAACCACGTTTTCAATATTTGCTAGAGGTCAACGGCGTTAAAAAGAAAAGTGAGGTAATTCCTGATGATGATAATGTGTAGTCCGATGTAGTTTAGTTAAAGTTTATTTTATTTAATTTTATTTGTCTATTTGATTTTATTTTATTTAAACTCATTTATTTTGTGTTTATTAAAATCCTAAAATAATTAAACCAGAAATGATTTTAGTATTTTAGGGGGAGAATATGTCAGCAAGTTAACATTAAAAAAAAAATAAAAATGAGGGAGAAGGAGTAGCTAGCTGAAATAAGGTAGATTGTGTCTGTGATACCGATTCAATACCTTTGGAAAATGATAGTACACAGGAACAAATCAAGAGGGACTTTAAAATTTAAGTTTTGGAAAGATGCAAAAGTTCAAAGTATAAGTCTGTGTAGTCTGAGCAATATAAAAAGGAAAGATGATAGAAAACTGGCAACTCCTAAGGTGACACAAAGAAAGTAGACTTAGAGGCTGCTAGACCACAAATGATATGTTGGTAGATTCAACACAATAGACAATTAGACCTGATTGGTGATCTCAAGATCAAACTAAGTTGTTCAACTGACTGTGGGCTTCCATCTTATCACTGGTTAACACAATCAACAATATTCCAATAAGGGGTAATGAGCAATTAAACGCCACAAATGTGTGCGGATGACCATAATTAGAGCAAAGCAAGAAAAAAAATGAAAGACAAATGCAATAAAGCTAATGACTTATGTTGTTGGTGCATTTTGTGTAAAATAAAATAAGCTGCTCTAACAAGGAGATAGGTTGTGTGCCTCTCTGCTGTGCGATGGCACTGACCTGAGGATAAGCATAACCTAGATATTCTAGAATTCATTGTTGTTTGCCGCCTCTCTGCTGTGCGATGGCACTGACCTGAGGACAGGCTTCTCTTTGAAAGCTCTAAGAATAGTCTCTTCTTGTAATAATACCCGTAGACCGCTCAAAAGCTCCTGAGGAATGTTGATTACCATATAAGTGTGGGATCCACAAATGTTAGTTGAAATAATTAAACCTAAATAAGTCACCAGTCTGTGTCAAAAGTCTGTGTATGGATTTAAGTGGACAAACATACTGACAATCATTGTGGCTACATGCTCAAAGGTTCAAATCAATGTGAAAATCTAAGAGTTTCAGTATGATTTCCTTAAGTTGCTAACGACTCTGGATGAACACCGAGAATTTGAGCATCAAAGTTTTAATAACTAGTCCCAAATGATTTGACTTGCCTGTATGATTCTAAAATTGAATTGGTCCAGATATGATCAATCTAAGTTGAAGCTATCTACTCCCGAACCAAATCCCGTAGATATCAATCTCTGGATTTATCTCTCACAAAAAGCCAAAAATATGTCTGTTTATGTAATTAGTTTAAAGTCTTAAATTAGTTAGTCGTTTTAATTTTAATTTTAGTCAAGTGTCGGGCTACATCAGGAAAATCAGAAGGAATCAACTCACTAAAAGGGTCATGTCTGAGATGACCATATGTGCTTTGAAAAGTTAAAACAGTCACGTCTGAGGTGACAAAGTGTTTTTAAAAGGGTCACGTCTGAGGTGACCAAAGTGGTTAAAAGGATCACGTCTGAGGTGATCAAAGTGTTTTCAAGATAAAAGGATCATGTCTGAGATGATCAAAGGCTCATAACGTTAATTTAATTAATTTAAAAGAGTTTAAAAGTAAATTTGTAAAAATGGCAGAAAATTAACTAAGTATGACCCATTCGCACGAATGGACCATACGTATGGACTAACCATACGAATGAAGTCCATTCGCACGAATGAACTATGAGTATGGACCATCCAACCGAATGGCCCATACGATTAGTCCAGTCGGAGGCTTAAGTGCGAACGAGTGAGTCAGTCGCACGACTGAACTTCAGTCGGACGACTGGAGAAGGGCGACTGACCCAATCGCACGACTGAGTCCCACTCGCACGACTGAAAGGTGCGTATGAACTCAGTCGCACGATTGGATCTAGGGTTGGTATAAATAGAGGTGGAGTCGGTCGCAGAGACTCATCACCCTCAAATCGCCCCTAAATCGCACTCCCTACCGTTACGCTGCCAAAATTTTATTTGCCCTAGTTTTACCGTTGATTGTGAGTTACTGACGTTCGCCATTCATCATACAGGTAGTTTGAAGTCTTCTTTCATCAAAAACAGAAAGATTGGAACCCTAATTGGGATTGTTCGACTGTGAAACGTGAACCGAGACAAGAAAGCCCTAATAACCTATTAAAACCAAGCAAAATGTTAAAATTAAGTTAAATAGGTTATTAGTAACGAGAATGCGACTCTAATGAACCGGTTAATTGAGTTAAAAGACTTAGTTTGTGAAGTTTCGAACGATTGGCGACTGAACAACTGAGACAGGCGACTGGTCGTCCGGATGAACTTCAGTCGCACGACTGAAGGGGACGATTTACTTAACCGCACGACTGAACCATGCGAATGAGACTCAGTCGCACGACTGGTGTAACCGCATAAGAGTACATGCGCATGAGTCCAGTCGCACATTCAGTCGTACGCATGAGGCCATTCGCACGTCTGAACCTCAATCGCACTGCTCAGTCGCACGACTGTCTTCAGTCGCACACCCTCAATCGCATGACAAAGATATTCTACTAAAAGTTTAAGTGTTTCATTATACTTGTAGCCAGTGAAACTAATGTTTATATTGTTATGTGTTACAGATGGCGAGTCGATGGAACATGAGCACCAAGCACAACATATGTGCTCATCTGGATTTGACATCCAGGAACGCAGCTGACTTCGCAGGCATCATTACATTTCTGTTGAGATCCAGGATCGCTCATGCTATATCTACTCCATGCACGCCATATAGATCAGTGCAGCAGGCCTTCTGGGAAGGCGCGACTGTTGATAGATCCTCTGAGCCTCTTGCATCAGGAGTACGATCTTTGGTGAGGCTATCACCGTATCAGAGGAGGATTTGAGGATTGTTCTACAGTTAGGGGACGATGCTGATTGTCCTACTCGTCTACACCCCCTCACTGTCAGAGGATGTTTCTGAGAGCCAAGTACTCTGGGGACATCAATGCTGGGGTACTCAACAAGAGTAACCTCTGTCCCCAGTTCAAGTATCTTGCGCACGTGCTGCTAAAGTTATAGCTTCCAGGAAGGGAGGTTTTGATGAGCTTTCCGACCAGATCCAGAACGCGTATGTTGCGTTGGTGCTGAACCACCCGTTCAGCTTCTCCAAGATGATATTCACCTACCTGGTGGAGAACATCGAGGGGAAAGGGAAGGAAGGCTTCTGTATGTACCCCAGATTTATGCAGATGATCATTGACCAGAAGCTTCCCTCCCTGCCGAAGGAGAAGGAGGATGCTGTGGTGCTAGAGGTCATGGATACACTACGCTAGGCCGGATGAAGGTATACAGGGGGAAGCAGGTGAAGCCCCCTGTCAGGAGGTGTTTGGGCATCTGGCCCGTGCTGATTATGTGGCGCCAGCAAAGAGAAAGTGGCGCCACGATGACAGTGATTCGGATGTCGAGCATATTGCTATACCAGAGACTGACTCTGATGATGATGATAGCGGCGACGCCGGGGATGATATGCCTGCTCCATCTAGAGGCACTGATTCAGACGTTATTCCCCCGGGGTCAGCCACTGCCGGAGAGGTCGCTGAGATGGCCGGTTTCCATCAGGAGTTTGTAGCTGGGGATCAAGAGGAGGAGGAGTCAGATGAGGAGCCCCTCACTAGGACTGTGGGAAGCAAAGTTGTTCCCACAGACCACGGGCTTAGGGTGGTTGGTGAACACCCTCGGGACTCCTCAGAGAGAGAGACTGACCCGAACTATGTTCCGGGTTCAGTGGGCAGAGCTGCAGGGGGAGCATCCACTTCCACCGGGACTAGGAGGAAGCGGATGGCTCAACCCCATGGATTGAAGAAGAAGAAGCGTCGCCTGACCTTCGTTACTACTGCTACCACTACTTCCACCACCACAGCTACCACTACCACCACCACTGACATACCACCCATCACCACAGCCACCACATCCACTACTCCCACTACCACATCCACCACCTTACCTACCACCACTGTATCCTTCCCATCCACCACCAGACCATTCACACCTACTTCACCAGCACCAGCCCACGACCCATATTCACCACTGCCACTGCCACCACCACCACACATCATGCTGGACCTTCAGCCCAGCCTTCACATGCTTATGGATCTACTCTACCTCATATTGGGGTGAGGAGCAGCTCTCAGCGCTTAACCGTATGGTGATGCGCCTGCTTGCTGCAGATGAGGAGAAGGCGGCGCAGATCCGCCAGCTGACCGACCTGACTGCTGCCCAGTCTCAGCAAATGGCAGAGCAGGCTCGGGTGATAGACCAGCAGAACCAGCTAATCGATGCACAGAGAGTCGAGGTGTCCCAACTCCAGGACCAGCAGGCCCAGTCCGTCAAACGTATAGAGGAGTTGGAGACGACCAACAAGACGATTATGCTGAGGTTAAAGGGGTCGAAGGATGAGCCCCTGAAGCTAAAGGAGGGTGACGGGGATGATGGAGATGGTGATGATGAAGATGATGATGATGATGAGGAAGATGATGATGATGAGGAAGAGACTGAGGAAGACAGGACAGAAGGTTGAGATGATGATGACGAAGCAGAAGGAGGGGATGCGGCTGCATCGGCCTCTGCTTCAGGTCAAGAGCGAAGATCTAAGCATCGACAGGACCAGTCATCCACCACTTCTGCTCCTCCGAGCGACACGCCCATGATTCAAGACAAAAGTACAGATTACATGTCTTATGTATTTATTTCTTTTGTATTTGAATCATGTAATTGAAAACAAAGTGTGTTGAATGTTTATATATTAAGTTAATATAATTCTGTTTGATTACTTACTAATGGTTTATGTGTTGAATGTTTATATCAAACAGATCCAAACTTTCAAAGGGATGAGTTTGACTTTGCTCCCCTTCAAATGGTCAAGACTCAATTAACCATGATTCTTGACCTACAAGGGATAGTGAGACGGTCTGTGAGTTATACCCCTGAAGAAGGGGAAATAATTCATGACCTATCTGATGAGCAACTAGCAGAGATGTTCAGACTCAATCCCGATGAAATAGTCAAGGACGCTCCAACAGTTGATTCAACCAGTTATGAAGAACTAAACGACATTGATGAAGTTGAGGTTGAAGATATTACTGCAGAAGAGTACCCTCAGTATGCTGACACCGAGGGAAATGTGGTCCCCAATCTGGGTGAATCCCTAGTCAGTGATACGTTTGAGGTACTAGACAAGATGGAGCAGGAAACAGAAAAGACTGAAGGAACAACCCAAGCCTCCAATGATGACGTAGATATTCGCAAGGCTGAGTGGGCTGCCTGTTTTGAAGAAGTAAGAGCCCAGCGTGCTGCACCAAAGAAAGATGCCTACACCAAGCTCTACAGAGTCAAGAAACACCATAAGGTGTCAGGCAGGATTATCTCATGGGCTTATTTTGATGACCTTAACGCGTATGCAGTTAAGAGGGAGCAGGGCATAGAGTACTTCAGGTTCCCACATGATCTGAAGACTCTACCTGGTTTTGAGCTCAACCAGCTGGCTAAGCTAAAGCTGCTGTATGCTGACCCAAGAAAGATGTCAGGCTGGTTCGAGGCTGCCCTGAAGAAGGAGTACCACACCAGATGGGTTAACTTCAGATCACAACAGCCTACGAGGTATATAAGAAGGTCTGAGGTTGATGCCATTACTGGCAAGCCCAAGATTGTGCTGAAGTGGAGTCCTCCGCGCACTATGTCGAGAATCCCTCTCAGGGAAATGCCACAGGACTTCACTCCACACTTCAAATGGTGGTACTATGATTGGAGAACCGCTGAAGCTGTCATAGTTCTGAATAAAGAGGGCCAAATGGATACTATCAGGGTATTCGACCCGATGTGGCTAACCAACTTGTCTGCTAATGATGTCTATACGTTATACAAGTGGCCACTGTTCTATGACACACAAGACATTGTACAAGCCCTCCAGTTCCAAAACGTTATACGACTTTGCTTTGCGTTTGAAATACACGCAGGAGTCACTAAAGATGAGAAGTACAAGAAGTATAAGGAGGTGATGCAGAAGACAAGAGATTAGATAGATCTAGGTCCAAGGGGGAGTTTGTTGATGCATGTATGTCCCTAGATCATGAGTTGCAATGTAATCAATCTTGTCTGTCTCATTATGATGTAATAGTATCGATTAATGAAATGATATGAATTGGTTGTTACTTGTGATGTTTAATATTTCATTAATGAGTCGATATTGAATTGATTGGGTTTATGATTGTTTAAATGATTGCACATTATGTTATATTAATTAAAACATTCAAACTTAACTTAATGAAGTTTTCATGCGAATGGCCCATGCGAATGGACCACACGCATGAATAACTTCATACGATTGACTCAATCGCACGACTGAAACAGGAGACTGGATCAGTCGTATGATGACACATAAGATTGACTCAATCGCACGACTGAACACTCAGTCGTGCGGATGAATCAACCGCATGGTTCAATCGCACGACTGAACCATACTTATGGCCCAGTCGCACGATTGAACAATACTAACCTATAAATAGACCCAATTCGTGGGAAAACAAAAGCATTCATCCCATTACGATTCTAGACGTACCCTAGCCGTCCAGAAGCCTCCCAAATCGTTCTCCAAGTTCACAGAACACATCAGATCGATTCCTAATCGATTTCTGACGTTGATTTCAATTCTTGATTGATTCATCGTGTGTTCTCACTGATTGGATCGCCAATCAAATAGGATTCCGCACTATTTGAGTTGGTTTAACACGCTAATCACTAGGTATTTCGTTCAAATACCAGGTCCTAACACCTCCCAGTGGACTTTCCTGAATTCTTCTCACTTTCCTTCCCTTTCTTCTCAGCTCTCTCTCCATCCTTAATTGCTTTGATCACCTCGGTCACCACTGAGGGTAAGACATTTTGCATGACATTGTAGACCTCGTCAGCGATAGCCTCCTTCACAGTGGGTTTGAGGGTGGCTGATCCCTCCCCCTCCGGGTGACTATGGAGGTCTGACTCCTCATGAACAGTCTCGGGCGCCTTAGCTTTGCTCCGGGTGACACGTGGCTCAGTAGTACGCCCGCCACGAGCACCGCCTCGGGTTGCCTTCCCAGATTTTCTACCAGCCATAACTAATTCCTATAAGATTTAAACACCAAGGTGGTTATTCAAGATAATTGCTCAGATCATTATAAGTATGGTAAGTCCTTAATTACAGTGGCCAAGTGTGATTAACCACTTACCTTTGAAGATCATGTTAGGTTGGACTCACTTTAGTATAGATGTTTACTTTACATTGTAATAGGAATTGTGTTAGTTTCATTTTGTATTTTGTTAGTTATTAGCAGTTTTGGCAGTCCAGCGAAACTGTGAGCGAATCTATAGTTTCGCTCACAGTTTGCTGTTTTGGTTCACCCGGCGAACTTGTGTGTTCTGCCGGGCGAAACTATAGTTTTGGCATGACAGTTTCGCTTGTAGCGAAACTGTCAGCGAAACTATGACTGCTATATATACTATTGTCATTTCATTTTGCATGATAAGTTTGCAAAACCCTAAACGTGGAATTCTGTTGCAAACTATCATTCTCAAGCAGTTACTTCATTGAAATACAATTGTGCTTATTGTTATTGAGTGAGTTTGTTCATTTGAATATCAATTATGTCTTGATTCATCATATTCATCTCTCAATTGTTTGTTATTTGGTTTGTGTATGTGATATTGATCAAACTATTCTATCAATTGTACTGTTCTTCGATCACATGGACCAACAATATGGTATCAGAGCCTTAGTGCTCTTGATTTGTTGAGTTTTGGTGGTTTTGGTCAATATCTAGTTTCAATCAATTCTCATTGGATTATCAGCTGTTTTTGGGATGGAAATTGATTGAATTATGCTTGTTCTTCATTGAGGAAGATTCTACAATCATCAGATCTCAAATTCATTGAGTTTTGGATGATTTCAGATTGATTTTAAGGTGAAAAAGGGTTTTCAGATCGACGAGCGAAACTACTGTTCTTACAGCGAAACTGTGATCTTCATTCAGCGAAATTATGAGTTATTTTGGATCTGAAGTTGTTTTCTAGAATTTCAGCGAAAGTATTTCTTTGAACGAAAGTTCAGTAGTGTTTTTGATCAATTATCAAGCGATAGTGCTGCCGAATCTATTTCTGAACGAAAGTTCAAGCTTGTTTCCTGCGAAATTAGCAGCGAAACTAAGCAATTGTTGTCTCTGATTCAAGCGAAAGTGCTGCTTAAATTGCAAGAGAAAGTGTCTGTGTTTGCGAAAGTGTCTGCGATAGTATTGTTTCAGCGAAACTGTTAAGCAAGTCTGCTTTCTCAGCGAATTTGTTAGCGAATTTGTCAGCGAATTTATTAGCGAAATTATCAATCTTTCTGCGAAACTATCATGTCGAAATTAACTACTCTCACACTTGCGGATCTTGAAAGTGTTGCTCCTAATAGACCTCTAAGACTCATTAATGAAGATAATTTTGAAGATTGGAAGAGATGTCTCAAGGCTTTCTTTTTCTACACAGATCATAATCAATGGGAATCGATTATTTCAGGTCCTCATATACCTACGGTTACAGTTGGTGATGTCGTTTCTCAGAATAAAGATCCATCTTCTTATACTGAAAGAGATCTGAAACTGATTGATCGTGATCAAAAAGCATTTGGTGCTCTAACTCTCTGCCTGGCTCCTGACATCTACAATCGTTTTGCAGAGCATAAAAATGCTAAATCTCTTTATGATGCTCTCTGTGAATTCTTTGATGGAAATGCAGATCTGGTGAAAGACAAGAGTATTCAAGCTGAAAAGGAGTTCAATTCGTTTGTAGGATATAAGAATGAAAGTTTGACAGATCTTACAAATCGTTTCTTAACTGTTTCAAGCACTCTGAAGAAGTATGATGAAAGACTCTCCAACAGTGAACAAGTTAACAGGCTTCTCGATTTTCTTCCACCACAGTGGAGTCTTCAAGTGAGGATGCTCAAACAAGAAAGAGGTTTTACAGATTATAAGCTGATGGATATCATTAATAAGTTGAAATCTTTTGAGTTGGATATGAAAAGAAGAGAATTTAACCAGACTATGATGCCCACACCTGGTTTCTCTCAAAATGCTGCTTTGTTGTGTTCCGTTGCAAACTCTCACATTCAAAATCCAATTCAAGGAGGGAGCAATACAAGTAATTTCTCGAGTGGTAGTAATCATGTTGGAAAAGAATTGGGAAATTCTAAGGTGAATGCTGAAACTACAATTCCATCTGAAACAATGGCTCTTTTGGAATGTTTGTTCAGAGCTATGAAGCTCTTGTTGCTGGTGAATTGAAAGGTAAAGGAATGACTATGGAGGATATGTATCAAGTTGATCCTGATGATTTGGAAGAAACTGACATTCAATGGCAAATGGCAATGTTAACTTTAAGAGCCCGGAGGTTCATGGAAAGAAGAGGAAGAAAGAACTTCGGTGGTTAATCATCAACCTCAAAACTAGGATTTGACAAGTCAAAATTGAGATGCTTCAATTGTAAACAATTGGGACATTTTAAACGTGAATGTCCATTACCAATTGTCACAGATCCTAGTAACACTGGAGTGCCAAGATTGACAGAAGAGAAAGTAAAGGAAGAGGGAAATTCAAAAAAGGAGTCAGCCTTGATTTCTAATTTTGACTGGAGTGCAGAGGTGGAAGAAACAAGATCTGAAATAAATCATGCGTTAGTTGCTGAGATTGTGAAAAGTGATGAGATGGAAGTTGAGAAAGATGAGTTTGTGTTGTTTAAAGAATTCAAAGGAGAGAATGAATCTTCAGTAAAGGAGAAAGAAGAGAAGGATGATGGAGAGAAGAAAGAGAAAACTACAGATTCAAAAGCTGTGAAAGGAAAAGAGAAGGATGATGCGGCCGCTACTGTTGAGGAAAGGAAATCAAGTACTCCAGTATGCATGTGCGATAAAGCTTTAGCTGCCGAAAAGATGGTAATGGGACTTCCTTATGAGGTAATACAGGATATGTGCTCATCTGCTTGCAAAATTAGACTTTTTGGGGTTTATAAGGCTAATCGTTTGTTAATTGATAATGAAAAGGATTTAAAACGAATTAATGATGAACTTAAAATGAATGAATCAAAATATTTTGTGAAATTAAATGAGGCTTTAAAAAAAACTGATCATTTAAAAAGAATTGTTTTGGAAAGGAATGTAGAGATTAATACTTTGACTGAACGGGTTGCTCTTTTTATAATTATAGACAAATGAAAATAAAAATTTGGGGGAGTAATATCAGTATTCTGAGATCGGATTTAACATGATGAGAAATGATTGTATATTCTCTAAATATTTCTTATTTACATAACCAGTAATTCTATGAGAATGATAGTAACTGTTACTAGATTCTGTTTCATATTAAAATAAAAAGAAATGGATCAGATTCTTTGACGATATGCTTGATAGACTCAGCCTGATGAATGAAGTAGACAGCAGCTTTATGATTAAATTAAACTTTATGCTTAAGAATGCCTGGATTTACTCATTCATTTTGGATTGCACAAAAACTGAGTCCTGACAAAAATTGGATTGAGAATGAATCTTTCGTTCATTTTGCTTTGTTATGTCATCATTCTCTGCTGATTTATTTTGTGTCAAGATGTCTTGTGTCTGTGCTTATCTCCTCTGCTGTACGTGAGTACTGACCTGGAGTGATAATCTCCTCTGCTGTACGATAGTACTGACCTGGAGCTCTCATCAGCACATGTTCAAATGGTTATCTCCTCTGTTATACGTGAGTATAGATCTGGAGCTCTTACCATTTTGATATAATTATGTCAAATCATCTTATCGATGAATTTCTCTCAGAATGAAATATTCTGTGTATAATCATTTGCACACTTATCCACAAATCTTGTTTCATGAAGATTGATTCATAATTCAATAAATCCTAAGGTTGGGTGAGGGTTTTTACCAAATGATTGTAGGGTCTTAGCATTCTAAAGCATCTAATCGAACCTTAAATGAATCATAAGCTGTTGTTTGAAAAAGGATAAGGCATGAGTTTAAGTGGACAATTATATCAGCAATCGTTATTGATTTGTTCTAATTTCTGTTGTTTCTGTGCAGATTGTGATCAGATCTTGTATTCAGTATCTGAAAGGTTATCAAAGGCAGGCGCGTAACATAGGCAGACTCATAGGAGGCAAGCTAACACGCGGGCGAGGTTGAAGGGGTCTTGCGCAACCTTCGGGATCTCATGACTGGTAGATGATTTTTAATCATCATTATGTTCTAAAATATTTAGAGAATCTGATCTCTGATTATTTTAGATCTCATTATGTGATGTGCTTCCTTTGAGTATTATAATTTAAAAAAATAATAATAATAATAAAAAAAAAAAATAATAATAAATAAAAATTTAAAAAATAATAATAAATAAATAAAAAAAAAATGGTGCGAAATTTTTCTTTCGCTGATAGCTTCGCTAAGCGAAACTGCAATTTCGCTAGGTTAGCTTATAAGTTGTTAACCAGTTATCTTTTAACGAAATTACAGTTTCACTGAGCGAAACTGTAAATTCGCTTGACGAATTATATAAGTCTATTTTGCGAAATTTCCTTCATAACTTCGCGAATTTGTTCAGAGTCGTCTTTTAGGGTTTTTTAGTTTCATAAACGGCGATTTTGATTTGTGATTGAGTTTTGGACTGATTTTGAGTGCTATTCACTTCGTATGTGAGTTTCGAACTTTGATTGACTCCTTAATCTGTATTCCATCACGTATTCATCAGCGATTTGGATTATGTCGCTTCGGTGGTTTCGCTGTTCGTTCAGCGAAACTACTGAAGTTTCAGCGAAATTGAACGAAAGTTCACTTTCTTTCAGCGAAACTGTAAAGTTATGCTGTCCGAGCGAACTTAACAGTTTCGCCATATCTTATCTAATTTCGCAATGACTAATCCTTATTTCACAGTTTCGTCTATATTTTCCTAAGTCAGCGAAACTAATTTGTAATAGCGAAACTAAATTAATTTTTGGTGAAACTAATTGCGAAACTACTTTGAATCATTCTAATCTTGTCGAAAGTACTTTTTGTTCTGCGAAATTAACAAGTTTCTATGAGCGAAACTATAGTTTCGCTCGTCGAAACTGTTTGTTTTTCTTGTCGAAACTGTCTTTGATTCAGCGAATCTATCATGTCTTAGTGAGCGAAACTATTGTTTCGCTTGCCGAAATTGGTTGTTTCTTTTGTTTGTATCTTATTTTTCTTATTTTCAGTATTTCTTATTCAAATTTATTTGTTGATCTTTTCAGGTTATTATGGCGAATCTCAAGTTTGACGAGAGAAATAACATCACTGCCATATTAGATGATACTTTGCCAAAGGCGGCCGGATTTCGAGATTGTATTAGATGGCTCCAAAGATCACCCATTGCATATGCTATCTCTCACTCTCCCACTATCTATGATCTTCACATTAGAGACTTTTGGAGATCAGCTGAATACAACACCGGAGGAGATGTTCAGAGGATCACAGCTAGAGTGTTTGATCATGATATATCTATTACTGCTGAGAACGTGTCGAGGATTCTTAGACTGGAAGATGATACTGGTGATGAAGTTGATATGACGGAATCTGAAGTATTCCAAGCTTTCAGGCAAATGGGATATGAGGGACCAGTCTTTGGTTCGAGGAAAGAGATTAAAAAGTCCTTTTTATCTAAAGAATGGAGATATATAGCTCACGTGTTTATTATGTGCTTAGATCACCGTAAGGGTGGATCTGATGGACTTAACCTTGACTGGGCCAAAGCTATGGTGATATGTTGCAAAGGAGAGAAAGCAAACATTGCTAGATTGATCTTTGCGTGTATGGCAGAAAATGTGATGGCGGTGAAAAAGGATAAATGGTTGTTATATCCTCGTTTTATTCAGATGATTATTGATGATTTGATTCCTGATGTTCCTAAACATGGTGAAGTTAAGAGATTAGTTCAGATGAACCCTCGGATATTTGCAGATTGCTGTGCTATACGCCATGATTTCAGTGGTAAAATAACCCATCTCTGGGAAAACATGTACCCACCAGAGTGATGGAATTATATCAGACGGGTTGATGAGTCTGAAAACAAAAGAGCTGAGGAAACAAGGGTGAAACAAGCTGATGCAGCTAAGAAAAGAAAGAGATATGCAAAAGAGAAAGATTATGATTTTGAAGAAGACATAGATACACAAGCAGAAGAGATAAGGGTGGAGAAGGAACGAAGGTCTAAAAAGAGAACTGACTTTGTTGAGCCTGAACGAAGAACAAAACATAGACATGAGGGTTTCACAGCAGGGAAAGAAGCTAGTGCTGGTCTTGACGAGGATGTGATTCGTGGTCTAAATACTTCATTGGCAAATGAGTTAAGTATGATAAAGACTAAACTGATGAATCAGGAGATTAGGGAGAAACAGAAAGATGAGGTCATTGAAGGAATGAAAAAGATGTTGGTTGATCAGAATAGTTTGATTAAGAGGTTATTTGAAGAAATTTCACAGATGAAAGCTGCTGCTGGCCTACCCAGTCAACTAACTCAATCTGAGTTAGATGATATGACTGATATATCTAAGTACCCATTCTTGAATGTGGGTACCTCATCCAAGGTAGGAGAGGGCACCTCTGGAGCAGCTGATACTGAAACAAGAGAACAAGAGATTCCAAGAGAAGAGGCTGGCAGAAATGATGAAGATGAGATTGTTGAGGCTGGGTTTGTTAATCTACAGTTTGATTTTGATAAGGATATTTTTGGAGAAGAAGTGATCGTTACAGCTACTCATGAGGAAGTATCAGATAAAGGAAAAGGATTGATTGATGAAGAAGAGGAGGATGAGCAGTTGGTTGATTATGATTCTGAATTGGAATTCTATGAAGTAGATGAGAGACCTTTGGTCTATGTGGCTAAGAAGGGAGATGATGAGAATGACGTGTTTGAGATGGATAAGAGTGAGTGGTTGGTAAAGGAGAAGGAGGCTGAAGAACTCACTCCTCTGTTTCAAAATATGGAGGGTTTGAGCAGAAAAGAGGCAGACAAGAAGATAATTAGCTGGTGTTATAATCCTTTCTTAAAGATGTTTTTGATTAAAAGAAGAGGAGGTAATATCAGTTACATGCTCAAGAGGAAGGCGTTTAAGACCTTGCCTAAATCAGATCTGAGACGGTTGGCTACCTTACGTTTGATTAATGCTCATTTAAGTGAAAGGGCAGTATTTCTGGAAAAGGAGATTAAAAATGGCCTTAATGATAATTTTGAGTCATTTGGATTTATGAAGGCTGAACGAAAGAGATCTAAGAAAGATAAAGACTGGGAGACTGGGAAAGGGAGAATTGTTTTGAGAGTCAAACCGCCTAAGACTGTAAACAGAGTAAGACTGGCTGATCCTCTTCCTCCTCGTTTACAGGACTTTGAGAAGTGGTTCTATGATAATAACACTGGTGAGGCTGTGATTAGAGCTAAACAAGGAAAAAAGTTTAGGGTGTTTGACCCAATGGAGTTATTCAGCTTCTGTGATGAAGATCTCTTGATTCTCTGTGAAAATCATATAAAGGCCGTGGCAGGTGAGGAAACTCGAAAGGAGGCAAGCTTGTTTATGAATGTGGCGAACAAAATAAGGGGAGTACGGGCAGAAGTAAAGAGTTTGGCTGAAAAGGTGAGAGCACAAGATGACTTTGCCATGGATGTTCAAGACATGACCAGGCAGTTTGCTAGAGCTAGTGGTCATTCGGATGAGGCTAATGATGCAGGAACTAATCTTGGAGAATCAGTAGCTGAAGCTTCTAAAGACGTTGCTGCAGGAGAGGATGAAGATAGACCAACAACAGCTGAGGAAACGGGAGCTGAAGAGTCAAACCAAGAGCAGTAAAGATAGTGAGGTCCAACCTAGGGGGAGTATTGAAGATCATGTTAGGTTGGACTCACTTTAGTATAGATGTTTACTTTACATTGTAATAGGAATTGTGTTAGTTTCATTTTGTATTTTGTTAGTTATTAGCAGTTTTGGCAGTCCAGCGAAACTATGAGCGAATCTATAGTTTCGCTCACAGTTTGCTGTTTTGGTTCACCCGGCGAACTTGTGTGTTCTGCCGAGCGAAACTATAGTTTCGGCATGACAGTTTCGCTTGTAGCGAAACTGTCAGCGAAACTATGACTGCTACATATACTATTGTCATTTCATTTTGCATGATAAGTTTGCAAAACCCTAAACGTGGAATTCTGTTGCAAACTATCATTCTCAAGCAGTTACTTTATTGAAATACAATTGTGCTTATTGTTATTGAGTGAGTTTGTTCATTTGAATATCAATTATGTCTTGATTCATCATATTCATCTCTCAATTGTTTGTTATTTGGTTTGTGTATGTGATATTGATCAAACTATTCTATCAATTGTACTGTTCTTCGATCACATGGACCAACAATATGGTATTAGAGCCTTAGTGCTCTTGATTTGTTGAGTTTTGGTGGTTTTGGTCAATATCTAGTTTCAATCAATTCTCATTGGATTATCAGCTGTTTTTGGGATGGAAATTGATTGAATTATGCTTGTTCTTCATTGAGGAAGATTCTACAATCATCAGATCTCAAATTCATTGAGTTTTGGATGATTTCAGATTGATTTTAAGGTGAAAAAGGGTTTTCAGATCGACGAGCGAAACTACTATTCTTACAGCGAAACTGTGATCTTCATTCAGCGAAATTATGAGTTATTTTGGATCTGAAGTTGTTTTGAAAATAGTTTACCCATTTCTCTTAAACTTTGGCTCTGATACCAACTTGTAAGGCCCCGTTCCCGGGAAACCTCACAGTTGGTTAATCATAGCATAAAATCAGTTTAATAATAAAACATTGCAGCGGAAATAATTAGACATTCATTTAAAGCATAGAAACCATATTGTACTCATACATTTGTCCTTTAATTTCAAACAAAACATGCTAATTGTTCTTAAATTACAATAAAGATTTCATAAGTAGGAATGCCATCCATAGCTCCCCAAGTAGCTCCGTGTGCCATCCTCAGCATCAGCACTTACCTGCCAACTATTATGCATAAAAGTCAGCTTCGCTGAGCGAGTTCTAGTTTTAAATATTATAAGAAAATATATACTTTATCCTTCATATAATGACCATGCATACCACATAGTATATAACATTACATGCATCATAATAAGCATGTTCATTATCTTTCATTATCTTTCACTTTCATCATAAACGAGATTGCACAAAGCAAGAGCTCCATGTTGATCGACAACAAATGCCAATCCCTGTCGGTACACATGAAAACGGTAGCTAACCCCCGATAGTTGATCCACACTGCAAGGCACATAGCCCGCTCATGAATACAGATCCATCATCATACATCAGACTCACATAAGTGAAGTCTATCATAGTGCTTGCAAGACTTTTCATCATCAAACGGGCCCGGGGGTAACATTCATTAAGTTTCGCTTTCCATTAATATCATCTTCCACTTTAATATATAATACTTAACTTATTAAGTACACAACATACCAAGTACTAGCCATCATAAAACATAAACCGATCCGCTTCGAGACAGCGGGGGTTCGGGGGCGGCAGCCCCTGACAGCGGGGTCCTAGGGGCAGCAGCCCCTAGTGGGGTCCAAGGGGCAACGCCCCTGGCTGTTAAATCTCTTAGTTTATCACATTTACTTATAGAAAAATCGATCTTCCTGTTAAAACACCTTAAAATCTTGGTCATTTAAGAACGTAAATTTAGTATGCATAATAGCCCCAAAACATGGAAAACTTTTAAATAGGGGATCTAGAACTCACCTGGATGCCACGAATAACTTCTAGGCTAAGCTTACAAGGCTAGGATCTCTCTACACAGCCTGCAGAATAGCTAACACTTAAAGGGGTTACTTTCTGCCTAAATTCGCTGCAAGATCAGCAATTTCGCAGCTAGATTCGTCAACAGTTTCGCTGCTAGTTTCACCAGCAGTTTCGCTGCTAGTTTCGCTAGCACCTTCGCTGGCAGTTTCGCTGGCATCTTCGCTGCCAGCTTTGCTGCCAATTTCGCCCAACTTTCGTTGGAAAAACATGTCTGCGAAACTACCTGCGAAACAATAATTTCGCAGGAAGATCCACAGTTTCGCTGGTTGAATATGCAAATTCGCTGGATGAACACACAGTTTCGCAGATCGCATAAAAATCACGAATCAGTCCGTTTTTAACCCAAAATCATAACTTTTTACGTCCAATCTCTTAGTTTATCATCCATGCGGGTAAATCTAAGCTTTATACATGTTTTCATACGTAAAAATGTGACCTTTATGCGATTCTTTGCAACTTTTCAAAACCCAAAACCCTAGAATCCGGGTTTGATCTACAGAAGGGTTTAGAGGTCGATTCTTACCTGGATTTGTTGCTTCTTTCTTAGATCTTGATGCTCCAACACCCAGATCTTCAATCTCTTCACCTTGGAAGCTTCAAATCTTGAGTTTTCTTCACTTTCTCTCTCTACTTTCTCTCTCTACGAATTTTGGTGGCTAGGGTTGTAATGATGGAGATGGAGGCTGATTTGGGTAGGTTAAGGGCTGATTATGGGCCTTAATCACTTAGGCTCTTGTCCATAAACCCAATTTGGCCCATAAACCATTTCCTTATTTTATTAAATACCCATTATTTAAGCCCATTATCCTTAATGACTCGTTTTGACTTTTCGGGATGTTACACTTCATCAACATCCCATTCAGCAGAATCATCCTCATCTAAATCAAATCAGAATGAATCAATCAAATCTAAAACTGAAACTTCAAAAATTGTTCATGAAAGAGTAACTGTTTTAGACCCTGTTGACAAACCCAAAATCACTAAGACTTGGGTTGTCACTTCTAACTGATTTTCTTTTCTGAATGAAGGAACAATATTGGAGAGCTGACAACAAGTGGTATGTTGACAGTGGTTGTTCCAGGCATATGACAGGAAAATGTTCTTTTCTCCATGATTTCAAACATAAAAATGCTTCTTATGTGGCATTTGGTGGGGATAAAATGGGAGGTAAAATTGTTGGTGAAGGAATGATAACCAATGGTGTACTCAAATTTGATAAAGTAAATTACTGTAAAAATTTACAGTATAATCTACTTAGTGTCTCAAATTTGTGATCAAAATTATACTACATTATTTGATGACACTAACTGTTATATTCTTAAGCTAGGATTTATTGTTCCAGAAGATTGGATTCTCCTCAAAGCAGCAAGAAAAGGAAACACTTATGTTTTAGATATGAACAACACTTCTCTCACAAAACATGAAACATGCCTTATATCTAAACTCTCAGAAGACTTGTCTCAATTATGGCATAGAAGGCTTGTCCATTCTAACATGAAGAACATGAATAAATTGGTGAAAAATGACATGGTCATTGGATTGCCAAATAAAGAGTTTCATTGCTCAACTCACTGTTCTTCTTGTTACAAAGGAAAACAACATAGAGTGTCACATAAATCCAAAACCATCAATACTAATACTACACCACTCAAATTGCTTCACATGGATCTTTTTGGTCCCACCATTGTAATGAGCATTGGAAAAAGACAATATTGTTTGGTGATAGTTGATGATTTCACAAGATTTACATGGCTCTTTTTCTTAAAACAAAAGAGTGAAACATCAGAAACATTAATGGACTTTGTAATCAAGATTGAGAATCAACTTGATACAAAAGTTAAAATTTTTAGGAGTGATAATGGTACTGAATTTGACAATTTTAAACTGGATTCCTTTTGCAGGAGCAAAGGTATTGCAAGACAATTCAGTGCACCAAGGACTCCACAACAAAATGGAGTTGCTGAAAGAAGAAACAGAACTCTCATTGAAGCAGCAAGAACAATGCTAGCTGACTCACAACTACCTATCACCTTTTGGGTTGAGGCTATGAATACTGCATGCAATGTTCAAAACAGAACATTAATTGTCAAAGAACATAACAAAACTCCTTATGAGCTCCTATTTAAAAGAAAACCATACATAGGATATCTAAGAGTCTTTGGATGTCAAGTAACTGTTTTGAACATAAAAGAGTCATTAGGAAAATTTTCAGAAAAAGCATATGATGGTTTCTTTGTTGGATACTCTTCAACATCAAAATCATATAGATTGTATATTCCACAACATAACATTGTGGAAGAGACTCCTAATGTATCTTTTGATGAAACTGTGTTTACTAAGTCAGTTAAAGGTTCATCATGGTTATTTGACATAGATGCTTTATCGAAATCATTTAACTATGATCATTTGACCAATGCAGGATCTGATGAAGTATGCTATCCATTTGTTTCACCTATTATGACTGAAGTAACGTTATCTGCTGATCCTCCAAGGATACATCCATCTTCAGATGAAAACACTTCAGTAGAAGCAGATACTACATGTGGAATTGAACAAAATGCATCCGGAGAAGTTCCTACGGAAGACCAGAATGCATCCGGAGAAGTTCCTACGGAAGACCAGAATGCATCCGGAGAAGTTCCTACGAAAGACCAGAATGCATCCGAAGTTCCTATGGAAGACCAAAATGCATCCGGAGAAGTTCCTACGGAAGAGCAAAATGCTTCCGAAGAAGTTCCTCCAGAAGACCAAAATGCATCCAGAGAAGTTGCTACGGAAGAACAAAATGCTTCCGAAGAAGTTCCTGCGGAAGAGCAAAACACAACTGTAGATACTTCTGTAGCCCAATCAACAGACTCTCATTTTGACTATTTCTTGAATTCTCAACCTGAGATGAATCAGTCAGAAGCAATGGAAATGACTAACCTGGAATCATCTATTCCAGTTGAATCAACTCCTTCAATGAGAATTCATAAGACTCATCCACTTGACAACATCATTGGAAATTCTGAAAAGAGAACTACAAGGAGCCAAAGTAGTACAGCCAACCTTTGTCTCTTCAACTGTTTTCTTTCTCAAGTGGTGCCTCCAAACATCACAGCTGCTTTAAAAGACAATAGCTGGATTGAAGCTATGCAAGAAGAGCTTCAACAGTTCAGAAAGCAAAAAGTGTGGTCTCTTGTTGATTTGCTTAAAGGTCAACATCCTATTGGAACAAGATGGCTATACAAAAACAAACTGGATGATAGAGGAATTATTGTCCGAAACAAAGCAAGGTTGATTGCACAAGGATACACTCAAAAAGAAGGCATAGATTATGATGAAGTTTTTGCACCAGTTGCAAGAATTGAGGCAATAAGAGTGTTTTTGGCCTATGCATCATATAAGAAGTTTACTGTGTATCAGATGGATGTCAAGTGTGCATTCTTATATGGGAAAATTGATGAGGAAGTTTATGTGTCACAACCCCCCGGATTTGAAGATCCTCATTATCCTCACAGGGTATACAAACTAGATAAAGCCTTGTATGGTCTTCATCAAGCACCAAGAAAATGGTATGAAACACTATCATCTTTCTTACTCAAGCATGGCTACAAAAGAGGAACTATTAATCAGACACTTTTTCTCAAACAAGAACATCAAGATCTCTTAGTAGTTCAAGTATATGTTGATGACATTATATTTGGATCAACTAATAAGAGATTGTGTGTGAATTTTGAAGAGCTGATGAAATCTGAATTTCAGATGAGCTCAATGGGTGAATTAACCTTCTTCCTTGGCCTTCAAGTTCATCAAAAAGCAAATGGAATATTCATCAATCAAGAAAAATACATACATCAAATTCTGAAGAAATACAATCTTGCTGAAGTATCCTCATGCAAAACACCAGCATCAACAATTGATAAGATTGCTCCTGATCCCTCTGGAAAATCTATTGATCAAAAATTATATAGATCAATGATAGGTTCACTTATGTATTTAACTGCCAGTAGACCTGATATTATGTTTGTTGTGTGTGTTTGTGCTAGGTACCAATCTGATCCCAAGGAATCACATCTCAATGCTGTAAAAAGAATTTTCAGATACCTCAAGGGAAAACCAGGACTTGGTCTTTGGTATCCAAAGGATGGAGACTTTACACTCTACTCATACTCAGACAATGACTATGGTGGATGTAACAGTAACAGAAAATCAACAACCGGTGGATGTCAATTCATTGGACCAAGGCTAGTATCATGGCAGTGCAAGAAACAAACCAATGTTTCTGTATCCACAGCTGAGGCTGAGTACATTGCTGCTTCAGCTGGTTGCTCTCAAGTTCTTTGGTTGCAAAACCAATCGCTTGACTATGGTTACAATTTTCTTCAAACTTCTATCTATATAGACAATTTTGCTGCTATATTTATCACTGCTAATCCTGTGCAACATAGTAAAACAAAACATATTGAGATAAGATATCATTTTCTGAGAGATTGCTCAAAAAAGGGGTTGATTAAGTTAGTCAAAGTGGATATATCAAATCAGCTTGTTGATTTATTCACTAAACCCTTTGATTCAGTCAGATTTAATTTTCTGATTGAGTCTCTAGGCATGATTAACTTAGATTAATCAAATTTAAACAAACAAAATGTTGTGTGTAATGATGCATCAGCATGACATATGTTTGGGAAATGATAGTACACTATAGCTTTGCCCATTCCTGAATAAAGAAATAACAATAAATCTCAGCAAGCTTCTTGATATGTGAGTATATTCATCTTGAGTGGAAACTAACCTGAGTGCATGCCAAACATAATACTAAAATGATTGTTTGTGGGAAACTTCATTTTGAGAATAAAGTGAGTCTTATCCTAATGTGATCAAATCACTCATCTAAACACACTATGTAAAACACTTTATAATATCTATCTTTGCAAATCATACTCCCTCTGTTTTGTGTGAACAAAGACCTGGGTGTATGATCACCATACTGAATATCAGTTGAAAAAGGTGAAAAGATCATGATCCTCATCATCCCTCTGTTTTGTGTGAACAAAGACCTGGGTTAAAGGCACCTTTGTTTTACGTGAGTAATGACCTGGTGACATGATGATGATCATATCTAAAGCTCTCAAAAGAATCCTTTATGATCAACTGTATATTATATTGAGCTTTTTAAATCAATGCATCAATGAGATGCCAAATACAACTCAAGATAGATATTATAACTTAAAGTACATAGTCTTAAGTGTCAAAAATGATAATTTGACTTGCAAAGGGAGGACAAAACCTTTGTGAATTGAATGTGAAGCCCATAACAGTTATTTTGAAATCAATATGAAAACATGATAAACATCATGCCTAATTGATACATGAGCTCTTGCATGGATTTATGTGGACAATATACTTGCAATCAGAACTTGTTCAGGTATCAAATCATCAAAATAAGTAACCAGGAAGAGGCTTAGTATTATAGTATCATCCCATCATATGTGTATATGTATCTGATCATTATCATACAGTTAAAAATCATGTTATTCCTCTTAAAGAAATTTATGATAAATTCTTAAGTTCACCATTAATCACAAATTTAGGGGGAGTAGAATACATGAAAAAGTATCTCAATCAGCAGCAGTAATGTCTATATCATTATCATTTTGAAGAAATTGGAATCTAAGCATCATCTTAGCTTCTGGATACATGAAAATTTATTTTAGTAAAAATCATAATTTTAAACTTTCTTGTACTAAATTGCCATGAATACAAAGCCAACAAGGTCCTAAAGCAATAAATGGTTCTAACCAATGGAGTTGGGCCATACATACAACAATATTTCTCTGCACTGTGCTACTTTAAGCATCCGCAGAAGCTACAATGTGGAAATCAATCTTAAATGTTTATCCGTAGTTTGGTAAACTACGGATGAATAAAGATCAACAAGTAATTTAATGTTACAATTTCACATCATCAGCAGATGTTGTTGATCCGTAGATGTTCTGCGAAAGAATACATTAAGGATTCCTATTGTTTAATGAGAAATTAATTCTACGGAAGAATACATTGTGGGTCCCACTTAATAAATGAGATAAAATTAATGTGTCTGAGAGTATAAATAATGTGGTTTGACTTGTCAAATTCATTATTCGCTTTTTCAGCTCACATTTCAGACCTAGAAAATCTCACTCAACAAAATTTTTCCCACTTTCTCAGGATTCAAAATTTACCAAATCAACACCTTAAGCAAACATATATCTGTGTTCTTAATCAGCTGTTATTAAGGTAAAACATGTCGTAATATTCAAGAATGAACCATTCGATTCTTGTTTTATCTCACAACTGTTCGTATTCTTATATCAATAATGTGATTTTAACGAAGTCTTTTCTTATGAATAGATGGATAATCGATTCGCGAAAGAACACAATGTGTGTGCCTTCTTAAACCCTGAAGATCCTGTGTCAGAAGGATGTCAAGAAATTATGAGATATCTAAGAAGATCGAGGCTGTTCTATGCCCTATCAGCAGAGCCGGTGATTTATCGATCTCATATCACTGATTTCTGGAATTCTGCATACGTAGAAGAAGATGGTGAAGGTATTATTACTGAAGTTAAGAATCGAAGGCTGAGAATTGATGAACAAACAATAAGAAGGGTCTTGAACTAGGAGATGTTGAAGCCGGACACCCTGATGTGTTTAAAAATGAATACATAGAAAAGGTTTTTCTCTTAATGGGGTATGATGGAGACTTTGAAAAGGGAGAAATCAAGAAGGGAAGACTGCTGTGTCTTACTTCTACAACAAAATCATTGCCAGAGTCAAGGATCTTTCAGTTTTGAACTGATTGCAAGTATCTAAGCCTAAGGGGGAGTATTGTTAGGTCTAGAATCAGTAGATCTAGTCATTATGTATAGGCTTAGTACTTGAAGTAATATCTGTAATGAATTTTTGTAATTCATCATTGTGTATGCATTAAATATATAGGTTAACCCATTTATATATGTGTTGGTTTATGTATGGTTGCAGGTACAAACATTATAATTGGTCAATTTATGAAATTGACCAAGTGTAAGAAACATCTACGGATGAACATTTTGTTCTTCTGTAGATATATTTCTTACAAGTAATTCTACATTCGAAGATCTTCTGCGGATGAACAACCAGAAAAGTTTCCTTCGGAAGAACAAGTTTCCTTTAGAAGAATAAGTTTCCTTCAGAAGAACAAGATACCTTCGGAAGAACACATCATCTATGGAAGAACAAATTCCTACTGAAGACACTGTTCCTGCGGAGTCCAAACACTTGTATAACACAATTGTTACAAGTCAACAAGTCAACAAGGCAGTTATACGAATCCCGAGAAATCCGATGATTCCTTAACTGAAACAAATCAAATCCCAAGAGATCCGGTGTTTCTTATAACTGAAACATCTCTGTCTATATATATGGATCCTAGGTTTCGATTCAAGCAAGATTGAGTTAGACGATTGATTGATTGAGAACAACAATAGTAATACGACGATCACTTCAAAGTCTTGCAATCAAACCCTAGCAGTCATCACATCATAGCATTCTTTAATATCATTCATTCAATACATTTGTAATCATTAACATATTTTAATGAAATACTGATTAATCATTAATTGTGTTTTGTTACGTGTGTTCTTGATCATTTATTGATATTTAAAGTTGTTTAAAACAATTAAACCAAATCAACGTTTATTCCGCAAACGTTGACTTGACATCAATTGACACTGATAATTCCTGTTGACGATCCTTGGATTCACACATTTCAAAGTGTTTTATCAATACCACTCATCAAAGTCCAGCATTCCAAGTTAATATCACACTTATAGTCACCACACATCACATGCAAGTCGTGTAATTCTCACACCATGAATTGATAATGTCCCAACACTAGTCCATCATAATAGTTATAAATCCATGTATATAATAATGTTTAGTCTAGCGAAGGTTGTCTATCTCCTCCTCTTTCGAGATTCCAGACATAACCTCCTTAGGGTCAATCCCAATGTCCGAGGTCAAGCGCAATAGCATGATCTGTGAAAATCTCTTCGGGTTTAATACCCGGATTTGATAAACTAACTCGGCTCATAGAGGGAACGGAAGATCCAATAGAAGCATCCCATAAGGAGTGAACACAAGGGCTCTCTCACAGGGTGAAAAGATCACAATACAGATACATAAACGTACAAGTAAAGAGGAACACATACATGCGATATAAAATGCACATAGATCCTAGCATGCAAATCTACATGACCAATGGCTAATTCTAGGTTATAGTCTAGGTCAAGCGTATTGCCTAATTCTCTATAACCAATGGCTCGGATACCAATCTGTCACACCCCCGCTAAAAGCGGACACACGGGGATGTAACGAGATCGGGATCGTCATACCACATGGTAGACAATAGAGATTCAATATATTAAATGATGATAAAGCGTGTCATGACGACACCCGACACAAAGGAGACTTGTGTCGTGTTTAGTCAATATTCACAAAAAAATAGCCATAAGCATAAACATGTTAAATAATTCACATAAGCAAAGATGATAACATTGTAATGTAAATTCCCACAACCCGGGAACAAGTATCAAAAGAATGAGTTTGTTTAATTAGACTACAACAATGATTCAAAATGATTGTTTGTCAAATATGTTTAGTCTCAAAAATGCATCCTAGGGTCTCCACTAAGGCAGCACACCTAGATCTTCAATTAGCATTGTCACCTGAAAAGATATGCTCAAAATGGTCAACAAAATTGGTTGTGAGCTCGTAGCTTTAAATAGTAAATAAGTAATTGATGTTGTATAGTAAATGTTGTGGAATACCGTGAATACAGTTATAAGTAAGTAAAATCACATGACAATGAGCTTTGCAACCAAAATTAATGACGTACACACAGATCTTGTCGGAATATATTCACCCAAGGGCCCGTTCCTGGCCACTGATGGTACTAACTAGTATACCAACAAACAAGGGTGGGGGTGTGAACCCAGTAGTACTACCAGTACCTATCTGTTGGTTCCCACACTGGAATTAAATAGTTGCAAAGAAAGTACCACACAGCGAACTCAAGCATGTATCAGATAAGTACTCACAAAACAGTAGCACGTTGATTCCAAGTATGTAAATTGTATGTAAGTTGTACAACATAAAAAGTGGGTGAGCATACTTTTTCCGCATTGTTGTAAATGATTGAAATATTGTATGAGCGTAAAAAGGGGCCACGAAACTCACTTGTCAGGTGGTAAGTATGAATGATCAAAGTTTCCAAATGTTGTATGAAATGCACGGTCAAACACCTATTGACAGTTATTGTTAAGCATTAATGATATGTATAAAGCAAATAGTAACGTTCGGTCAGCTCGGGTTGTATCGGTTGGGTCGTGTATACCACACACAAACAGACATACGTATTAGATCTTATGTAGATCCAAGTACTAGATATCGTTGCCATTGTTGATGATATTTGTGTAAATGTTCTATCGTTATTAGAGAAATATTTGGTAAATATTAATTGTTACGAATCGGTTTTTGATAATTGTAAAATCTTAAGTTGATTTGATTTGGAATAATCTTAGTAAGTTTGTTAGTGTTAACTTAAATATTGTCATTAGCAATGGCAACCGTGTCGATGTCACCTTAACATCACACGACATACACACCACACACAAGGATAAACTCACACACAACAACTTCAGTCGCACAGCAGGGCCAGACGCACGACTCAACACTCCATTGGCACGAATCAACCCTCATTCGTACGAATCAGGTTCATTCGTACGATTGAACCTTCATTCGTGTGACCCAGCATTCAGTCGTACCACACAACACCCAATCGCACGATTCAACATCCATACGCACGAATCAACCTTCATTCGTACGATTGAACCTTCATTTGTGCGACTGGCATTCAGTCGTGCGATACACGCACAATCGCACACATACATTCGGTCGCATGACTTAAACGCACATATTCATTCGCTCGCATGACTCAATCGCACACATTCACACAGTCGCGACTCAGTCGCACGACACACCCAGTCGCACAACTCAGTCGCACGATTGACTCAGACGCATGACTCAGTCCCACGACTCACCCAGTCGCACGGCTCAGTCGCATGGTCGACCCAGTCGCCTGAACAGCAGGTTCGCGACTGCTGAAGTGCAGAGCAGCCTTCGGCTGCTCCGAGCATGAGGTCCACACCACGAGGACTTCCAGAAACACATTTCAAACACACCCAAGCAAGAAGAACACGCACAAGGACATCACACGCACCCACACGACCTCATGTGTTCGGGTTGGCCCCGAACACCCAAAACCCTAAATGGACAGCCGTAAACAAGCAAGAAAAGGGACAACCAAGGTCGTGTACCTGCTAGAAAGGAGTAGACTCAGCTATAGCCGAGGTCTTGCAGGTGAAAACGTGACGAAAATGGGCAGTTTTGGTGCAAGGAAGAGGAAGAAAGGTGAAGAAGAACAAATGAAGAAGAAGATAAAGGTATAGAGGCTAGGGCTGGAAATGGGGTATTTATACCCAGCCCTAGCTTGGCAAAATGTCACATTTAGTCCCTGCACTTAGCCCCCGAGTTTCCCAAATTTGTTTCGACTGAAAACGACCATAATAGATTTGTTATATTAATGATTAAAATATATTTAATGATATTTATAACTTAAAAATAGTTTTATTAGTGACAATAATATTATATAAAAATGGTATATTTAGTAATAACGATGACGAAAATTGTAAAAGTTTTAAAGATAGCATACGTTTACAATGAGATCACAAGAATAAAGACGATAAAGCAAGTATAATATCCACACGAATAGTTTATAAAGATGAGGAATCAAATATTTTGTAGTTGGGCAACGATTTATTATTTGCAAAAGTTTATATGATGAAATGTAATGATGTTTAATGTTTTCGCTGCAACGTTTTATGAAAATTAAATGTAATTATATCTTTTATGTGCGATGAATGACCAACTGTAGGCGTCCCGAGAACGGGGCCTTACACAACATATCACATGAATGACCCTTAAAAACAATCCACTCCTGCCCAAAACTTAACTACAACACTCCAAAAGCAAATTCGTACACTATAACCTTAAATATCCATTGTAACTATCCAATTGCCAACTATCATTCCATAGAATCCATTTTTGACCATCAAGGGAAGGAAACGAGATGCAAAGGACCAATAAACTATCATTCCATAAAACCAACTTCAGACACTATTGCCTCAAAAATCCATTGAAACAATCCAAATGACAAGTATCGATTCAAAGAATTTTTTTATGACTAACAAGGGAAGGAAATGATGTGCAAAGGACCAATAAACTAATATTTCACTAAAGAACAATATTAAGTCAAAATACAATGAAAATGAAACTAATCAGGCGTCAAACGAGAAACATACTGTGCGATTGATGAAAAACAAGTCAAATCAAGGTAAAACGACCAATTAAAGAAGATTTACTTGTATTTTAATCAATATTGTACAACTATAGATTGGTTTATCAACGCATCCACAAAAAATTAACTAAATAGATATGAAAAGAACTAGTAAGATAAAAACATTAACCACCAACAGTTCTCGCTTTGATACTTTTTGCTTTTTGTAACAACGTCAAATAGTATGGAGTTTTAATTCTCAAGCCTTCTAAACACACTCCCGAACCAATCTAATCAAATCTGATTACAATCCTCATTAGGATCACACTAATCGATCACACTTGGAACATAGTATATATTGTTTAAACCGAAACCAAATCCAAACGCGATATCACACGAATGACCCTTAAAAACAATCCACTCCCTGCCAAAACTTATCCACAACACTCCAAAAGCAAATTCGTACACTATAGCCTTAAATATTCATTGTAACTATCCAAATGAAAACTATCGATTAATAGAATCCTTTTTCGACCATCAAGGAAAAGAAACGAGGTGCAAAGGACAAATAAACTACTCGTATTTCACTAGGAAGAATGGAGAATCAAATTACTATGGAAATGAAACTAATAAGCATCAAACAAGAAACATAATGTGTGAATGATGATAAAGAAGTCAAAACAAGATAACATGGCCAATTAAAGATGATTTACTTGTATTTTTATCAAAATTGTGCAACTATAGATTGGTGTATCAATGTATTCACAAAATCTTAATTAAATATACGGGAAAGGAAATAGTTATAGAAAAACATTAAAAAACAATAGTTCTCGCGTTTATACTTTTTGCTTATTGTAACGACCCAAATGCTATGGAGTTTTAATTCTCAATCCTGCTAAATACACTCCCAAACCAATCTAATCAAACTTGATTATAATAATCATTGGAATCACACTAATCCATCACACATGAAGCATAGTGTATATTGATAAAATCGAAACCAAAACCAAACACAACACCACACAAATGACCCTTGAAAACAGTCCACTTATGCCAAAAACTTATCCACAACACTCCAAAACCAACTTCGTACGCTATTGCCTCACAAATCCATTGAAACAATCCAAATGACAACTATTGATCCGAAGAATCTTTTTACGACTAAAAAGGAAAGGAAATGATGTGCAAAGGACAAATAAACTACTCGTATTTCACTAAAGAACAATATTGAGTCGAATTACAATGAAAATGAAAGTAATCAGGCGTCAAACGAGAAACATACTGTGTGATTGATGAAAAACAAATCAAATCAAGGTAAAACGACCAATTAAAGAAGATTTACTTGTGTTTTAATCAATATTGTACAACTATAGATTGGTGTATCAACGCATCCACAAAAACTTAACTAAATAGATGCGAAAAGAACTAGTTATAGAAAAACATTAACCAATAAAAGTTCTCGCTTGTTTTCTTTTCGTAACAACCTCAAATAGTATAGAGTTTTAATTCTCAAGCCTTCTAAACACACTACCGAACCAATCTAATCAAATCTGATTACAATCCACATTAGTATCACACTAATCGATCACACATGGAACATAGTATATATTGTTTAAACCGAAACCAAATCCAAACACGATATCACACGAATGACCCTTAAAAACAATCCACCCCTGCCCAAAACTTATCCACAACACGCCAAAAGCAAATTCATACACTATAGCCTCAAATACTCATTGTAACTATCCAAATGACAACTATCGATCCATAGAATTCTTTTTTGACCATCAATGGAAGGAAGCGAGGTGCAAAGGACCAATAAACTACTCGTACTTCACTAGGAAGAATGGAGAGTCAAATTACTGTGGAAATGAAACTAATAAGCGTCAAAACAAGAAACATAATGTGTGAATGATGATAAAGAAGTCAAAACAAGGTAACATGACCAATTAAAGAAGATTTACTTGTATTTTAATCAAAATTATGCAACTACAGATTGGTGAATCAACGTATTCACAAATTCTTAATTAAATATATAGGAAAGGAAATAGTTATACAAAAACATTAAAAAAATAGTTCTCGTGTTTATACTTTTTGCTTTGCGTAACAACCCAAATGTTATGGAGTTTTGATTCTCAAACTTGCTACATACACTCTCAAACCAATCTAATCAAACTTGATTATTATATTCATTGGAATCATAATAATCCATCACACATGGAGCATAGATTATATTGATAAAATCGAAACCAAAACCAAAAACAACACTACACGAATGACCCTTGAAAACAATCCACTTATGCCCAAAACTTATCCACAACACTCCAAAACCAACTTCGTACACTATTGCCTCAATAATCCATTGAAACAATCCAAATGACAACTATCGATCCAAAGAATCTTTTTACGACTAACAAAGGAAGGAAATGATGTGCAAAGGACCAATAAACTACTCGTATTTCACTTAAGAACAAATTTGGGTCAGATTACAATGAAAAGAAAACTAATCAGACGTAAAACAAGAAACATATTGTGCGATTGATGAAAAACAAGTCAAATCAAGATAACACGACCAATTAAAGAAGATTTACTTGTATTTTAATCAATATTGTACAACTATAGATTGGTGTATCAACGCATCCACAAAAACTTAACTAAATAGGTGTGAAAAGAACTAGTAATAGAAAAACATTAACCAACAACAGTTCTCGCTTGGATACTTTTTCTTTTCATAACAACCTCAAATAGTATGGAGTTTTAATTCTCAAGCCTTTTAAACACACTCCCGAACCAATCTAATCAAATCTGATTAGAATCCTCATTAGTATCACACTAATCGATCACACATGAAACATAGTATATGTTTAAACCGAAACCAAATTAAAACAAGATATCACACGAATGACCCTTAAAAACAATACACTCTTGCCCAAAACTTATCTACAACACTCCAAAAGCAAATTCGTACAATATAGCCTTAAATATCCATTGTAACTATCCAAAGGACAAGAATCGATCCATAGAATCCTTTTTCAACCATCAAGGGAAGGAAACGAGGTGCAAATGACCAATAAACTACTCGTATTTCACTATAAATAATGGAGAGTCAAATTACCGTGGAAATGAAACTAATAAGCGTCAAACAAGAAACATAATGTGTGAATGATGATAAAGAAGTCAAAACAAGGTAACATGACCAATTAAAGAAGTTTTACTTGTATTTTAACCAACTTGTGCAACTATAGATTGGGGTATCAATGTATTCAGAAAATCTTAATTAAATATACGGTAAAGGAAATACTCATACAAAAACATTAAAAAACAATAGTTCTCGCGTGGATAGTTTTTGATTTTCGTAACAACCCAAATGCTATGGAGTTTTGATTCTCAAGCCTACTAAATACACTCCCGAACCAATCTAATCAAACTTGATTATAATATTCATTGGAATCACACTAATCCATCACACATGGAGCATAGTATATACTGATAAAATCAAAACCAAAACCAAACGAAACACAACACGAATGGCCCCTGAAATCACTCCATTTATGCCCAAAAATATCCACAACACTCCCTAAACATCTTCGTACACTGTTGCCTCAAAATTCCATTGAAACAATCCAAATGAGAACTATCGATCTGAAGAATCTTTTTACGACTAACAAGGGAAGGAAATGATGTGCAAAGGACCAATAAACTACTCGTATTTCACTAAAGAACAATATTGAGTCAAATTACAATGAAAATGAAACTAATCAGGCGTCAAGGAGAAAAATACTGTGCGATTGATGAAAAACAAGTCAAATCAAGGTAAAACGACCAATTAAAGAAGATTTACTTGTATTTTAATCAATATTGTACAACTATAGATTGGTGTATCAACACATCCACAAAAAATTAACTAAATTACGAAAAGAACTTGTAATAGAAAAACATTAACCAACAATAGTTCTTGCTTGGATGCTTTTTGCTTTTCGTAACAACGTCAAATAGTATGGAGTTTTAATTTTCAAGCCTTCTAAAACACACTCCCGAACCAATCTAATCAAATATGATTACAATCCTCATTAGTATCACACTAATCGATCACACATGGAACATAGTATATATTGTTTAAACCGAAACCAAATCCGCTCTTGCCCAAAACTTATCCACAACACTAATCAAACACGATATCACACGAATGACCCTTAAAAACAATCCGCTCTTGCCCAAAACTTATCCACAACACTCCAAAAGCAAATTCGTACACTATAGCCTTAATATCCATTGTAACTATCCAAATGACAACTATCGATCCATAGAATCCTTTTTCAACCATCAATGGAAGGAAACGATTTGCAAAGGACCAAAAAACTACTCGTATTTCACTAGGAAGAATGGAGAGTCAAATTACTGTGGAAATGTAACTAATCAGCGTCAAACAAGAAACATAATGTGTGAATAATGATAAAGAAGTCAAAAGAAGATTTACTTGTATTTTAATCAAAATTGTGCAACTATAGATTGGTGTATCAACAAATTCACAAAATCTTAATTAAATATACAGGAAAGGATCAATAAACTACTCGTATTTCACTAAAGAACAATATTGAGTCAAATTACAATGAAAATGAAACTAATCAAGCGTCAAACGAGAAACATACTGTGTGAATGATGAAAAACAAGTCAAATCAAGGTAAAACGACCAATTAAAGAAGGTTTACTTGAATTTTAATCAATATTGTACAACTATAGATTGGTTTATCAACGCATCCATAAAAAATTAACAAAATAGATGAGAAAAGAACTAGTAATAGAAAAATATTAACCAACAACAGTTCTCGCATAGATACTTTTTGCTTTTCATGACAACCTCAAATAGTATGGAGTTTTGATTCTCAAGCCTTCTAAACACACTCTCGAACCAATCTAATCAAATATTATTACAATCCTCATTAGTATCACACTAATCGATCACACATGGAACATAGTATATAATGTTTAAATCGAAACCAGATCCAAACACGATATCACACGAATGACCCTTAAAAACAATCCACTCCTGCCCAAAACTTATCCACAACATTAAGCAAATTCGTACACTATACCCTTAAATATCCATTGTAACTATCCAAAAGACAACTATCAATCCATAGAATCATTTTTCGACCATCAAGGAAAGAAGAAACGAGGTCCAAAGGACCAATAACTACTCGTATTTCACTAGGAAGAATAGAGAGTCAAATTACTTTGGAAATGAAACTAATAAGCGTCAAACAAGAAACATAATGTGTGAATGATGATAAAGAAGTCAAAACAAGGTATAGATTGGTGTATAAACATATTCACAAAATCTTAATTAAATATACACGAAAGGAAATCGTTATACAAAAACATTAAAAAAGTAGTTCTCGCGTTTATACATTTTGCTTTTGGTAACAACCCAAATGCTATGGAGTTTGATTCTCAAGCCTGTTAAATAACCCCCAAACCAATTTAATAACACTTAATTATAATCTTCATTGAATCACACTAATCCATCACACATGGAGCATAGTATATATTGATAAAATCAAAACCAAAACCAAACACAACCCCACACGAATGACCCTTGAAAACAGTCCACTTATGCCCAAAACCTATCCACAACACTCCAAAACCAACTTCGTACTCTATTGCCTCAAAAATCAATTGAAACAATCCTAATGACAACTATTGATGCGAAGAATTTTACGACTAAAGGGAAGGAAATGATGTGCAAAGAACCAATAAACTACTCGTATTTCACTAAAGAACAATATTAAGTCAAATAACAATGAAAATGAAACTAATCAGGCGTCAAAAGAGAACATAATGTGCGATTGATGAAAAACAAGTCAAATAAAGGTTAAAACGACCAATATAAAGAAGATTTACTTGTATTTTAATCAATATTGTACAACTATAGATTGGTGTATCAACGCATCCACAAAAACTTAACTAAATAGGTGCGAAAAGAACTAGTAATAGAAAAACATTAACCAACAACAGTTCTCGCTTGGATACTTTTTCTTTTCCTAACAACCTCAAATAGTATGGAGTTTTAATTCTTAAGCCTTTTAAACACACTCCCCAACCAATCTAATTAAAATCTCATTAGAATTAAATCTCATTAGTATCACACTAATCACACTCAATCACATGGAACATAGTATATGTATTAAATCGAAACCAAATCCAAATCCAAACAAGATATCACACGAATGACCCTTAAAAACAATCCACTCCTGCCGAAAACTTATCTACAACACTCCAAAAGCAAATTCGTACACTATAGGCTTAAATATCCATTGTAACTATCGAAATGACAACTATCGATCCATAGAATCCTTTTTCGACCATCAAGGGAAGGAAACGAGGTGCAAAGGACCAATAAACTCTCGTGTTTCACTAGAAGAAGAATGGGGAGTCAAATTACTGTGGAAATGAAACTAAAAGTGTCAAACAAGAAACATAATGATGATGATGAATGATGATAAAGAAGTCAAAACAAGTAACATGACCAATTAAAGAAGTTTTACTTGTATTTTAACCAAATTGTGCAACTATAGATTGGGGGTTTCAATGTATTCACAAAATCTTAATTTAATATACGATAAAGGAAATACTCATACAAAAACATTAAAAAACAATAGTTCTCACGTGGATATTTTTTATTTTCGTAACAATCCAAATGCTATGGAGTTTTGATTCTCAAGCCTGCAAAATACACTCCCGAACCAATCTAATCACTTGATTTAAATATTCATTGGAATCACACTATCCATCACACATGGAGCATAGTATATATTGATAAAATCGAAACCAAAACCAAACAAAACACCACACGAATGACCCTTGAAAACAGTCCACTTATGCCTAAAAATATCCACAACACTCCAAAACCAACTTCGTACACTATTGCCTAAAAAATCTAAAAAATCCTTGAAACAATCCAAATAAAACTATAGATCCGAAGAATATCATTTTACGACTAACAAGGGAAGGAAATGATGTGCAAAGGACCAATAAAATACTCGTATTCACTAAAGAACAATATTGAGTCAAATTACAATGAAAATGAAACTAATCAGGCGTCAAACGAGAAACATACTGTGCGATTGATGAAAAACAAGTCAAATCAAAGTAAAACGACCAATTAAAGAATATTTACTTGTATTTTAATCAATATTGTACAACTATAGATGTGGTGTATCAACGCATCCACAAAAAATTAACTACAAGATACGACGAAAAGAACTTGTAATAGAAAAACATTAACCAACAATAGTTCTCGCTTGGATACTTTTTGCTTTTTGTAACAACGTCAAATAGCATGGAGTTTTAATTCTCAAGCCTTCTAAACACACTCCCAAACCAATCTAATCAAATCTGATTACAATCCTCGTTAGTATCACACTAATCGATCACACATGGAACATAGTATATATTGTTTAAACCGAAACAAAATCCAAACACGATATCACACGAATGACCCTTAAAAACAATCCGCTTCTGCCCAAAACTTATCCACAACACTCCAAAAAAAGCAAATTCGTACACTATAGCCTTAATATCCATTGTAACTATCCGAATGACAACTATCGATCCATAGAATCCTTTTTCAACCATTAAGGAAGGAAACGAGGAGCAAAGGACCAATTGTTGAGACATATGTACCTAGATGTGGATCTTAATGTAATATGTAATGAATGTCTTACACTATGTAATGCTTGGGTGATTAATGAAATGAGAATGTTTGGTTGTGATTATAATGTTTAATATTTCATTAATGAGTTGTGTAATGTATATGGACTTGATTATATAGGTTTGTGATTGTTTGAATTGATACACATAATGTTATAATAAAGAATGCATTCAAACATGGTTAAGTAAAGTTCACATGTGTCCGACTGGGGCCATGGCGCCCCCCACAGTGGTCATGCGTCCGAATGGCCATGCGACTGAGTATGCGCCTAAACCTAAAAGTCTGCGCCTGAACTGCTGAACAAACTTCATGCGACTGACTCAGCCGCACGACTCAAACACTCAGTCATGCGAATGGATCAACCGCATGGCTCAATCCACGCACGAATGAACCATGCTAATGGTTCAGTCGCACGAATGAGCAACCCTAACCTATAAATACCACCTAATTCGTGGAAAAACGCAATTAAAACTATAAAACAATTTATTACTTCGACTCCAGACGTACCCTAGCATCCAGAAACCTCCAAGAACCTGTTCCAAGTCACAAGATCGCACTACATCGATTCTATATCGTTCTTAACTTTTAGATTCAATTCATAATTTATTCGACGTGCGTTCTCACTGATTGGATCACCAATCAAATAGGATTCCACATATTTGAGTTGGTTATACAGGTTAATCAGTTAGTATTTCGTGTAATACACAATCCTAACACGTGGTATCAGACTTTGGCTCTTGATTACGTGTGATTCAAATCGTTATTGATACAAAAATTGTTGTGTTTTTTACTAAAAAACGGAATCTTTTCGTGTCAAACGGTGTCTTGGACGTCTCCTGCTCATAAAGTTTTGGTTTTTCCAGCATACGGCGATTAGGGTTAGTGAAAAATTCGGGTTTTTACGGACCAAAACACCTTAAACCTAGAAATTTTCTAAATCCAGCAGCTTCAGTCGCACGGTTGACTCAATCGCACGACTGGACACATTCGCATCCCTCAGACGTACGATGGACTCATTCGTACCTTCATTCGTACGACTGAGCAGACTGTTCGCATTTTTCAACCGCATCAGTTCATCGCACGACTGGACCAACCGCATTAGGTCAGCCGCACGATTGAACCACTCGCATTGTTCAATCGCACGAATAGCCCAATCGCACAGCTCCATTCGCACTAGAAAAATAGTTTGTTTAAGAGACTAAAGTTAATGTCATTGGAGGATCAGTATTCAGCATTTACAGCAGGGATAGACTCACGTATTCAGAATTTACTGCTACTGGAGAGTGAAGTGGGGATGTATAATAAACCCCTAAGCTAATAACTTTAGATGATTCCCACACCGAAAGCAACGTTTTGAGATCTACTTAAATGGAGTAGAGTAGCTCCCAATATGTGGGAAGCCATTGAGATGGGGTATGTCATCGATAGATTCTACCACTTGATGAGTGAGCTGCACACGCATGGTGTCACAACGACCATGGAAGACAAAGTGTCAAATTTTGCAGACGGGTTGCCAAAAATATGGGCTTCTTTTGTCTCAAATCTCAGACAGAATGGAATGTTAGCAAAGTTGGACATAAATGATTTCATTCTAAAGCTGCGAGAGAAGCACTAAGGATGAAGTACAGAGCTCAAAAGTTTTCGTATACTCAGAATCCAGCACTGTACAATGCAACTCCACAAGTCAAGACGTCTGGAGCACCACTTCAGACAGCCTTTTGTGTCAAGCTCATCTGGTCCTTCAGAAGCCTCTACTTCAGGGTCACAAAGTCTAGGTCTTCTAGTACCCAATACATGCATCTGAAGCAAATGCTACAAGACTGAAGACCGAAATCTCGGTAATGTACGGTAGAAGTAGCAAAGAGCACATGGATCTCTTAGCAGCAGTAGTCCACTCCTATGATGGACTTGTTGCTGGGAAAATTGGAAACTGCCATCTGGCAGACGAGGACTACGAGCAGGTAGATGAGACAGAGCTGGAGAGGATGGATATAATGTGGGCCTTAGCAAGTGCTGTCCGGAGAGCTAAGAAGTTTGTGAAGAAGACCGGACAAAACTTGGTTGCTACTAAGGACACTACTTTTGGTTTTGACAAGAGCAAGGTGACCTGTTTCAACTGTGGAGAAAAGGGGCACTTCAAACGAGAGTGTGTGAAGCCCAAGAAAACTGGAAACGGGAATCCATTCTCGTCCTTCACTCGTCAAGATAAGCCAACTAGCAGTCCTACTTCATCAAGCAAGGATCCAAAAGCCTTGACTGCTCATGATGATGAGGGACAAGACTGGAGTTTTCGGTTTGTCTCTCCGGGAGAATCCAATATTGCTAGTGTGGAAGACTTAGATGATGATTCCGCGAGTGAAGGAGATATTGCAGTGGAACTCGCGATGTCAAACATTGAAGAGACTGCAACTGAGGTCAACTACAAGCCTGAAGAAGGGACAACTACAACAAAGTCAGAATCACCAGAACCAGAAACATCAGACGCTGCTTTGATGGCTGATTCATCAGAACCTCCTCAGGTAAGTACTACTGACCAACTTTTCAATAATCATGCTTGTTCTGATTGTAATAAATTTAGGGAAAGCATAGATCTGAAATTTGCTAGGTTATTAGATCATAATGATAGCTTAGTAAAGGATTTGCAACTGTGCACTGAGGCAAACAGAGTTTTAAAACAAAATGAGCATAGTTACAAAGAAAAGATAGACCTTTTGAATAAACAGCTTAGGGAAACAGAAGTAGTAGCCTTTAACCAAGCTAATGACATTAGGTACTATCTTAACTCCCTAGAAGACACTAAGAAACAAAAGCAGTTTTAGAAGTAGAAGTCAATTCATTAAAGCAAAAACTGCACAGTTGGACAAGTTCATCTCATATTGTCCAACACTTAGTGAGAGAGCGTAACAATGGGGAGGGTTTGGGATATAAAGTGGTTCCACCACCACCTGAGACCTTGATGAACACTAAGAGTAAACCAATAAATAACAATCCAATCAAGGATCATGTGGTGTCTACTCCTCTTGTAAGTGATCCAGATTCCTCATGTACTTCAAATGAATCTGGAACAAAACAAAAGGAGGCCACTTCAAAGGAAAAAGGTAAAATGCCTTGTGTTAATCTGGAAAAAGAGTTTGAAAAGGTTAATATAAAGTCAGGGTCAAACAAAGTCAAATCTGAACCTAAAAAGACTATTAATGTTAACCAATCACGAGTTTCATGTCAAAGTCCAGATAACCAAAATGGAAAAGATGTTAAGAATGTTAAAACAATTAAGTTTGTTAAACAAATAAAACATCAAAAGAAGTAGAGTCAAACCCAAACATAACAATGTCACTAGGGTGTCACACACGTCTCCACAAAGACAGTTCAATCATAAAGTTGATAGCAGGTCATGCTACAACTGTGGAGTGTGGACACATTGCTTCTTACTGTCCTTACTATCAGACACCTAGGAAGAAAGTTGAACTTCAGGAATCAAAACCTAGGTCTTCTAAGAGGAGCTCATTGACTCCACCTAGAAGAACTAGTGAACCCAAAGTTCAACCCATTAGCCAGTCGTCTGTTTATCACAAACAGGCCTTACACAAATCTGGCTTATGGAAAGAAAATTCAGCCTCTGTGTCTGATAATGAGGACAAGAAGACACTTGAGCTACCCTCACCTCTAAAGGTCAATGGGTTGAATTCATGATGTGTGATGCCTCTGGGAAACCCAAGCCAGTAAAGGCTTGGGTTCCTAACCTGAACTAATGTTTTAAATTGAATGTGCAGGGTGTTCGCTACAGTGCTGAAACCAACACGTGGATTGTAGATAGCGGAGCATCCAGGCACATGACAGGGAACAGGGCACTCTTATCAAACGTCAAACAAATAAAAGGAGGGCATGTTTCCTTTGCTGGTAACAAAGGAGGTTATATCACAGCTCAAGGGGAAGTGGGAAATCAGAAAGTTAAGTTTGATAAAGTGAACTACGTTCAACAACTTCAAAACAACTTACTTTCTGTTTCCCAAATATGTGACAAAGGATTTAAGGTTGTATTCGACAACAAGAAGTGTTATGTCCTGAAAAGGGACTATGTGATTCCGGAGGACCAAGTTTTGATGACAGCTTCAAGATATAAAGATCTTTATGTTTTGGATCTTTCAACGGCTTCCACAACGGATCATGAAGTTCAGTGCTTCTTATCAAAAGCTACTGAGAAGGACTCCATTTCCTGCATAGGAGAATGGGACACATTAATCAACGGAAGATGAATCACTTGATCCAGAATGATCTAGTGAGAGGAGTTAACGTCAAAAATTTCCAACTTCCGGATTTCTGTGTAGCATGCAAGAAAGGCAAACAGACGAAGAAGTCTCATAAGGAAAAGAAAGTTCATTCCATCGAGCTTCCTCTTGAACTTCTTCACATGGATCTGTTTGGTCCAGTCAGTACAAAAAGCATTGCAGGCGACTTGTACTGCTATGTGGTTACTGATGACTACTCAAGATTCTCTTGGGTAATGTTTCTGAAGTCCAAATCAGAAACATTTGAGTCTTTCAAGGAATTAGTAACTACACTGGAATCTCTCTACAAGCTGAAGGTAAGACAGGTACGCTCAGACAACGGACCGAGTTCAAGAATCAGTGGATGGAGGCTTACTGCAAGGAAAAGGGAATTGTGCACCAGTTCACTTCTGCCTACACGCCTCAGATGAATGGCGTTGCTGAGAGAAAGAATCGCAGCTTGATAGAGACAGCACGGACAATGCTAGCAGACTCGAAACTGCCTATCCAATTCTGGAATGAGGCAGTGGCAAATGCGTGTTACACATTAAATCGAGTTCTGGTAGTCAAACGCCATGGCAAGACATGTTACGACTACAACAACGACGTAAACCTAATTAGAGTATCTCGAACCATTTGGCGCACCGTGCACCCTACTGAAGAAGACTCAAGAAGGAAAATTCAGCGAGAAGGCTGAAGAAGGTATCTTCCTAGGATACAACATACCGAACAAGAGAGTTTACAACAACTCAACGGGTCTAGTAGAAGTGTGGTGTAATGTTGATGTTCAGAGATACACCACACCACCTACTGGAAAAGGACCCGCTTACTTTTTCGACTATGATGGATTCTTCAAGTCCTTCAACATACCTATCTCCACTTCTGACGAAGAGTTAGCAACAAGGATGATGTATGATGTATTGAACTCACCGTCACTAGATTCAACATCATCTGGTTCACAAGGTGACTCGACTCACCACTCAGGGGGAGCACTAGAAGCAAGTGACTCCTCCTCAGAAGATGAAGCTGTGGAAAATGACCAGAACAATCAGGAGGGACAGGTTCCAATTCCTGCAAGTCCACAAGCATCTAACAGTGATGCCTCTTCGACTTCGGAACCTCAAACTCCTACTACCTCAGATACAGAACCAAATGTTCATAATCTTGACTCTGAGGTAGTTGTTCCCACCACTCCAGGATCACGTCTAAATGTCTATCATCCCCTAGACAATGTCATTGGGGATGTCAGATCAGGAGTGCAGACCAGAAATCAGCTGTACTCAGCCGATTATGCCTCGGTAATGGAAAAAGGATACATTCACGACGGTGCTTATCGTTGTTTTGTCTCGCAGGTTGAGCCAAAATACGTCAGTGAAGCACTGAATGATGAGGCATGGGTGAGTGCCATGCAAGAAGAACTTCTTCAGTTCAAGAAGTTAGGCGTGTGGACTCTGTGGATAGACCTAAAGGTGCTAAGGTCATTGGCACCAAATGGGTTTTGAAATGCAAGAAGGATGACCAAGGCGTCATTATCAGGAACAAGGCTCGACTTGTAGTTCAAGGATTTCGACAAGTCGAGGGCATAGATTACAATGAAGTGTTTGCACCCGTGGCAAGAATGGAAGCCATCCGCATCTTCCTTGCCTATGCATCGTATATGAAGATTAAAGTTTATCAATTGGATGTGAAGAGTGCATTCCTTCATGGTGAAATCCGAGAGACAGTGTACGTCAGTCAACCCGAGGGATTTGAAGATCCATATCATCGGGACAGAGTTTACAAACTCGACAAGGCTTTATACGGGCTTCATCAAGCTCCAAGGGCCTGGTATGAGAAACTCTCAACTCACCTTGTGAAACATGGATTTCGCAGAGGTGTTATTGATTGCACACTGTTTATCAAAGAGAAAGATGGTGATTTGCTGCTTGTTCAAATCTATGTTGATGATATCATCTTCGGATCAAAGAATGAATTTATGTAAAGAGTTTGAAGCAGTAATGAAGGCTGAATTTGAGATGAGTGCCATGGGAGATGAAATTCTTTCTCGGGTTACAGGTGGATCAGACACCAAAAGGAATTTTCCTACATCAGACCAAGTATGTAGGAGACATTCTCAGTCGGTTTGACATGGAGAATGCTTCTGCAGCTGGGACTCCACTTGCTACAAACCATGATATAGCACCCGATGAAAATGGTGATCTGGTCGATGCAACCATGTACCGAGGAATGATTGGATCTCTCATGTACCTCACTGCCTCAAGACCTGACATCATGTATGCTACATGTCTATGTTCAAGATATCAGGCTAAGCCAAAGGTAACCATCTGATAGGGGTCAAAAGGATATTTTGGTATTTGAAGGGTACTCCAACACTTGGGTTGTGGTATCCTCATGATGATGATTTTGAGCTCACGGCGTATAGTGACTCGGATTACGGTGGCTGCAAGATGAATTACAAGTCTACATCAGCAGGGTGTCAATTCTTTGGGAGGAGATTAGTGACATGGCAGTGTAAGAAGCAGACCTCGGTTGCATTGTCAACCTGTGAAGCCGAATACGTTGCTGCTGCAAGTTGCTGTTCACAAATCATTTGGATTCAACAGCAAATGCGGGACTACGGTTTAAATTTCTCTTCTACTCCTATTTTTGTTGATAACTCTGCTGCAATTGCAGTAACTAAAAATCCGGTACAACATCCTAAGACCAAACACATCGGCATAAAATATCATTTTATACGTGACTGCTTTGAAAAGAATTTAATCGATGTGGTAAAAATAAACACTGATTTTCAACGCGCTGACCTCTATACAAAGGCTTTTGACAAACCACGTTTTCTATATTTGTTAGAGGTCAACGGCGTTAAAAAGAAAAGTGATGTCATTCCAGATGATGACCATGTGTAGTCCGATGCATTTAGTCTAATTTTTTTATTTTTTCTTTTTATTTCCTTTATTTATTCTATTTTCTGTTTAAATTAAATACATGTTATTTAGCTGTCTATTAAAATCCTAAAAAACGTAAATCGGTTACGGTTTTAGAATTTTAGGGGGAGAATAGGTCAGCCAGTAACATTAAAAAAACGAGGGAGAAGGAGAGGCTAGCTGATAGAAAGTAGATCGTATCTGTGATACCGATTCAAATACTTTGGAAAATGATAGTACACAGGAACAAATCAAGTGGGACTTTAAAAGTTTAAATTAGATAAGATGCCAAATTCAAAGTATAAGTCTGTGTAGTCTAAGCAATATAAAAGGAAAATGATAGCAAAACTGGTTACTACTAAGGTAACACAACGAAAGTAGACCTAGAGGTTGCTAGACCACAGATGATATGTCGGTAGATTCAACACAATAGATGATTAGACCTGGTTGGTGATCTCAAGATGAAACTAAGTTGTTCAACTAACTGTGGGTTCCCATCTTATCACTGGTTAACACAATCAACAATATTCCAATAAGGGGTGACGAGCAAATAAACGCCACAAATGTGAGCGGACGACCAAAATAGAGCAAAGCACGAAAAAAAATGAAAAGCAAACGCTATCAAGCTAATAACTTATGTTGTTGGTGCGTTATGTGCAAAAGAAAAAATAAGATGCTCTAACAAGAAGATAGGTTGTGTGCCTCTCTGCTGTGCGATGGCACTGACCTGAGGATAAGCATAACCTAGATATTCTAGAATTCATTGTTGTTTGCCGCCTCTCTGCTGTGCGATGGCACTGACCTGAGGATTGGCTTCTCTTTGAAAGCTCTAAGAATAGTCTCTTCTTGTCAAAATACCCGTAGACCGCTCAAAAGCTCCTGAGGAATGTTGATTACCACATAAGCGTGGGATCCACAAATGTTGGTTGAAATAATTAAACCTTAAACTATCACCAGTCAGTGTCAAAAATCTGTGTATGGATTTAAGAGGACCAGCATACTGACAATCATCGTGGCTACAATTCTTGAAAGTCCAAATCAATGTGGGGATCTAATAGTACCAGTATGATTTCCTAAATTTGCTAACGACTCTAGATGTAAAACAAGAAGTGTGCATAAAAAGGTTTTTGATAAGATGTCCCAACTGACTTGACTTGCCTGTATGATTCCAAATTGAATCGGTCCAGTTATGGTCAAAATAAATTGAAGCTGCCTATTCCGGAACCGAATCCAGTAGATTTCTATCTTAGGATTTACACCTCACAAAAAGTCAAAAACAAGTTTATTTTGTACTTCAGCTTAAGTCTTTTATTTATTTAAATTTAGTCAATTCAGTTTGTTTAATATCGGACTACATCATGGAATTCAGTAAGGGAGTAAATCACCAAAAGGGTCATGTCTGAGGTGACCACATGTGTTTTCAAAAGGTAAATGGGTCACGTCTGAGGTGACAAAGTGTTTAAAAGGATCACGTCTGAGGTGATCAAAAGTTTTTCAAGTTAAAATGATCATGTCTGAGATGATCAAATGTTCATAATGTTAATTCAACAGTTTAAAAGGGTTTAAATGTCAAATGGTCATAAAGGCAGAAAATTTCATGAGTATGACCCATTCGCACGACTGGACCATGAGTATGGACCAACCGTACGAATGGACCATACTCATGCCTTTTATAGCCGAATGGACATGAGTATGGACCATTCAACCGAATGGCTTATACGAATGACCCATTCGGCCGATTGAGAGTGAGCGAATGAACAAGTCGCACGACTGAACTCTAGTCGGACGACTGAAGGTGAGCGACTGATCCAATCGCACGACTGAGGTCCATTCGCCCGAATGAAATGAGCGAATGAGTCCAGTCGTACGATTGAATTCAGGTTTAGTATAAATAGAGGGGGAGTCGGTCGCAGAGACTCATCACTCCCAAATTAGCCCTAATTCGCACGACAAGTGTTACTCTGCCAAATTTTCGTTTGATCATTATAAATCATTGATTGTTGTGTACTGACTATCTGCACTGATTATACAGGTATATTGCGGTGCAAATCCATCACTATTTCACTCAATTTGAGTCCAAATCTGGACAGTCGGACCTATCCAAGAACCGAAACATGTTTGGACAAATAACCTAACAAAACTAAGTAAATAATGAAATCAAAGTTGTTAGGTGCTAAATTAAATGATTGCGAGTCTAATGAACCAGAACACGATGTCTAATCTTAAAAATTGGTCAAAAATTGAATTTGAATTGAACAGCCAGAAGGTCATGCGAATGGACAGGTTGATGAACTTCAGTCGCACGACTGAGGTGTGCGAACAGCTAAACCGCACGACTGAACCATGCGTATGAGTTCAGTCGCACGACTGGTGTAAACGCATGAGTTTGCATACGTATGAGCCTAGTCGCACACTCAGTCGTACGTATGAGGTCATTCGCACGACTGGATCTCAGTCGCACTGCTCATTCGCACGACTTGATCTCAGTCGCACAGTCTCATTCGCATGACAGAAAAGAATATTTCAAGTCCAAGTGATTCAAGATATTATTAACAACGGATACTAATGTTTATATTCATTGTGTAACAGATGGCGAGTCGCTGGACTATGAGCACTAAGCACAACATTTGTGCTCATCTGGATCTGACATCCAGAAATGCTTCAGACTTTTCTGGCATTATCTCATTTCTGAGGAGATCGAGGATCTCTCATGCTATATCTACTCCGTGTACACCGTATCGCTCCATTCAGCAGGCCTTCTGGGAAGGCGCAGTTGTTGATAGATCTTCAGAGCCTCATCGCATCAGGAGTACTATTTTTGGAGAGGCCATTGAGATCACTGAGGATGATCTCAGGACGGTGTTGCAGTTTGGGGACGATGCTGACTGTCCCACTAGACTACACCCCCTTACTGTCCGAGGATGTTTCTTGCGAGCTAAGTACTCTGGGGACATCAACGCAGGGGTGCTCAACAAGAGCAACCTGTGCCCCCAGTTCAAGTACCTCGCACATGTGCTGCTGAAGTGCATAGCTTCTCGGAAGGGAGGATTTGATGAGCTGTCAGATCAGATCCAGAACGCATATGCAGCGTTGGTGCTGAACCACCCGTTCAGCTTCTCCAGGATGATCTTCACCTACTTGGTGGAGAACATTGAGGGGAAAGGGAAGGAGGGCTTCTGCATGTACCCTCGATTCATGCAGATGATTATTGACCAGAAGCTCCCTTCCTTGCCAAAGGAGAAGGAGGACGCGGTGGTACTCGAGGTGATGGATGATACCACCTTGGGTAGGATGAAGGTCTACAGGGGAAAGCAGGTGAAACCCCCTGTGAGACGACTGTTTGGACATTTGAGTAGAGTTGACTACGTGGCGCCAGCGAAGAGGAAGTGGCGTCACGATGATAGTGACTCGGACTCTGAGCCGATTGTGCTCCCTTCTGATGACTCGGACGACGATGACAGTGATGATGGTGGTGATACTGGCCCCACCCAGTCTAGGGCCACTCCTTCAGATGTTATATCACCATCATCCACCCATGGAGGAGCAGAGATAGCGGATTTCATCAGGATTTTCAGGCTGATGAAGATGACGAGTCAGACGAGGAGCCGTTGACTCGGACGGTGGGCAGCAAGGTGGTTGCCACCGAGAGAGGGATTAGGGCGGTAGGTGGACGCCAGGGTGAGTCTGGGGAGGCTGTACTGATCCATCTTACACCCCAGACCAGCCCAGCAGCCAGGGGGAGCATCCTCCTCGAAGGGAACGAGGAAAAAGAGGATGGCTCAGCCTCATGGAATGAAGAGTAAGAGAAGGAGATTTACCTTGATCACCACCACAGCCACCCCACACCACCACACCACCACAGCTACCACCACCACTACCACCCCTCTACCACTGTCACCACACCACCCACCACTACATACATCCCATCTACCACCATATCTACCACACCCACTCCACCACCACTATCATCTATACCAACCCCAATCTTCACCACTGCCACCACCACCACTACTAGCCACCAAGCCGGCCCATCATCACATCCCTCCCATACATCTGGATCACCTCTACCTCCCAGTGGGGTAGAGGAACAGCTCTCAGCACTAAACCGTATGGTGCTGAGGCTGTTGGCAGCCGATGACGAGAAGACAGCTCAGATTCGTCAGTTGGTAGATCTTACAGCTGCACAATCTCAGCAGATTTCTCAGCAGTCAGCTGATTGAGCAGCAGGCACAGCAGATGGCTGCTCAGAGCCAAGAGATTGCACAACTCCAGGAGCATAAAGTTCTATCAGCAAAGAAGATAGAGGAGTTGGAGGATGCCAAAAAGACTATCATGCTCAAGCTCAAAGGAACTAAGGATGAGCCTCTGAAGATAAAAGAAAGGGATGGTGATGACGATGGTGATGACGATGATGATGAGAGGATGAAGATGAAGATAGTGATGATGATGAGGCAAATGATGAAGAAAAGACAGAGGAAAGGCAGAATGATGATGATGATGATGAAGAAGGAGATGCAGCTGCATCTGCCTCAGCTCAGGGTCAAGAGAGACGTTCAAAGAGAAATCAAGACCAACGAGCCTCGTCTTCTGCCTCACCTACTGATGAGCCTGCGATTCAGGACAAAAGTAATGATTAGACATTTATGTATTTGATAGCTTTTGTACTTGAATCATGTATTAAACTTCTGTACTTAATGTTTATATATATATTTAATGGGTTTCTGTTCTGATTATTAACTAATGATTGATGTGTTACATGTCTAAATCAAGCAGATCCAAACTTTCAGAGGGACGAATATGATGTTGCCCCCTTCAGGTCAAGACTAAACCATGATTCTTGATCTGCAAGGGATTGTCAGGAGATCAGTGAGTTACACCCCTGAAGAGGGGGAAATAATTCATGATCTTACAAATGAGCAACTGGCCGAAATGTTCAAGCTGAATCCTGATGAGATTATCAAGGATGCTCCAACCTTTGAATCAACCAGTGACGACGAGCTGAACGACATTGATGAGATAGAGATCGAGGATGTCACTGCAGAGCACTATCCAGAGTATGCTGACCAGGAGGGAAATGTGGTTCCCAACCTGGGTGATTCGCTGGTCAGTGAAACGTTTGAGATACTGGATAAAATGGAGCAAGTGTCAGAGAAAATTAAGGAACAAGCCCAAGCCTCAGACGCCGATGTTAACATCCGAAAGGCAGAATGGGCTGCATGTTTTGAGGAGATCCGAGCCCAACGCGCTGCTCCTAAACCGAATGTCTACACCAAGCTCTACAAAGTGAAGAAACATCACAAGGTGTCAGGCAAGATTATCGCGTGGGCCCATTTTGAGGATCTTAACGTATACGCGATAAAGAGAGAGAAGGGTATTGAGTACTTTAGATTCCCACATGATCTAAAGACTCTACCTGGTTTTGAGCTCAACCAGCTGGCCAGACTGAAGCTGCTATATGCTGACCCGAGAAAGATGTCAGGCTGGTTTGAGGCTGCATTAAAGAAAGAGTACCACACCAGATGGGTCAACTTCAAACCTCAACAACCTACGAGGTATATCCGAAGGTCTGAGGTTGATTCCATAACTGGAAAGCCTAGAATAGTGCTGAAGTGGAGTCCTCCGCGCACCATGTCCAAGATCCCACTACGGGAAATGCCACAGGACTTCACTCCACACTTCAAATGGTGGTACTATGATTGGAGGACAGGAGAGGCAGTCATAGTCTTAACAAAGAAGGAAAAATGGATACTATCAGGGTATTTGACCCGATGTGGCTCACAAACTTGTCTGCAAATGATGTCTACACATTATACAAGTGGCCACTATTCTATGACTCTCAAGATATTGTACAAGCTCTACAGTTTCAGAACGTTATAAGACTCTGCTTTGCATTTGAGATACACGCAGGAGTCACAAAAGAAGAGAAGTACAAAAAGTATGAGGAGGTAATGAAGAAGAAAGACATTAGATAGATCTAGGTCCAAGGGGGAGTTTGTTGATACATATGTACCTAGATGTGGATCTTAATGTAATATGTATGAATGTCTTACACTTATGTAATGCTTGGGTGATTAATGAAATGAGAATGTTTGGTTGTGATTTATAATGTTTAATATTTCATTAATGAGTTGTGTAATGTATATTGACTTGATTATATAGGTTTGTGATTGTTTGAATTGATACACATAATGTTATAATAATGAATCATTCAAACTTGGTTAAGTGAAGTTCACATGCGTCCGACTGGACCATGCGCCCCAACAGTGGTCATGCGTCCGAATGGCCATGCAACTGAGTGTCTATGCGCCTAAACAGTCCATGCGCCTGAACAACTTGATGCGACTGACTCAGTCGCACGACTGAACCTCCAGTTTGTGCGAATGGATATTACTTCGACTCCAGACATACCCTAGCCGTCCAGAAACCTCCAAGAACCTGTTCCAAGTTCACAGATCGCACTAGATCGATTCTATATCGTTCTTACGTTTAGATTCAATCATAATTGATTCGACGTGCGTTCTCACTGATTGGATCACCAATCAAATAGGATTCCGCACTATTTGAGTTGGTATACACGTTAATCAGTTAGTATTTCGTGTAATACACGATCCTAACACAATAAACTACTTGCTTCACTAGAGAATGTAACCCCGGTTATTTATTTGAAGCCGATGATGAAGAAAAGAAATAAAGAGTCGGGGGACCAAACCCGCCAACGGGAGAAGGTTGGATGAGGGAGTATAAAAGAGGAAAGGCATCCACACCCTCCCCCACACTCATAATTTTTGGATTAGAGAAGAAAAGAGGAGAAAAAGTGGTCTCGAGCTTGGTTCGTGTGGATTCGAGCGTGAAAATCAAAGTGTAGCGTGTTGATTCGAAGCTCTTTTTGTTGTGGTCGTTTGTGTGAGTTATAGGACCCCTCTTTTACATGTTTTCAAATGATTTTGGGGCTGGAACACATAGAAAACCCGTTTTTGAAATGTGTGTGTTTGAGCCGTGTGTATGTGTTTGTGCATGATGCGAGTGGTGTTGGTTTTCGTGCTTGTGTGTGCTTGTATGATGTTGTGGTAGTTTTTCTAAGATTTAGGATGGTTGATTTGGGCTTAAATCGAGTTTGCGAGAGCTTGGAGGCCGAATAGGGCTATTTGCATTCGGGATGAACTGCATTCTGCATCAGCTAGGGCTAGGCGACCGACTGGAATGCGAATGGAGGACATACGGGCGATTGGTGTGCGACTGAGGTCCATGCGCACGATTGTCATGCGACTGAGGTCCATACGCATGGAAGTCATACGACTGAAGTTCATGCGCTTGTAAGGTATGCGATTGAAGGTTATGCGACTGAGGTCCATGCGACTGAGGTTCATTCGCACGAAAGGTATGCGACTGAAGCCGTGCGCCTGAAGTCATGCGACTGAAGGCCATACGCATGAAGGTCATGCAACTGACAGTCCATACGCATAGGAGTCCTTTCGCCCATAGGTCCATCCGCATAGGTCCATTCGCATAGGGTTCATTCGCCTGATGTCCATTCGCCTAAGTGTTCATTCGCAGGGAAGGCCATGCGACTGAAGGGTGTCCATACGCCCAAATAGGGCTCGTGCACTCGAAAGAGCCTAGTTTAACCTTCTGACTTTCGGGGAGATGTGTACAGGTAGGCTATGACATGGGAGGTTCCCGGAGGTTCCTGTAAGTTGAGTTTTGAGGTCATAGTTAGTGTTTGGACATATTGACGATGTGGGTTTATTGCTTATGTATGTTGTTATGTATGTTTATCTTATGCCTCGAATGATGATGTTGTACGTTTATTATGTTCCTTGTTTTATTTGATTGTCTTCCTTTGGCTTTTCTTGAATGTTAATGAATGAACGAAAAGTATTATGTAATGTAAAGTGGAAGATAATGAAAAGAGGAACGAAGTGAATGAATGCATGCATAAATGAACAAAGTAATGAAAGGCTTGCAAGCAAATGTATGGAAGGAACACACCTAATGAAGGGTGTTAGTCGAACGGTGTGTGGGTTAGCGACCCCAGAAGGATGCACATCGGGGTCCGTCTTTGTGATCGACCATTTGTATAAAACCTCTACCGCTTACCCCAGTACTGCGGCACTGTCTATTGATAGACTTCGGCCTAGTAGCCATATAGTTTGGGGTGTAGCAAACGGTATTGGTACGGAAGATATGAAAGGTGAAAGAAAGAACAAATAATGAAGATAATAACGATATTATCTATGTGTACGTATGGTGTGTGATCATGCAAGAGTAACGAACGGTTTTAATGAAAGTAAGTATGTTTTATTATAAACTAGAACTCACTCAACAACACTGACTTTTATGTGTTTCCAGTTAGCAGGTAATGTTGCTGAGGATGGCACTGCGAGGCTACTCGGCTCTTTTGGGATGGCATCCATTTATAACGCTTTTGTGATGTAATGCAACTTGGATTTTGTAATTGGATAACGATGTGTTATTTTGCAAAAGCTATTATATTGAAATGGAAGAAAGTTTTAAATGTTTCCGCCGCGCGATGTTTTATGAATACAAATGTAAGATGTTTTATGAATACAATGTAATTATATCTTTTATATGCGATGATGATCCAACTGTAAGCATCCGGGGAACGGGGCCTTACAGAAGAATGGAGAGTCAAATTACTGTGGAAATGTAACTAATAAGCGTCAAACAAGAAAAAAAATGTGTGAATGATGATAAAAAAGTCAAAACAAGGTAACATGACCAATTAAAGAAGATTTACTTGTATTTTAATCAAAATTGAGCAACTATAGATTGGTCTATCAACATATTCACAAAATCTCATTTATATATATCGGAAAGGAAATAGTTATAGAAACACTTTAAAAAACAATAGTTATCGCGTTTATAGTTTTTGCTTATTGTAACAACCCAAATGCTATGGAGTTTTGATACTCAATACTGCTAAATACACTCCTAAACAAATCTAATCAAACTTGATTATAATATTCATTGGAATCAAACTAATCCATCACACATGGAGCATAGTATATATTGATAAATCAAAACAAAAACAAACACAACACCACATAAATGACCCATGAAAACAGTCCACTTATGCCAAAAACTTATTCACAACACTCCAAAAGCACTTCGTACACTATTGCCTCAAAAATCCATTGAAACAATCCAAATGACAACTATCGATCCGAAGAATCTTTTTCGACTAACAAGGGAAGGAATGATGTGCAAACGACCAATAAACTACTCGTATTTCACTAACGAATAATATTGAGTCAAATTACAATGAAGAAAATGAAACTACATTGGCGTCAAAC